>CABFVZ010000652.1:32320-92341 GCA_902151445.1 Timema monikensis
AAAAAAAATAGGGGGGGGGGGATAAATAATGGCATCCTCACATTAATAAATATAGATAGTTAACAAATAAACGATAGTGTTACATAGTGCTGTTCGCATTTGATTGCACTAAAGTAAGATAGAATTTAGAGGAAATATACCCCCTCATTTGCGGGAAAGGTGAGTGTTAAAACATTAAGGAAAACTCTCCCTCCCACTACACTCGGCTATGAATCAAACCCCCCACCCTCTTTCCCGTAATTGGTAAACCAGATGAGCTTGACGTTTGGTCCACGTGTCAACTAGTGTGGGGTACAGGCTAAGGAAGACATTTGATTGTATTCATCCTTTAGTTGGCTCTCACTTGTGGACAGATACTACCGACCTTTCCCCTCTCTGACATGACTGTGCGCGCGCCCTCCCTCTCCCCCGCCAGCGCCACGATGCCCTGGTTAGAGTTGGCCGACGCCACGGACCCGGCAGTAGCTGGCGGCTGCATCTCCCCACCGACACCGAGTCAAGAGCGCGCGCGTGTATGTGGATGAGGGCTGTGGCACGAATGTGGACCTCTGGGCCGTGTGCTCGACCTCACTCACTCGTCTCAGACACCGTATACACGTGAGGGTCCTTGCCATATGGTGGACACGCGCAGGTACATGCTTGTATACCTAGGACCTTTGAACCAACTCACATCAGCACACACACTAACTTAGCCCTGGTGACATAGGTGTCAGTATCGTCTTGTCTAGATTGTTAATAATGTAAGAGTTTGGGGTTCGAAACAGGGTCTGGTGCTAAGGGGTGTATTTCTACTAAATGATTTCCCACTCTCCCTCCACACAAATAAGGGTATATTTCCTCTATATTCTCTCTCATATCTACCTCATCACTGTATATATCTGGATAGTCCACACGGATATTATACATGGTGCGCTAAATTATAGAGCAGATACAACAGCCAGTCTCTCAGCCTTCATTCATCATTGTAAACGAGAAATCCGCAAATAAACTAATTTGATATTTGTCGGCCTTGCTAGGAATCAAACGTGGGACTCTACATGAATAGAAATACTTACCTTTGACTAAAATAACAAGTTAAGATAGTGTCAAACCGGTATTGGCCTTCGAGGTGGAATTGCAAGCTAAGTTAATGAAATATCAGTTTGGGCAGGAGCCGTGTCCTAGGTCGAATGGTATTTACTCCAAGAGGTCCTTAGTTCCAATTCAGAATCAGGTGTTTAAACTAGTCTAATATTTGTGTGATTTACTCGTCCTCGAATCCAGGTAATATTCGAAAGGTGATAGAATAGTCGACCACAAGTCTAGGGGAGTCTGGTTCGGTTCTGGGTGGCGCTGACAAAGATACTCACTATTTATAAACGGATTCGCTCCGCACACAAATATATATTAATATCGACCGTTCTATTTTCACACAAATATCCTCTTAGAAAATACTACAAAAATTAATTTTTGCGGTCAACATTGATATATAAATAAATAATTAGTGTTATTTTATAGGTATTGTTAGTATCTCTCAAGAGTGATGGCTGAAGATTACATTACTTGACGTATGCACGTATTAAATTATATCTAGTAACTTTTCTAGCACTCAGATAAGGCTCTTCCTGTGAAATGACTCGTAATAGGGCTGAGTTTATGTTGTTAGGACGTATGCCTAACGGTAAATCAGTTTGTACGTCGTGTTCTGACATGTGTATTTAGAAAATGAAGATTAAATACCCCAATAAATAAAATCCACCTATTAGCATGTGATTGGTTGCTATAAGCTGTATGACCTTGTCTTATCTGGTCCGGTACCCGCACTTTTTTTTTAGTTTCTAGATATACTTGGTCCAAAGTAACTTTGTTTTTTGATGCCTTTGAAAAGTTGATAAAAATATAGTCCCGTGTTGCATTTTTTTGTCATGTTGATAAATTAAGTAACTTATAAAAAATGATATAAATATTTGCGATTCGTATGATATATTTTTTATTAAATTTTCCACATTCAGAAAAGGCCATAGTTATAATTATAAACACTTGCATCTAGTAACATTTATGTGAAACTAGCGTGAAGAGTAGATTCATATAGTCGGTTCGTCATAGAAACAACCTTGTAGATCAACGTTTTTCAAACTGCGCTACAACATAATTTTTAATTTCAGTAATTAGAATTGCAATTTTTTTTTAAATATGAATAGAGGACGTTTGCTCTGGGCACAACCACAACATGTGATGTTTTCCTTTTGTTTTATACTTGTAAACATCAACTTCCGTTATTGACTGTTCATAGTGTTAGTGTAAAAAATGAATGAAGGTTCCTGCATGTATTTTTTCTTTGTTCAAGGGCTCCTTCCGTCTAAAAAGTTTGGGAAATCCTGTTTTACAGCATACAGATAAATTTAGAATAGCCAACATTGCCAAAATGACAATATAATAATTATCTTAAAAGTTTTCTAAATTCTTAACATATGCCAAATGTGACATCTATCTCTATATATATATATATCGGAAATACCCTTCAGAGTTTGTACTCTCATCATGTTTTATTATCTCATTGTTACACATTTGTCATGCCTGAAGTAATTAACAGATATGTTTTTGATACTAAGATTTTAAGTGTCGTTTCTGTCTGTAAACTAGTTTCATCTCGTATCTGTACAATCAAAAATCAGTAACATTAATACTAAGCTCAAACACAGAATTAAATATTAATTAGTGAACACGTGTATGTGCTTACAAAACGACGGAACGTCTCGTGTGCACCATCACATCACCGGAAACGCACAGTGTGAGGACGTCTATAGAAGGCAATGAAGCATGCAGGTAGAAAGGACTACGTGATAGGATTAGGAAACTTCCCGCAGTTTCAGCAAAAGTGACATATGCAGAATTTTAAATCTTAAAATACCTTCTTTTCATGAACCCATGATGCTTTATTTCTCAATTTGTAACTCTTTAGTACTTTCAAGAGTCCTACCAAGATTCTTTAATTAGTAGGCGGTGTGCAAAAATGGAGGTTCTTTTTCTCACATATAGAAAATTTACTAGATCTACATTCACGTATCAATGTGCCAAGTTATGTGATCTGCAAACAAACAGATAAAAAACGCATTTTATTTCTTCCGGTCCAGTTTTTAAAAACATTAAAAAATATGATCAAAATTTTAAAATTCCAGCTTCGAGGTGCACAATTTTGTGCACATGGACTATTAATTTAAAATGGTCAGCTCTTTGTGTGCGGTAGATATCGTGCAATTCTCATGACAGACAAACAAACTTCACTTTATTAACATAGATACCTATATAACATGCTTTCACTGTTTACTGCATAACATGTGTTTTCTAAACGGGCCTTCCTACCAAAATCCTACTGTCCGTGTGATCCGGTAAACTTCTCCGTATTGTTTCATTCCTTGTCTTAACTCACACAACATGTCCTAATGAACAAACTTATCTTCATTAGCTTAATATGCCCGTTGCTTAGAAACTTATTACCGGTAGTCCCACCCTCACCGGTGGGTACGCCGACTAGACGTCAGACTAATGTTGTCTAATTTGCCAGTTATGAGGAGATCGGGGTTAGAATCTCAATGTGGCTAAATTAGGTGGTTTTATCCTAAATAATTTAACGTACTCTCTCCACAAATGCGGGCAAACTTTCTAAATTCTACATTCTTCACCTCTGTCATTTTGGCGTGATAAAATATCCGTCCCACCTATATGTATTTTAATAGCGAGAGCTTCTAAATTTAATTGGACCATAGCTTATATAATTATGAAGGGCTAGTAGGAGCCAAGGTTTAGAGCCGGGATTTTTTTTGGATCTGAATTCATTTACTATTCTAGAAACTAATTTAATGTATACTTATAACAATAAATAGAGGGGACATGATAATATTTTACAAGTCCCCGTAACCCATTTTGCTGCTCTGTGCAATTATTGCTGGAATTAAATATAATGCTCTGCAGAGTGATTTATCAAACGGTGTCTCTGGATCGTCGTAGAATACAAGTTCCTGTGAAATATATAATCGTCTTCCTACATTCTTTATACATTTTGTTAGAATAAATGTTTAGAAAATTTAGACCCATGTTTTTGCGGTTGACATTGATAACATTTTACTATTATATTATTATAATTTTATATGAGTATTGATACTATCACCGGTGCTGGTGGACCCGTGGACTAAAATAAACAAAGTGTAGATGTGCGCGTATCATGGTATTATACTTTCAAGCTTAAGACTAGATCTAAGGAGGGTGTCATTTTTGTATATTATATTTTGAGCTTTTAAAATGTTTTTAATGAAGAATAAGACATCGATGTATCATGTTAATCATATTTGAAATATCTCACTAAATAAATAATATGATGTATTTCAGCAAAAAAATCATTTTTAGAACAGCTACTAGACCTAGATGTATTCAATGGATACTAGTTTTAAAATTAGGAGGACAAACTGCTACCCAAACTTCTACATAGACTAGTAAATAGTGGGTTATAAGTATGGGGCGGATTTATAGGCACTAAAAATTTAACAAAGGCAGGCAAATAGGCACTAAAAATCTCAAAAATAGGCACATAAATAGGCATTATAAAGTAAAAAAGGCAATAAATAGGCACTAAAAAGAAAAAATAAGCACATAAATAGGCATATCAATGAAAAAATGCACCAAAACACTCAACATTTTTATTATTAATTCATAAAATTTAGCATACACTTTCTATAAACACAAATTAATTACCATTAGAGTTAATTACCAAATACTTCTCAAGATTTTCAGATGTAAATTTTGTTCTGTTGTCTGTCAAAATGTTTTTAAACTGTGGAAAACTTCAGACAAGCTATCTCTGCTGAGCTAAGATTTACTTCTGGGAGTGATTTAGTTTGTCCTTCTAAGATGTCTGCAATACTTGCCATCACTTTCCCACCCAGGGTTTCGCTGCAATACTCTGTTAAATTTGTCGACGATGGCGGTGCCAACTGAGCCAGAAGCCTGATTCAGGTTTTCTTCTATTCCCCGCTTTATCTTCACAGCTTTCACAAGAGGCAAATCCCTCTCTTATAAAACTGTGATTGTTCCAAGAAGATTTCCAAAATTGCTTTTTACGTATGTATGCCAGATTCGCAATGACACTTGAGCATGAGATTGCAGCATTCGCTTCTGTAATGGCGACAGTTTGTTCCTCGTCAAAAGTTTGGACTACCTACAAGCAAAACGGTTGATATATCAAAACTCACCATTATTTCAATATATTGTGTTCTACAAGTATAACCATTAAATTTAAAATATGTTTCAATAATGTGGACGGACAGGTGAAATCAATAAAACTAGTGGTAAGCGCTCACTTCAATTTTAATTACCTAAATATAGTGTATTGTATAATATTTTTTGAATGACACCCAGGTGATCTGCGTAGTACAACGCAGCATGAAGTCATGTACCCCAACGCGTTAACACTGGCTGTTGTGGCAAGGGTGTGTTGGGCAGGGCGGCCTTAAACGAGAAGATTCGTGATGGAGCCTTCAAAAACACTTTCGTGACTGTAGAAATAATAGCATTAACATTTGTAAAATGTGATCTAATATCTTCTGCAACCCTATGAACATCACGCGCCAGACAAGTGACGTGAATTAGCTTGGTGTAGAATACTTTTAAGTTTGCAGATGCTTTCAACATGTAGGCCGCACTGTCTGTCAGCAGCACCGAAAACCTTTCATTGTTGTTTTCTGATGGCCACAGGACACCTAATATAAACAAATTAACTGCTTTATAATTCTCATTTTTACAGAAATAGCACAGCACATAATTAAATTAACACATTATATCTTGTGAAATTAAGTTATATATTTACGCAAAGCATCACGGACAACTATGGCAATTGTCGAGCTGTTGGTTGCCTCAAGCATCTTTAAAACAACCAAGTGAGGTTTCCTAGGACCCGTAGAGTTTAGTTTTCTATCCACAACATTTGCAACATATCTGCCACAGCGGTCAGTGTAATATACATAGCCACTGAATGAACTAACACTGCTGTGAGCTAGAAGAAAATCTTTGTCGCCATTCCGACCCGACTGAACCTATCAGACCTCTGGACACATGTCTTCTACGTAACACGAGTATCCACGTGGAGTGACTTAAGGAGTGAAGGAGGGAGGGGAGGGGGCGGAGCACCCGCAAGTATTTATAAAGAAAATAAAGAGGCGGGAGGAAGAGAAAGATATAAAAAAAGGGCACTTTAAGGCTCCCATTTGTAAAAATAGGCACTAAACACCGAAATAGGCATTTATAGGCACTATAAAAGTTATCACATTATCTTCGCAATCCTCTAAAATAAACTTATACCTCAAAAGCCTACTTTTCAAAGCATAAGATTTAAAAAGGCATTTAAGGCAAAATCCGCCCCCTAGTTATAAGTTTTATACCAATTAATACAATTCATTATTGTCCCTGTCTATACGTGAATCATCGTTAAAATGTAATAATTACGACAATGTGTAAATCCCTTGGTTTATTTAAGTTTTTACACATTTAAGTGCCTTTGAGGTGTTCATTAAATCCTTAGAAAGGGGGGCATAATTTCTAAGGTGAAATGGGGTTGGACCCTCCTACTCTCACCGTTCTACGCCAATGTTGATGACTTTATATGTATGTTGTAATATTTTGTCTGTCACTTGAACCACTCTAAATTGTATTAATCTCGATGTTTGTCCACCAGTTGGTCCTCTCGTCTCGGCCGTTTGTCTTATCACTTTGTCCTCTTATAATGGCGCTTGACCCACCTAGCCTTTCAAATAATCGTTTTAATTTTTTTCTGCTGGTTGGATTTCTATCACCTGATCATGCTCGTGTCTTCCACTTGGTCCACGTCATTTATTGGCGTCTATGACCCCGCGCGCACATGCAATTTTTATTCAGCCAACTATTTGATCGGCAAACTGATAGCTCCGCGTGCACCAGCTGACTGGACAGTTGGTCGATTGAGATGTCCGCGCAAATGCAACAAAAAGTTGTTCAACTAAACTTTTTTTCACCATTCATGCCATGGACTTTATAGAAACAGCTTGTGTATGTGCACTTGTAATCCGCCAAAGAAAATTGAAACGTAAGAAACAGTACTGGGTACATCCATTATCAAGTCAACGATTACTCAAAGGTAAATTCTACAAGTTGTATAATGATTTGTGGATTATCCAATTCAAGTTTTCAACTACTATAGAATGAGTATAAGCAGTTTCGACGAATTATTGTTCCTCTTAGGGCATTCAATAACCTATAATAACACTAAATGGAGAGAGTATCTCCCCAGAAGAGAGGCTATCTGTTACGTTAAGGTAAAAAAAAAGTTCACATTTGTTATAATTTAATTTATTTATGAGATATAACTTGTTTTGCACGAACAATTCTTGACAAAATAGAAATTATTGGGTTCATTTACAAATTGGATTCTTCTAAATGAGATGAGAGCTCATCGGAGAAACAACGGTTTTCCGATTCATGACTTGGAGCACTTGTCGCACTGGATTCGTGACTGGAGCTAATAGCATTGCAAGGTATTTGAGATGATGACTGTAAATAATGAGAAGGTAAGCTTTGCGAGAGGTAGTAATTACTACAGGTAAAGGGGGTTTGGTTATTCAAATGATGAGTATAAGGTGTGCCTTTTATGAGTGTACTAGACAGGGGTAGCGTTTCTAAATGTGTAGACTTGTAGATGGTTGTCCATTTTCAATTCGTCTCATCACTCTTAGAAACTACACTTTGGCTTCAAATTTTTGATCTGCATTTAACTTTTTAAATGAAGTAACAAAAGACAGCAAAAATTATTTGTCCTTATCAATTTCCTCTGACCTTTTATCCTGCAATATATTTAATAATGATTCCTAATAGGATACTGGTTTCTTTTTTGATCGACTCACGCTAGGATGTGCGCGTTAGATAGTGTAATTTCCTCCTTTTTCATCTCCGTAGTCATTTTCATTCTCTTTTGCCTCTCCTCGATTGGAGCTAATATTACTTACTGTCTCTCTGTCTTCGATGGTTGGCAGCAGAAACAACAATTGATCAAAATAAACGCACTTTCTACTTTGTAGCTGTTGTCCGGATTTACCCCTTTTTTGTTAATTCAATTCTCGCTTAAGGCATGTTCTTAGGTTTCGCCACCGTTGTTGGAGTTATATACCTGTAACATACAATACATAAATAAATCAGTTTATATAAATTAGACATTTTATTCAGAATCCATTCTGTCTAACTTCTAGGAAACAGTTACTTACCGAGGGGCGGGGGTGGCAAATGGGGCAGTTGCCCCCTCCCCCTGGACGTACATAATTTAACATTTTTATGGAGATGGTTCTCAGTACCACCTTTGGGTTGGCGGGCAAACCCCCTCTAAAAACCTTTATTTTGCTGACTATCCCCTCGAGTCCCCACCTCTCCAAAATTCAATCCCTTAATGGTTTCTTACTCTCTATCTCCACGCAAATGTGGGCGCACCTCCTCTACATGAATACTTACCCCTCTTGCTTGACTATGGACTCTTGAATACGCAGCCCTTATTCTCAACTCTCTACTCCCATTAGGTCGATACGTACTTTTTTCCCTAACTTAATAACCCATTTTAATTAATCACGCACCCCTTTTACTCAACTCTGAACCTGTTTTTTGGTCGTTACATAACCCTTTTGTCCAACTTGATACCCATTTTTAATTGTTCACATACACCTTTTTCTCAACTCTGTACCCCCCTCTAGGTTGATACGTATCCTTTCTCAACAATGTATCCACTTTTGGTGAATACATAGCCTTTTTGATTATCTATTTACCTCCTCTTAAAGAGGGAACACGAATAAAAATATTAAAAAATGGGGTATGGTAACAGGGTGAAGGGTAGGGAGGGGATGGAGCTATACCCAATGGTGAAAGTTCTACCAAGCTATTATAAAGTGAAAGGATGGCGTGTAATGATGACGTAATAAAAAACCATTAGGGGTCAAAGGTCAAATCGTGCTGGCTTGTCTTTCCATCTACTCGAGGTTAGGGGAGCAGGCCCGTGAAGGCGCAAGACAAGTAACGAGCTGACTGTCCGATTATGTTTATTTTATTGAAAGATTCTATTACATTTATGAAATTTAGAATTATATTTAGACAAACAAATTATTAATTTGATAGTTTAGTTTAGTAACAAACACTTGAACTACAGATACATATGTTAAAATCATCTTCCTCTCCTTTTGTGTATTGTATTCTCGTCATTTTGAGGTAATGGCCGGTTTTATCCGTTGTTAAAGAGTCCAAACGATGGGTCGGTGGTTAGTAAATGTTGAGGCGTCATATCTCCTTGGGGATGGATCATTAGTGTGAGGGGTGGAATGAAACCATATATTATAATATATAATGTCATACCTAACGTTCTATATTACAACTAACACTTCAGCGAGCTCGAATAAAACTTATAATCTTATACTTCTTGCGGGTACAGTGACAGTTCCCACTATAAACTCAAATGGTTGAACTAGAATGATTTTTTTTTTGTAATCTTATCAATGAAACATAATAAATTTAAAAAATAAGTTATTTCAAGTGTTTATGGAATATTACCTTTTCAAATGGACGAGGAAACGTGAAGGCTGATATTTGGATACACAGTATCTTGAAAAATAGTTTAATCTTGGAAAACCTGTGGAAGTTGTGGTATTTTCTAATTTACTTTTACTTGTAACAATTAAAAACCAATTTATTTATTATTCCTAGGCTGCCTAACTCTTGCCCTTGTAGCGTCATTAGTTACTCAGAATATTTAGTGTACTTGTGCAGACTTCTACAACCAAACAGCTCATCCGTAGCTATTTCACCTGTGTTTGCTTGTGTGGTTGTGACGTAACAACATTCTAAGAGTTACAGTACATTTTGATCATGTTGACTATAGAATTTATGCATAGCATAAAAGCAAAAGTATGTTTAAAACCGCTTTCAATATGGATTTGAGATCCTTTTATATGGTTGCTATCATTATAAACCCTTAAGCCAAGAGATGCTAGCTAATTTTATTATATTTTATTTGACGGGAAGAGTTAAAATGCTTTGCCGGATCAAAAAGGTTTCCTAAATTGCATTTCTCCAACAAGTATATTGTTAAATTTTCGCTGTGTTGATGGTGTAATCTTTTTGCACATGCCTTACAATGTGTTCTTGTTAGCACGTGTGTGTGTGTGTGTGTTTAAATGTATGTGTAGCTAGTGTATCTGGATAGTACGGAAGCACCTTGCACCTCCCCGAGCCGCCTGCTTGTCATGGCCGCATTGCTTTTTTTGACCCCATGCAGGCGCTCCACTCGGTCCTCCTCACCACCATCCACACCATCCGTCACGTGACCGCGAGACATGCGCAGAAATAATGAGCAGATCGAGTTGGACAACTTCAAGCCTGACTACTTCGATGCTACCCCAGGTAAGTGTAAGGCATGCCTTAATGATATGTTCAGTAGTTCTTACAGTAGATTAAGTTACCGAAGTTTTCGATCTAATTAGTTTTAATATTTCACGCAAAGCTGCATATTTAAAATTGTGATGTTGGAAAACAATGTGCATGTGTTCAATATTTTAAGTAATTTATTTGAACTTGGCTATAAGGATCCAAATTGTATCACAAATATTACTTATATACAATCTTGCACAACGATTTGTTTTCTGCTTGATCTTTAAAGGCTAACTAAAGATTCATTGATGTTAACAATTAACATAAATAATTTTATTACATTTTAATCACTCGAAACTACATTATGTAAAACATAATAAATATTTGTGTCTTATGTAGAAAAATAATTGCACCATGCAACACACTTTACCTTGGTAACTTTTAGGCTTTGTGTATTTAATGTTTATTTTTAAAAAACAGGGAAGTTAGACCACACAATAGAATACGTACTGAAGCAGGATAGTTTATTTTTTAAACGTGATATCAGTACTTGCTAGCTGTTACTGTTGTACTGATCACGGTGGTTAAGTTAATGACTTACCTCAGATTGATGGGTGACCTGGTGGTCTAGGGGTAAGATGTCGGACTTCTGTGCTGGGGTCCGGGGTTCAATCCTAGGTCCCGGCACAGATATATCTTATTGCCAAACCCTTCCTTCACCTCTGACAAGATGTGTATTAATCACAACTTGTGAATGTGGGGAATGCCAGGCCTCCACTGTGGTTTGGATTCCACGTTAAACTGTAAGTCCTCCATTTCATCTCACAATCACCCTAACCATTACATATTAGCGTAAGTGCGTATAACCCGAACGGGTAGTAAGACGCGGTGATAATAATAATAAAACCTCAGATTGCTTCACTTATCGCGGAAATAACTGAGAAAACGTTATAAATATTATTATTTTATTGTCTTTGGTAGAGAGGGGAATATATAATAAATAATATATATTTTAAATTTTTCTTGTCAACATCTGTGTTCTTGGGGTAAAGTTTTCGCCTCAAGATCCGATTTTAATGGGTTCAAAGTTCAAACCCAACCGGATCGATGGATTTTTTTTGGGCGATAAAATATCCGTATCACAACTTGCTTTGAAGGGGAAACAAAGCCGTCGCGTCGGTCCCATGTCAATTGTGGTATGTAAAAGAACCTTGGAAGACATGTGGAAATACTTTTTCCGGAAAAATTGGTAGATCCTTTCACTCTCGGTCAAGAAATTCTCGTGTGCTGATATAATCATTTGGTTCAGAAAGTGCACCTTAATTACCGCAAATAAATAAATATTTCTTTTTACTCTAGCAATCATAATTGTGTTCTTCAGATATTATGGTTGGGTGGTGCAAAAATTAAAGTTAAATCTCAATTCAGTAAAATGAAATAGGTATGAGCTTTGGATAGGATTGGTCATCAACTAAGGACACGAATACGAGGCAGGAAGTGCCATAATATATTGCTGGGGTACAACATATTTTAATTTTTGCATCACTTTATTATAAAAAAGAAGTTAGCTATGCAATGCATCTCCATGATACTATTTCCCGAAAAACGTGTTTGCTAATTTTGCACAGGAATATATTATTGACATTCTTAATTTTCATCCGAATATTGTTGTATAAGGTTTCCGCCTCAGTGGCGTAGTTGGCTAACGCGCTTGTCGTGTTGAGCTCGACTGCTGAGGACGGGGAGATCGAGGTTCGAATCTCGGTCGGGTGAACTTGGGGTGGTTTTCCCTAAATGGTTTTCCACTCTCCCTCCACGCAAATGCGGGTTCACTTCCTCTAATTCAACCTTCCAAATTCCTAATCCATTAGCGTAATTAGTACTTAAAGCGTATCTCCCGAACGGGTAGTAAGACGCGGTGCTAAATATTAAATATATATATATGTATAAGGTTTTGTGTGTTATTACTGCTTCATAGCTTGCTACATTTAGTTTGTTTGCTTAAGCTTTTATTGTTTATTTAAGAATTTGATGGGTCACACCTCTTATGAAGTACTAAACAATTTGTTATTGATTTTATTGCCCAGTTTAATTTAATTGTCTACATTAGAGCTGCACCGAATTTGTCAACACGAACACTACCTATGCATTCAGAGAGATATTTGACTATTCCAAGCCGAGAATCACATTTGACCTTTAAACGCTTCATTTGTGGACGCATGATTAAACGCCAGGCTCACCTAATATAATTCAGTGGTGACAGGGCGTTTGGGGTTCGAATCCAGGGCCACATTTAGAAATATGGTGCCCCGAGGCCACAGACAAATAAAAAACAGACTCTCAACCATACAGGGGATTTTGCTGTGCTCCTTTTGCCAGCTTGAGTCCTTCAGTCCTTTCACTGGGCCTAGCTAGTGTCACTCCTGAGGGATGATAGGACTAACCGCAGTGATTTTAATGGCGAAGGACTCAATCTGCCAAAAGAAGCGCAACCATTTTAAACTGGAGGTTGAGTCTATGGGTAAATTGTTTGTTTGTTCCCTAGACACATGAGCTGCAGGCGCCTCACCCCCGTCTCTCACGACCCAGTCCCATCAAAACATAATACTGTGAATTGTTAATGAACACAAATAATAATGCTGTAGGCCTATTTATTGCTACTATTTACAGTATATCCCCAATAATTATATGGACACTGTGCAAAATGGTTGTGCCCGTTTATGTCTTGCATGGCTTTGCATATGAGTGACTCAATTATTAGCCAATATATGGCAATAGTATCCCCAATAGAACTCTATCAATACACAAGTTATCTAGAACAAGCAAGCTTCAACCACAGCTGAGTCCATGTGTGTTTTTTGGTGATATAATGTTCATTTATGTTGAAGACAAGTGTTTTGGTTTCATACCCCGTGACGTACCTCGGGAAGGGCACTGCTATAATTTTTTTTAATGTTGCGTTCCCAAAAATCTCGTGCTCTAGGCTCTGTTCGAGTCTCTGTTGGATTACAGAGGCTGAGTTTTCCCTAAATTCTTTTCCGCTCTCCCTCCAAGCAAATGCTAGAATATTTATTCTAAACTCAACCTTGCTCGTGCTTAAGTAATTACTTAGTATAATGAAATGCAGAAGGGCCTGACAGATGGTAAACGCGATGCATATAAAAATATTTTCAAATTTAAGAAAACTAAATAAATACAAAGTAACATAGACACAAAAACTACTTATTTATGTAATCTGTACTTCAATGGCATTTTGACAAAAATTCAATAAAATATTGAATTAGATCAAACCAAAATTAGATTAAATTAAATATAGTTGAAAAAACACACCTAGCAGCAACTTTCTTTAGAGTTTCACCACTATCTAATCGTTGCTAAGCCTGAAATTTGACCTCTAGAAATACAACAATACGATTTTTATTCCCGCTCATGGATTTTAATAACTCAACTTTACAAATATGCATATTAAAATAAAAATCAGTTACCTGTGCAGGAGTATGGTTAGTGTGTGCTCGCTCATAAGCGTAAAGCAATCATATGTAGTCTTTAGGCATACCTTGTGACCTTGACTAACTTCCTGGTCTAAAGCCTAGTACACACTGGATGGTAATCTCCAGATACAGTATCCAGCGATTCAGTAACATCGTCCACGGATACATCATCATCTTGTATCCGGACACAAGTCTCCACCGATGTTGCGCGTCCACACCAAGCAGACGCATCTCACCATTCCCCATTGCTTTCCCAATGGGTCCGCAAATTGCTGCTGGTGTTCCTGCGACTTTTATAACAATTAAATGTCGCCAAAAGCGGAAAAGACGACGTTGAAAGGGAGTTTTTAAGACGGTGTGAGAATTATGGTGAATGTTTCTTGTCAGAGTGATCGTTGAATGATGGGGGCTCATTTGAAAACTTGCAGTAGCCACATTCACAATAAAATCACTACCAAGATACTACTACTTGGATGAGGAATGGAAAGCAATTGATTACAATTCACAATTTGCCCCCTGATGTTTGCGCGTGGGTCCACACCGAGCGATGTTTCCCATTGGTGGTGGGAGACCGAGACACTGGTACCGTTCTTTGATCTTTTACCGCCGGACACTCGGGTGATGTTTCCGTCTATCCAGAGACACTGGAAACATCGGCGGTTGGCATTTATCTGGAGATTATCGCCCAGTGTGTACTAGGCTTGAGACTTGAAACTTCTTGGCCGCAAGAACGTAAGATCGCCATTCAACCCTATCCATCTAGTCCCTAACCTGACACCCAACACCTTCATATCCTCCTATTGACGTCTTGACTTACCAAGGGCTTTTGTACTTTCAGGTTTCCTAACTAGAAATTTTGTGTACACGCCTCTTATACTCATGCTTGCCACACCTCAGACTGCTTGGATTGATTATCCTTAATATGTTTGAAGACGCATACAAATTCTTCATTGTGTAACTTTCTCCATTCTGTTCATTGTTTATTGCTCTTAGGCTCAAACATCTTTCTTCATATTTTGTTCTCAAAAAATACTATAACAACGGATAAGATTATAATTTTGTATATTTTAAGTTTAATATTTTGATACAAAAGACGAGACTTCAACATCTTAATGTTTCAATAATACCTTTCTAATGGGGCTTGTTTAGCACTCAGGCGTAAGCGAAGGATTTAAATGGGTACACAACGCACCAGTGAGTTTTATTAATTAAAAAATATGTTTTGATAATAGTAAGTTTGTTAAGCAAATTAACGCAGATTTTGATGGGATGTCGTGGACTTTTTACATTTTTATTTCCCTCTGTCACGGATTTTGTTTAGCTTATCACCAAGGGTGTTATTAAAATTTGTAATGACCGTTTATTTAAAAGATAGCAGATATGTTTTTAAAAGAAGCGTTAGAAGGTCTGATTGGGTAAGGTTGTTGTTCTTAAAGGAATACGCGAATGGCGAAAGTTTGGGAAACATTGGTATGGAACATATTTTTCATATTCTAACTTTAAAAAAAATAACAAACAGCTACTTAAAGACAGCTGAGCGCTGCAAAGATTTTAAGCGCTCCAAGTCCTCAGGTATAGCATGTTACATTACTTAAACAATAGATAAATAAATTTAACATACCATTTTTTAAATATTGAAACAAAGTTTTTTAAATTTTAAATTAGTTTTATCAGTTTTAAAATCCTCCAGTCATATAAATTCATTTTTCTTCTATAGAATAATGCAGAAGCTGCGACGCCTGGTTTGAAGTGAATCTGTTTGTTATCACTTATCAGATAATCTAGCATCTCTTCACAATACTAGGATTTCGTAAACATCCTTTCTTTCACAACTCAAGTCGATGTTTGGGAGAGATCAATGACAGCTCCCGTCTGATTACGAACACAATAAAACCAGTGACGTCTGGTGAAAATTTGTTCGGGGCTCAATAAAGTTAGAGCCTCTACTGACTTTCATGTGGTTTAAATAATTCTAGCAATTGACTAGATTGAGAAAAAGTAATCGAGGCTCGAATTCAGGCTACATGGACTGGTAGCCATATTGATGAGGGTGCGTGGAGGTCAGGGGTGGAGGCACATATGATATATCACTGAAATTTTCTCATACTTTCCCTTCGTCAACGCTTTTGCCCTTCTTATAAATCAATGCTCTTTATCCTTGACCCCTACATTAGGCCATAATATACTTTGGTATTAATAAAATAAATATGGTGTACTAATATCATCCATCCAGCTGCGTCTTAATTTTAAGCTTTTCAAACAAATTACGTTTCAAATTATTTCTAATGTTGATTGACATTTTTAATGTAATTTATTTATGTCACTAAAATATTTAGATCCTTGATACCGTGTCTTGTCTCAAGTTTAATAACCGCTAAACCCGGCACAAATTTATCTGATTACCAAACCCTTCCTTCACCTCTGACAAGACATCTTGTGAATGTGGGGAATGCCACGCCTCCACCGTGGTTCGGATTCCACGTTAAACTGTAGGTCCTTCATTTCATGTCACAATCACCCTACCATTACACATTAGCGTAAGTGCGTATAACCCGAACGGGTAGTAAGACGCGGTGCTAATAATAATAATAATAATAACAATAACCGCTAAATACTAAACAATTTAAAATAAATCGTTCGAATAGCCCGAATGGATAGTAAGACGCGGGGCACATAAAAAATACATCGTGCTTTATTAATCACAGTAGCGAACTAATGTAACCAGAATTGGTGGTACCAATTATATGTGTACAAATTCAAAGTAATAACTAATAATAAAACTAGTATTAAAGGTTGTAGACTGAGTTTTGTATGTTTGGTTAGAATAAATAATTTGTCTGATCCTAATTTAAACATTTCATTTTTCTTGAGCAATTGTGTAATAAACAACACGTTATAGCAAGAAATTGACCCTATTAATCTTTGCAAATTTAATTTTCAGTCACAAAATACAGCCACAAAAATAATTTTGAAAAAAAAAACCACTCAAAATAAAACTATCGCATACAACAAACAACGCAAGCGACCAAATAAATATGGTCTGAAGGAATTTGTTTCCCAATGTTGACCATAAACACATAATGTTACTGTTGTATATTCTAAACCTGACTTTTTACCGGAATTCCCTTCCTATAACTATGCGACTAGACCACAGGGAACTTGTCCAGAGGGCTGGGTCTCACGCAACATCGCCAAAAGAGAAAGAGTAAACTCCATAATTCGCATACATCTCTACTTGATACCCATCATTGTATGAGAGGTGACATAGCTACCCATCATTGTATGAGAGGTGACAGAGCTACCCATCATTCCATCGGAGGTGACAGAGCTACCCATCGTTCCATGAGAGGTGACAGAGCTACCCATCATTCCATGGGAGGTGACAGAGCTATCATTGTATGAGAGGCGACATAGCTACCCATCATTGTATGAGAGGTGACATAGCTACCCATAATTCCATGGGAGGTGACAGAGCTATACATCATTCCATGAAAGGTGACAGAGCTACCCATCATTCCATGGGAGGTGACAGAGCTACCCATCATTGTATGAGAGGTGACAGAGCTACCCATCATTCCATGGGAGGTGACAGAGCTACACATCATTCCATGAGAGGTGACAGAGCTACCCATCATTGTATGAGAGGTGACAGAGCTACCTATTATTGTATGAGAGGTGACAGAGCTACCCATCATTGCATGAGAGGTGAAAGATAACCAAAAAGTCCGCAACTCTGACTTCCAAACAAGCGACACACCACCAAGATTCGTAAGGGTTACAGCGTCATCACCAAACAGAACCAGCTCCAGATCTCGCTACGCCGAGTAATGCAAGAATTAATCGTCTCGGAATTGTATTGACATTAAAAAATTATTAACCGTTATATTAGAAGTTTATTTGGACATTAAACTAAAGCTTTGATAACTATCACGTGGGTCTGTTGCCCGGAAACACCAATAGGAGATCCTGGCTAATACATCTACTCTTAAAAATGCAGCAAAAGAGGTGTCCAAAATTCTGACGAACAACGGCATGTCAGACCAGCATCTGTGGGCACGTGGAATAAATATCAGGCTCGTTTAGTTTAGTTTGCCGGTATCACTAACGTTCTTGCATACTTAGCCTCCCATCGAGTAAACCCTTTAGATGTTGCCCAGAGGCCGTCACGAAGAGGAACTTTGCCAGAAGTATCGGACGATGAACATCCCGTAGGCAGGAGCAGAAAGCTTCTTCTCCCGACCGAGTGTGGGCGATAATTATTCTCAAGCCCATGAGTGAGCTTCCAGCCCCGACCCAGCGTTACCCCCTTCTTCCCCGCGTTCCTAAAGTTAATAGTGACTTTACAATTTATGAAAACGGAATGAGTAGTATGAATTTTAAAGTAATGCCAGTGGGTAAACCCCCAGTCTAAGATTTGATCCCTGACCCCTCAGAGTCAGCGTAAAGCACGCTAGCGCTTAGATAACTCTGCAGGTTTGATAACCTAATAATCTCTGTTTAACTGAAGGATTGCGGAATTATAGTTTCCGACAGTGGATTACTAGGAAGCTGTTCTGGCGGTTGTAATGATAAGCGTCACGTGACACTGGAAGAAGATTGCGAGCAAGTGTTCTTTATAATCAAGTAGTGTTTGTACCACTAGGAAACAAACCTTGAGTGCGAAGTGTGTTGTTGACTGATAAAGAACTCGCCTCTAGATTATTTCATGAGCACTGCACAATCTCGTAAGTAGCACGTACTTAACTAAATTGGTAGGGGTGTTAAAATTGATTAGCCCCACTTCAGTGGCTCAATGGTCTAAGGCGTGACTCGGGAGATCGAGGTTCGAATCCCGGTTGAGCCCTAAATGGTTGGCCCATTATCCTTCCACGCAAATGCGTGTAGATTACCTCCTTCATTCCTGCCCCATTCGAGTAACTTATATGCGTATATCCTGAACAGGTCGTAAGACACGATGATAAAAAAAAAATTTTACTACATTCCTAAATTTCTCTTCAAACCAAATTGTTTATTTATATCAACAATTTAACATTATATATAATAAATAGTCGTTATATAAAACTTGTGTCTTCTAGGTGCTATCAGTTAGTTTTCTTACCATCCATATCTACTGTCCAATTTTCATAGGAAGGGCCTTTTAGAAAATACAATAATAATTTTTGCAGATCAAATTAAAGGGGAAAAAGTTTATATTTCATTAGTGAAGAAAATTAGGATAAACGCTAAAAACTGGACTGATGATGACGAGGAGATCGACGTTTGACTGAGATTTTTGCCATAAGATCTTCCGATTAGAATATTTTGCTGGGAAATGTTAGTCTTTACTCACGACAATTAACTCATTGCGCAGCCCAGGGGGTAATTGATGGTAGCCTAAATGATCGCACTATTTACTGCTCTATTTGGTAGTCTTGTCTGTCGCCACTTGAATCAACTAATCTGATATGTGAAGTTACATCATGAATGATTACGTTTAAAAAAAACTCTTATAACTCAATTGAACTCGTTAGTGAAGCCCTGCACGAACGTCTGTCTCTATACAGGAGTTGACACTAAATATGACTGTGATCTCTTTATCTTAGAACACTTCTAACAAGCAATATCTTCTAATATTAAGAGCCTTCGAAAGCGAGCTTAGATCATGTCCAACATTTTAGTTTTTTATACGTTATTTATTGACATACTTTTGTTCTAAAATAAACATTGTTAATAATAATAGTAATTCATTATTTATTTGAGGTATTTAAAATGCATGTTCTAAACCGGCTGATTATATCAGCACACGAGAATCGCAATGATCAAGAGCGAAAGGGCCTATCAATTTTGCCGAAAGAGATATTTTATTGCCATGATAGCTGCTCGTACACACGGAAGTAGTTGACTTGTACGGAATTTAGAATACAAACATAGCTAATGTGTACAGGCATTACCTCAAAATACCTTGAAATTAGATAAAAGGATAATTATAGGATGAAGATTTTTCATTTGACGATAGCTTTAACTTATCTTAAGTAAGATCCTAATGTTAACGAGTTGTTGTTTTTATTATATTTTTATGATCTGAGGCACCGGCAATACAGAAAAAAGATAACTTATGAAAGTTTTGTAATTCCAATATACCTAACCCGTTTTGGTGGCCACATGCTCTATGGCAAGGGTGGCCAACCTATGTGTATACGAGGGCCAATATAATGATGTGTGTTGGAGCCACGGGCCGCACGATAGTAGTCTGGCACGACCACCTGTAACAGCCCCCAGGCTAGCAATTAACCTACTTTCCACATCCGGTTAATTCCCCCATTCAAACCCCCCATTCACATCCCCCCTCTACTCCACCCCACCACCCCGGGACCATAGGAGAGAGTGTGTATTGTGATGTCAATTAACCTACTTTCCACATCCGGTTAATTACACCACCCGCATCGCTTCACCGAGACCATGCCCCTCCCGACAGAGGCCACCACAGTGGCTCATGGTCTTAGCCCATTTGATTTCTTGCGACTGTATGTACCGTTTCACATACTAAAGTCTACCGGCCCGTGTACACCAAACGACGGATAATTGACGATTATAATACGTTGCCTTTTGGATATCAAAGTCTTTGTAAACGCGCTTGCCATGACTAAAAGGTGATCATTTAGACGGGCTGAATAGTTATCTTTTATTTTCTTTCACTCTAGACATTTCCAGTGACATACTATTTTTCAAAGATTTGATAATTTTTTAAATTGTTTTTCTGCATGAAAACACGCATATTTTTTATTGATTTATTTAATACACTCGGGATTCTTTTTTTTATAATTTCTTATCCACCAGTACAATTTTCCGCCTACCTGATTATTTCTCGTCAAATATAATTTTTGTTTGTATATAAATTTAATTCTAGTCAATTTTATTTATTTTCTTGTATATATGTTAAATTGAAACCATCTCTATGAGTATATATATTTAATTGGTCTTTGATATTTTTCCGAGCTGTCCAGTACCGAGGCCACTATTCCCGCTACGACTTCAAGAAGTTTGTTATTGTTTCCTAGACATGGATAATATATTTTGTAAATACATATTCTATAACCATAATTTTTTTAAAATTAAATATTCTAAATATTCTTTTCATGATGTGAGCAACTTTTATTTGTGTAAATAAATATTATAAAAACTGTTATGTTGGCGTTTTAACGTCTACACCCCCTCCCTCCTATCCTATAAATACAAGATCATTTAGCTTATAAGCTCAGACTCAAACATTATGGAAAAGTTGAAACATCCATTTTCGATCATCATCAGTGGCCCTTCCGGCTGTGGAAAGTGACATTTTGTAGCCGACTTAATCCGTCACTTGGACAAAATGTGTGACGTTAAATTTGATAAAATCACATGGTATTATGCTTAATGGCAACCGGAATTCGAACAAGACGGGCCAATTCCCCGCGTCATATTCTGTAAGGGCTTGCCGGAAATGGATGACACCTGTAATGACTCTCCACAGCTGATTATCCTGGACGACCTGATGCGTGAAGCCAACGAAGTGGTCGTTGATCTTTTCACCCAAGGATGCCATCATAAAAATATTAGCGTCATGTATCTTACACAAAATATATTCCACCAGGGCAAGGGTCAAAGAGACATTTCCTTAAATGCGCACTATATCGTGCTTTTTAAAAATCCCAGGGATAAAGCTTAGATTCAACACTTTGCACGTCAGGTATGTCCAGAAAAACACCGTGTTATACAAGAGGCATACGCTGATGCTACAATTATTCCCCACGGCTATATATTGTTAGATTTCAAACAAGGTACACCCGAATGGTTCAAATATAGAACCCGCACAAAAGTTGGGTGCTGCGTGTCCCTTCCACGCAAAAGCTATAAAAAACCCGACACTTCCCGACTAGAGATCAGATTCATCGCATGAACCCCCAGCAACGTGACGCCTTGCTTGAAACGGCAGACAAGAAACTAATCGACTCTCTTTGCGAGTGTGCCTACATCATTTTAAAAGGGTGAGTGCCGTTGAAAAATGCGCAGAAGACAAAGTTACGTGCTCACAAGCAGGTGTTGCGCAAGCTGGTCAAACGAGAAGAGTGCTGGAAGAAGAGACGACTATTAGTTCAGAAAGGAGGAGCGTTCCTGCCCTCCCTTTTATCCCCATTAATCAGCGGTGTCCTCGGTTCCTTAATCAACAAGTAGATAATCGAACACACGAAAAAGATGATATTGGTGTCCCCGGAAACATTACACTGTTACGAGCAACACCACCACCAAGTGGCATCGGCCACACATCTAGTGGTCTCTGAACTTGAAATGGAAAAAAATCCACGCTTCAAAACTTGACGACAAGTCTAAATGAACTTTATACCAACCAGTGCTACAGCGCTATCTGCATTTTAGCCAATACCCTCTACCGCCTGAAAATACCACCACTACCGCCCCTGAATTGTCTGTACTCCCCATCCCAGCTGTACTCAATACTGTACCAGTACAGGCACGTAAGAAAGCTGAACTTTTACTAGAACATATTATTTCCCAAGGTGGTATATCTTGGGACGAAAACGGGGAAGTGAGTATTCACGATACGCCGCTTCGTGGATCCAATATTGTGGATTTAGTCAACGATCTGGTCAGAGCAAGAAGACACAGTGAGCCATCTGAGCGGAGAGGAGTTTCTCACGGTGCTTCAAAAAATAAACGCTCCGAAAGAATTTATTGTAAATCTTAAACGTTTGGCGCCCATTAGAGATCCGATGCCCGTACCCCAACCACTAACACTGTCGCAACGCCCTAAGAAGAAGGAGAAACTGAAAAGGGTGGACGGAAACCGGTGGCTGCAGTTTCGAGCTTAAAGCCGTGTTTAGCCCACATCTACTATGACCCTTCTTATCCTGCAGAGTTGCAGGGGCGGCATCGCTCATAAAGGCGTCCAAGAAAGATCCCGACAAAGTACGAGAATGGCTTCATGCGCAGGACGCTTATACCCTACACAAACCAGTGGTAAAAAAGTTTCCACTCAACAAGTACGTGGTGTCAAACATTGACGATCTCTGGCAAGCCGATCTCAATGATATGCGCAGTTTCGGAAAATACAACGATGGTGCAGTGTACTTGCTCACGGTCATCGACGTTTTTAGCAAGATGGCCTGGACGAGGACGCTTCCATCCAAGACTAGGAGCGTTGTGAGAGACACCTTTTGGGACATTTTCAAACAAAGCGGCCGTAAACCTGTAAGTTTGCAGACGGACAAGGGGAAAGAGTTCACGGCACGTCTAGTCCGGAAATTTCTCAAGCAAGAAGACGTGCATTATTACACCACTCATAACCCGGACGTGAAGGCAAGCATCGTGGAACGATTCAATAGAACTCCCAAAGGGCACATGTGGCGCTACTTTACCCAAAACAACACGTATCGCTATGTGGACTCCTCCAAGATCTCGTCGACGCTTACAACGGCGCAAAACATTCCAGTATCAATATGGCACCTGCCGACGTTTCAGAAATCAAAGTGCTTCAATTCAGAGATAATCTGTACGGCAAACGGCACCCAAACTCGAATAGTAAGCCAAAAATGAAAGTCGGTGATACGGTGCGTATTAGCAAATCCAAAATGCTGTTTGAAAAGGGTTACGAAATTAATTGGAGCGAACAAAATTTCAAAGTCAGTAGTGTCGTGTTGCGACAACCAATCGTCTACAGGTTGACCGATATTGACGGTGAGGATGTGAAGGGAACGTTTAACTAACCCGAATTGCAATGCGTATGTCTTCCCGAAAATTTTAAAGTTGATAAAATACTACGTATCAGGGGTAAAGTCGCCAGAAAAAAAGTGTACATGCAGTGGAAAGGTTACCCCGCCAAGTTTAATTCTTGGATTCTTGCCAGTTACATCAGCGCCTTACCTGAATGACCAATTCTACATCACTTTAACGAGTGACAGCTCTATAGGATATTTTCCGAAAGAACATATTTGACTTGGGGTCTGTGGTTAGCAGACAGCCCTGGAAGCTTTGAGGAGGTTAACGCCGGCAACAAGGGATTTGAGGTCCGTCGCAGTCTCACCGCAAAAAGTAAGAAGGTAGATCTTTTTGGGTATCTACACGGTGACGTGTTTAACCAAGAGAAATACCTTTTGAACGGCACCTAACTCAGAATCAAGTTGGTCCGTTCCAGAGACGATTTTAGTATTATGGCCATCCCTGAAATCCCTCAGTTTCAGGTTCACATCGTTGAAGCCAGCCTTCTAGTGCGACGTGTCTAAGTAGCACCTTCTATACTGATGGCACATGCCAAAGCATTAAAAGTCAGTCCCGCAAAGTATCCCATCACCCGCGTGGCAGTAAAAACACTCACTATTCCTACGGGTGTGCAAGGGAAATCACTGGTCAACGTATTTACCTGACAGTTACCCAAACGATGTATTGTGAGATTTGTATCTAACGCTGCGTTCATCGGAGACGCTACCAAGAACCCGTTCAACTTCCAAACCTATGGCATGAACAGTTTTTCGCTGTACGTGGATGGGGAACAAGTGCCGTCGAAACCGTTACAGCCCGATTTTTCAAACGGTAACTATGTCATGTCCTACCACACACCATTTTCTGGAACGGGTATCCATTTCATGAACGAAGGTAGCGGCATCACACGGAAAGTCTTCCCTAAGAATTATCATCTCATGACTTTCGATCTCACACTTAATATCTCCGCCCACATGACATCGCATTGAAATTTGACGAGTCATGGTTCTCTGAGCATCGAAGTGTGCTTCACCAGAGCTCTCACCGAAACCGTCAACTGTATCGTGTGCGGGGACTTTACCAACATCATCACCATCGACAAGGATGGAAACGTAAACGATTATGGGTGTTAATATAAGCGACTTCCCACCCCTTAAACCCGCCATTTAAATCATGGACGTGTAGACTTCCAGAGCTTTAGCGACGTGAGAAAAGAGTTTATAATCAAGGAACCGAGTGTTTTATCTGTATGCGTTACATTACTTCAACATTGGGTGTTAAAACCTCCTTAAGGTATCGGGGAACTTTCCACCGCTGCCAGAAAGCAAGCCGATTATATCGTCAACAAACTGCATGGTATTCCATGGGATAGCGGTGATGTGGATTACAGTCTGCTCGAATCCCTTAACTCCCGTGCCACAAGGCGTGCAGAAATCGTCTACGTCAAAGGGGCAGAAAAGAAAAAGTTTCTAGCCAAATATATGCCTACGTCTGTCGTAGATCTGTACGACAGGTTTTCCCTCTTTGAAAACATTTAAATTGAGTGGCACCATGTGCATGGCGCATAGTTCTGTTCGGAATTTCTGTTCTGCATCCATCGTTTGGGGACTTCAGTATTGGATGATTGAAGATGGACACGCACACCATAAGACGTGCGCTGAAAACAAAGCCGTGGTTCTGTTTTGTACGTTCGGGTGTTTTCCCTGCTAATCAACTACCAGCAAGAACAGCGTGACCTGCCTCTCTCGTCATCAACACGGATCCACATAACAAGCCAGGAAAGCATTGGGTTGCCAACTTTATCGACAAGATCGGCGTAGAATACTTTGACATCTATGGTTTTTCACACCGTATAAAGTCACATCTGGCATTTATACGCAAAAACACTTCTCGCACGTTGCATAACACGTTACAACTTAAAAGCATAGCCTCAGATGTTTGCGGCCATTACTGTCTCGTGTACCTTCTCTCTCGCACCCAGAACCCTCTGATGAAAACTTTACTGCCCATATTCTCACCCACCAATCACATAGGCAATGACGCTAAGGTGGTGAGATATTACAACACATTTTATCAAGATGGTAGGGTCCTGCCGCCCATCAAGAGGCTGCGTCCAATCAGCGTGCGACAATAAAAGAGTCATCCTGACGGCGTGCCGGTCATAATCACGACAGTCGTCGAAGCGATCATACATCAAGGCCAAGATGTTTGTACCCGCAAAGCAAAGCCGGTGAAACCGCTCGCCATCACCAGTATTTTCAACTCTTTGTTTCCGATGGACGAAGTCGATGCCAAACGAGTCATTGTTGTCATGCGTGTCCAGAACAACTTTACGCCCTATGTCCATCTAGAAACATACGGAGGGAATTGTACTGTGTTTAACCGTACAGAGTGGCAATAACTGAGCAACTACAATTCGGTCATATCAAAGTTTTTCAGCAACACGCAGCCTCCTCAGAAGATTAGTCTGACTAATCATGAAATCTCTATGAGAGGTATGTGCGGTGACCGTATGGTCGTCATCAGCGAAAAACAAGACGCAGGACTCAAACGGGTTGCCTATCTAGCACCTAGCTGGGCGCGTCTTTGTAAGGTGTGGGACCTCATTGACGTCGCCGTAGACCGACGGGATATGTGGTTGAAACCCGTTGCACGATATTGCAACGATTTGATCGACACACTCGTCGTGGATGTCTGCAACACGCTAACAGAATCGGCGGATGTCATCGATCTTGATCAGCCTACGGTAGGAACGCAAATCAGAAACCTGGATCTTATCAGTGATACTTACTATACAGATCAAGTCGTCGGTTTGGACTATTACATGCTGAATTGTGAACTAAAATCAATTTTACTAACACATTTAAGAGACACTGTAGAAATACGTATGAACGAATATATGCGTCATTCCTGTAAAAGTGTATAGTAAATATTATGTAAGTGTTTGAAACCTTTAATGTATAATAAATGTATGTTTTGTTATATCATGTTTTATTCACGCATAACCTGTTTGTCCCGTAATAATTAGGAAACTGACCGGTATTGAACATGTAATGAATACCCTGGGGCCCCGGAAAATTAACAGAAAATGCTCTCTTCGATAGTTTCTTCACTCATTAGTAATCAAGCTCCACTGCTCTCAGTCCCAAAACCCTTGGGGCACACATTAAAATCAAATGAGCTAAGCCCATGAGCCACTGTGGTGTACTTTGTCGGGGGGCATGGTCTCGGGGAAGAGATGCGGGTGGCGGAATTAACTGGATGTGGAAAGTAGGTTAATTGATATCACAATACACACTCTCTCGTACGGTCTCGGGGAGAGGGGTGTGTGTGTGGGGGAATTAACCGGATGTAGAAAGTAGGTTAATTGCTAGTCTGGGGGCTGTAACAGGTGGTCGTACAAGACTACTCACAATGTTTTGAGCCTCTAGGAATATGCCCTTGAATAATAAACACGGGCTATTCTAAGATAACTTAATAGTTGTATTTATTTCAAAATCTATTTTCTTTGTTAAAAACATTTTAAAGATAGAACAATGATACCAAACAAGATTAAAGACATAATAAATCAAAATGTTATTTTGAATACCTTTTAAGTAAAATATTGTTATTATTAAAATTCAAAACATGTTCATGAGAACACTGCGAGTGCTCATGCGAAGTAATAAGTCACCAAAGTCAATTTTCAACGATATTTATATTTTTAACAAGTTCTGAAGGTGGTCATAAGTCGATCGGTTTCTTTGCGACGATTTCACTGCCTTCATGTTGAAAAAAGTAGTCACACAAGTATGTGCTCACAAACATGGATATTTTCCCCGTGGTATTAGTTTCCAAAAGTTAATGCCCGTCTCTTGTCTAGACTGAATAAAGGGGCCACTTTTCATATCACATAGTTCCAATTGGAAAGTGTCTTGCTGCTCTGAAATGTCGTATTTCATCGGGTTGTTAAAACGTAATTTGTGGCAGCATGTTATTGAAGTCAGAAAATTGTTCATCGAACTGATCCAAAAGCGTGTCCAACATCGGCACACAAAACTTGAAATCAATGTCAGGACTCTCCTCCATCAACTGTTTGCACGAAGTGAATTGTACGAGCAAGGGTGGATTTAAAAACATTTAATCAGTTTATGTATCCATCAAGGAGTCGAACTAGATTTGAGATGGTTTGGTTTCGTCCCTGTAGCAGATTAAATTAATTCATGTGGTGAGGGATAACTGTTAGAAAGGCGAGTGAACAGTTAAAAGTGGGGCTAAGATAATTTTGCTCTGATTTCTGTAATGGTTCCCATATGCTCTCCAAGAAATCCTGTTCTTTTTTTAAAGCAAAAAATCTTTTCAAACGGTTCCCTTTGCTTAGCCAGTGTGCTTCTATGTACAAGATTAACTTACCATATTCTGCCACTATTTCTGTTAGGAAAGAGAGAAACTTGCGTTGAGTGAAAGATCGGTTCCCTCCTTTAATTATGTTCACGCATGTCATGACGGTTTTCATAACATCCTCCAAGTCCAAAACTTTACCACACAGAGCTTCTTGATTGGATGTTGCAGTGCAATGCTGGACAGTTAATTCCAGCCTTTCTTAGTTATCACACTAAGCCTATTTCAGAACCACACATTGATTTTACGCCATCTGTGACAATGGTTGAAAGATTCTTGGTGTCACCAATGCTATTTAAAACTTTCATGACTGCATTATAGATATCTTGGCCCTTGGTTGTGTCATGCCATGGCTCTAATGCTAACAACTCTTCATTGATAACAAAGTCTTTGGAAACAATTCGAATGAAAATTAACAATATCCGTTAACAGTATCCGTTATATCAGTGGATTCATTCAGAGCCAATGAAAAATAAACAAAATCATAAATAAATAACCCCCTTTAATTTATTTTATATGTGTAAGCCTATTTACTCAACCCTTCTAGTAACAGTTTGTTTTAATAGTGAAACATTTTAAAATTCTTTAGCCATTTTTTCATCCCCGAATGCATGTGCCATTTCCACACAACAGTGTTTTACAAAATCGCCATCAGATAACGATTGTTTTGCTTTTGCAATCCCTGCACTTACAAGAAACGAAGCCAAGAGGGAATTTTTTGGGTTGATGTTGGTTTAGTAAAAATAGATTTCTGGGTACTAACCTTTCTTTTAAAATCAGATACAATAGTAGCACGTGCTTGTCCAACGTATTCTTGGTACTTAGCAGCATAGTGTTAGGTGTAGTGACGGTTGATGTTATATTCCTTGTGCACAGACACTAGACAGTACTTGTAAACACACAAGTTATGGTGTTTTGTTGTCCTTATTGCTTATATACAGAAACTCGTTTTCCCACTTTTCCTAAAAAACCTATTTTCGTCACAGATCTTACGTTTCTTACTCAATGTACACAGAGTTTAAATTTAATGAACAATGGACACGAACTATGCCCACAAAACAATAACTTGCAAATTAGCTTAACTGATGTGCAATGCTGACTGCGCATGGACCACAGTGTGTGCTGCCATCTTTAAGGAACAAACAAAACAAATTAGCTAGGCTCTATTGCTCAGCAAATAAATAAAACAAAATAACTAAAAGTTTCCTCAAGGGGCTGCGGGGTCTGAGGAAGTTTTAAAGTAATCTTAGACTGTATGTTTAAGAATGTGTAGTGTACTGTACCATATCAGAAAAAACGAAAAAAACAACAACATTACACTCATCAAGACGTCCTTAGTCAAAATTAATAATAGTAATAATAGTAAAATCTATCTTTATGGTATTAGCATTGTCGCGGGTCACTAGTTGGACACCTCTGGTCTACGGCGTCACTCTCGCAATAGGATCATTCCAGCTGATTTCACCAGGGGGTGGTTGCGGCACCATTTCTAAAAAAATTGAAACAAATATATATAATCCCTACACCTATTGAGGGACCAAAACTAAATTTAGAATATTTTTATTCATCACCATTAATTTCCTCGGGGGCATAGAGGGAAGATGCTCTGAAAACTGCAATTGCAACGGTTTGAGTTTTTTAATATCTCTGCTTCTATAAAAGATATCAACTTCAACCAAAAAATGTTTTGTTTACCATTGTCTGTACTTCATTTTAATGCGTTGGTTAACTACTTGACTATAAATATAGTACCTACACTGAACTGATAAAATTAAGGGGAAAAGTTTTTTTACCAAAATTTAATTACCCATAAAGCCTTTAATTTTAAAATTACCAGTATTGTTATTTTTTTTTTCCACTTCCTCACACAGAGTAGTAAAGGATACGCCCCACAGAGTTGGATCTGAATTTATTATTTTGAAAAACTCTCATTTGGGTATTTTTTATTTATTTTTTGTCTATTTTCATTTGCCATATCTAAAAGGGAATTAAAGTTAAAAATCTGTATCTAAAAAAAAATAGCCTCTATTAGTGTGATCATCACCACCAAATGTCATAATGGTGTTTAGTTTAGTTTTTAAGGGAAAAAAATCCAACCCGACCCTTCCCGTCACCGGCACACCAGCATTTAGCACACCGGTGGGGGCATGTTGGATGTGCTTTCGCCCATAGCATAAAAAACTGAGGAGGCTTCGCTTTGTAGTACATTAGAACGGCGGTTATTGAATTAATTTGTGACAGATGGTTCAGATAATCGAAAATTAGGTTAGCTGGCTTGAAGAAAAATTCTTGTCTTCGAAAAAACACCTGTGACTTATTATTAAAATAATAAGTGCGTATACAACCCGTTTGTTGGTCCTGATGTGCTAGCTCATCCATCCATAGCAGCGCGTGCACCAGACAAATCGGCAGGCTAGTGACGCCTGCCCGCTACATCTACGGGAAATTTCATGTGCACTCCGTTTACCCTGAAAGTTAGCAAGCTTACCTTCCACGTTTCCACTATGGCGTAGCTTATACGATAGGGCCATAGTGGAATTCATCAAGGAAAGATTGCTTGTTATTATTATTATTAGCACCGCGTCTTACTACCCGTTCGGGTTATACGCACTTACGCTAATGTGTAATGGTAGGGTGATTGTGAGATGAAATGGAGGACCTACAGTTTAACGTGGAATCCGAACCACGGTGGCGGCCTGGCATTCCCCACATTCACAAGATGTCTTGTCAGAGGTGAAGGAAGGGTTTGGAAATCAGATAAATCTGTGCCGGGACCGAGGATTGAACCCCGGCCGCCAGCACAGAAGTCCGACACCTTACCCCTAGACCGCCAGGTCACCGATTGCTTGTTACCTTTCAGATTAAACGGAGTGTAGTAAGGAAGTCGTTTGTTAGTTTTCTGTTGCTTTCTGCACATAATTATTTGAGCGAGCGAGAAATGGGCTACAAATTATGCCGGAAAGCTGTGTAATATGACATAATATACCTTTCAGGGATTTTTTTACATGCCACAATCAACATTGGACCGATAGCATTACTACCTCCAAAGGAAGTTGTGCAACGGATTTCCAGCACTCGATAAATAATTCGACCTCATCTAGGTTTGAGCCCTTGAACATCTGCCGCAGTCATCATTATACAATAATAATAGTAATAATAGTAGTAATAATTGCTGTAATAATAGTAGTAGTAATAATTGTCATAATACTAATAATATTAAATCCCTCGCTTAAAACAGATGAGACACAAAAAAACCTTAATGCAATTATAAATTGGATAGCAATGGACAGGAATGACGACGTGGACTGACTCTGAGAGTGGAGAGGAGCCTATGTCTTAGTTGCAGTGATTCGGCCATTTGACAATTAGGATGGTTTTGGTTCGGATAGTCGGCATGCCATTACACTTTCTATTGAGGGGGGTGGAGGTCCTGGTTCAAATCTTATTAAAAACAAGCAGTTAGGCCTTACATTCGAGTGGTTTTTTTCGTACGGTGTTATCTATATTCGAGTTTCGCAATTCATTTCTTCAGTGATCAGTTTTTAGTAGATAATAATATTTCAATTACCGGCGTGTACAAAAAAAAAAGTTTTTTCAGGCCGTAAGCGGCCCGTTAGCCGGATTTACCCCAACCCTGCTATAATGTATACATACCACGGTCAACTCTAATGTAATGGCATCCATCCTTAAAGACTGGGAGGGAGGGCGTTTAATCTATTTCGAGCCTGGTGTCATAGACCGCGAGATCACTGGAGTTTTGGAGATGATAATCATACATATTGTAGAGGAAAACATATTTTTTGCACTGTGTCTTACTACCCGTCGGGGAAACTCGCATGCTTACACCAATTGGGTAGGGTTTAGAAAGGTAAAATTCAGGATAAAAGAATCCTCATTTTCATGGAGGGAGAGTGCAAAACATGTTTTTTAAACACCTCAATAAACCCAACTCGGACTCAACATATAACCTAGGTGACCTGGTGGTCTAGGGGTAAGGTGTCAGACTTCTATGCTGGCGGCTGGGGTTCAATACTCGGTCCCGGAAAAGATTTATCTGATTACCAAACCCTTCCTTCACCTCTGACAAGACATCTTGTGAATGTGAGGAATGCCAGGCCTCATAAGTGCGTATAACCCGAACGGGTAGTAAGACGCGGTGCTAATAATAATAATAATAATAATAATAATAATAATAATAATAACAACAACATATAACCTCACTGTTACCGTCAAACCAGTCAGGACGAGGCAAACGTCTTTGTCCCCGTGTTCACCTGTGTGAGTTTCTCAAGTTGTTAACTATCGTTAAGATGTCTGGTGGCAATGTCGTTCCCAGGTTTGGTTTTCAGAAAACTGATAAATGAAAGGAATATCTTCTTGTCGGGAGTGAACGCTCGTCTGCCATGTTTTATTAATTAACATTGCTCTGTGTATGGCTCGCGTGTTTGTCAGGGGATATCCGTTCAACACGGCCAGAATCTAATCACACAACCCCCGTCGAGAGAAAGATTACATCGGCTTGACAGCACGGCGTGACCGACTTTAATTATTACACCCTCACCGGATAGCACGCGTCAGTCTCATCTTGTCTAGGTGTGTCTGTGACGGGGTTTGAAGCCTGACCGTGTGTTCTGAGACAGGTTTTTCCTAAGTTGTTTCCTATACGCAACTTATATAGTTCAATCTAGCCTTTTATAAAACGTAAACATATTATTTTACTGATATCTATCTAAAGTGACAGGTCCAGGTCACATGACCTGACACATGAACACGTGAAAGTAGAACTGAACTGGGGGTGGTTTTTCCTAAATGGTTTTCCATTCTCCCTCCACGCCAATGCGGGCTTACTTCCTTTAATTCAACCTCCCCAATTCCTAATCCATTAACGTAATTAGTACTTAGGCGTATAACCCGAACGGTTAGTAAGACGCGGTGCTAAATAATAATAAAATGCGGATAACCCGGACGAGTAGTAAGACGCAGTGGGCTGGGAAACAGCGAGAGTTACTACTTGGCAAGCCATCGTATTTATGGAAGTAAATTGAAGGGACGCGAATGGCAAATACTGTATTTTATGGGAAATAGGCAAATAGTCAAATTTTACATAAATTGTTAAAATGTAGACTAATAAAACTATAGACACCTGCTTCTGTGGATGCATAGTCTAAGACAGGGGCTCCCAATTATTTTTAACGAAGGTCAGTTTTAAAAACTTTGACGTACTTCTGCGGTCCAGTAAAACTTAACAGTGACTCAAGTTCAAGCCTTATAGGACTATACTAATTTCAAAACGTGATTTTCTTTCCTTTTAGTTATTTTACTTATTTATTATGGCTGGCCTTCCGTGTATACTACCCGCCCACCACCGAAATATAATCATTTCCCTGTTTATCGTTGTATCATCAAGGTCCTTAAAAATGTCCCTGTAGCCCGGATGTGGACCATGGTCCGCCATTTGGTGACCACTGATCTAAGACGTCACTCTCCTATTAGACTAGATTGCCGATGACAGGGAGATCGAGGTTTGAATCCCGGTCGGGTGTACCGAGGTTTAAAAGAGTGTTTTCCATTCTCCTTCCACGCAAATTCTGGTACACTTTCTCTAAACTCAATCTTCCTCGTCTCTAACGCATTATCATAATTAGTACATATGCATATAACCTGAACAGGTAGTAAGACGTGGTGCTATATTTAGATCTATGTTTGATAAAAAAAATTCAAAGTAGAAAAAAAATCTGGAAACTCATAAGACCTAATCAGCTGAAATTTTGCATACAAGTAGCCCCTAACCCAAAAGGGTGCAGAAATATTTGTTGACAAAATTCGTAAGGGAACATTCTCGAAACCCAGTAGACCTAGGAAGCCAAAATTTTTCAGGCTGGTAGCCTCTAATCAAAAAGTTCTGACAAAAAATTCACATGGGAGCTCCCATAATATCAAAAAGTCGATACATAAAATGTTATTTATAATGAACTCTTCAATTTAGGAACAGTTTTACAAAATCACTGTAGCAAGTATTTGATCTACTATAGAATCTTTAAATTAAATGCGCCACCCGGATTTTTAGGCATTTATGACTAATGTTCTTTATTTTAATTTATTAGCTATCCAAGAATACTCTCGAATAATTGTAAAATACATTCAACATTGATATTTAATTTTAATTTTAATTTTGCATACTGGTATGTATACATCATCTCTTTACTTATACAAATAGATTTCTATGTTCGCGAAGAACTCTAAAACCGCTGAACCGATTTTAGACAGTATTTTCATTCAATGTTACCTATACTATCAAAACAAACATAAGCTATATTTTTTCCCGTCAAAACCCAATAAAGTGATGTTTTTTTCAAATATTGTCTTAAGCCACGTGATCAACGGCTATTTTCTCCCTTCTGCCCTACTTGATTTCAAAATCAACTGCAAATCCAAATCCAAAAAGTAACTATGACATAATTTCAATCTTAAATCCAATGAAAAATAATAGTTTTGGTTGTTTGGTTGCTTTATATTCACATTAGTACAGTAATTTTCAACCTTTCGCAGAATTTTACCCAATTTTGGTTTTTGAAATCATCGCAACCCTTTGATAATCAACAAGTGTTCATATCATAGTTTTAAAATTATGTTCACTAAATATTACTGCCTGTCTGGCGGGCTATCTGCATTTAATTCCACTTGTGGGAGAGTTAAATTTTAGAGGAAATGTACCTTTATTTGTTTGGAGGAAAAGTCACCCCGGTCGGAATTTGAATTTAGAGAAAGTGTACCAGCATTTACTTAGTGGTGTAGAGGTAAACCATTTATAAAAAAGGATCCTCAGTACACTGGACGGGGTTTAAAACCCAGATCTCCCCGTCATTGGCTCTCTAGTTTATTGCTAGATTGAAGCCTTAGCAGGCATGTCAAATTAGTGGCCTGATCCATCATTCTGTGTGCTCCGCGGAACTTTTGACGGTTCAACTTGTCATAAACATTGTTGAAATTGGCACTATGACATTTATATTTTATATTTATTATTTAGTACCTTGTCTTACTACCCGTTTTGGGTTATATGCTTAAGTACTAATTACTTCAATGCGTTAGGAATAGAGAAGGTTGAATTTAGAGTAAGTGTACCCGCATTTGCGTGGAGGGAGAGTGGAAATCATTTAGAACACCCCCTTCCAATCCACCCGACCGAGATTTGAATCTCGAGTTTCCCTTCCTCGGCAGTCTAGCTCAACACAATACCAGGGCGTTAGCTAACTACGCCACCGCTGTGGGTGGGACATTTAGAAAGTGGTCATTATTTGGTGAAATATAGGATATAGGATTGGTGACCCAAATTTTTAATATTTGCTCACCAGATATCTATTCTAAAATTTTTTTAAATTTCCACATAAAAATGTGCAATGTTCGGCAGTAAGTGCATGGATAGTTATTATCTCTGATAAAAAAACCACGCGAATGATTACGGGTTTGAGGAAATACATTTGTTATTTATGAGAGTTTTTTCAACACAAATTTTAATAGTCTAAAACTCACACCCTTACCACAAACAAAAGTTTCAAATTTTTTGGGGGGATAGAAAGTTAATCTTAAATTTGTATTGAACCTTAAGTTTACTTTTGGAAGTTTTTAAAAGTTTAAAAAAAAATTTAATGATTGTGATCGTATTTAAATTTCTAAAATGCGTTTCCTTTGGACCAAATGAGTTTGACAACTCTCCCTTAGACCATTTGACCACTAAAACAGGTTCCCGTGTTGTGAGACATACATATACTACGCCCATCTCTTCTTTGGTTTTACAGGACAGCTAGGAGATGGTATCAGTAATGCCAACATTGTGTGAAATTAACTTTTGTTAACATATTTGTAAATAATTATTATTTGCTAAGTATTACTATCACTAAAAAATTATCAATCACTTTTAACAATACTTCCCCAAGGATTACAGTATAATTTTATTTTCCATAATCATATTTAAGGAAAAAACTATTAAATTCATTATAGATTTTCTTTTGTCTTTTGGAGCAATTACATGTTAAGTAGAACGAGAATTTTACATTTAATGGTATTATATTCAGTTATTAATATTTTTATAACTGGCCTCGCAAATCTTTAACATAAATAAATGGTTTGTGATAATAAAGAGGGAAAAAACATACAAAATGTTTATGAAATAATATTAAGTTAAAATTTTGTAAACACGAGTATTGATACTATTCTCCGTCCAACCGGAAACAAGGTCTTCTTCTTTGTACATCACCAACTGACAGCGTAGCTTCAATTCAATGGCCATATTTGTTTTCAGCATATAAGGCCACTTTGGACGTCCTCTTGCTTTTAATAATTACCGGTAATATGAATTAAACAGCAAAAGCAAACTTCAAAACTATACAAACAACCAAACGGTTATTCTTATAAGCAAAATATAACAATTTTAAATAGATATTATAACAGTGAATTATCGCATAAAATACAGTTAATAAAACAAGTGCGTGTGTTTACAAGTGGAAGCAAACTAAATATTTTATAGTTGAGTATTTAAGCGTGTCTATGCTACCGTCAATAATTTTATTACAATTTTTAATAATACAGTGTCTTTTTTGAATATAAATTCGGCTACTTAGTTATTCGTGTGTTCTTTTGTGAATATTAGTTCGGTATGTGTGCCTCCTTAGAAATAAACGGGTTTATTTGAATAATTATTTATCTAATATAATATTAAAGCGTGTGATAAAAAAATTAGCTAGTGTTTCTCAGTGATCAATGGGCTAAACCTCGAGTTTTAGGATTTTTATAGTATTCCAAAAAAAATCTGAAAAAAATACTAACTAGTCGAGTCTTTCTCCAGTGTTGATTAAATAAATACCAGGCTAGCACTTCAAGTTATAAGTTATTGAAGTTTTATTAGAGACTTTATTATTATTATTATTATTAGCACCGCGTCTTACTACCCATTCGGGTTATACGCACTTACGCTAATGTGTAATGGTAGGGTGATTGTGAGATGAAATGGAGGACCTACAGTTTAACGTGGAATCCGAACCACGGTGGAGGCCTGGCATTCCCCACATTCACAAGATGTCTTGTCAGAGGTGAAGGAAGGGTTTGGTAATCAGATAAATCTTTGCCGGGACCGAGGATTGAACCCCGGCCGCCAGCATAGAAGTCTGACACCTTACCCCTAGACCACCAGGTCACCGGTATTAGAGACTTTGGTATAACTGTTTAAGAGAAGTGATTCTAAAATAGATTTTTGTTAATTAGGATAGCTTTTGATTTGTCATTGTCATTTATTTTATAGGCCTAAACATATTTTTAAGGATCTTGATTTTTGTTTGTTAAATTATTTAAAGTCATCATAAATAGGCCTACATATTAAAAAAATATAACATAACAGCTTGTAAAGGCGAGCATAGGCAAAATGGATGCAAGTGAGACCCACCCACCTATTGAAGATGAGGAAGAGGACGACGAATATGATGACGTAGAATAATAAATAATAATAATAATAATATTTAGCACCGCGTCTTACTACCCGTTCGGGTTATACGCTTTAAGTACTAATTACACTAATGGATTAGGAATTGGGAAGGTTGAATTAGAGGAAGGGAACCCGCATTTGCGTGGGGGGAGAGTGGAAAACCATTTAGGAAAAACCACCCCCAGTTCACCCGACCTAAATTCGAACCTCGATCTCCCCGTCCTCAGTGGTCGAGCTCAACACGACAAGCGCGTTAGCCAACTACGCCACTGAGCCGGGTACGTAGAATAAGTTGTTGCGACCCCGTTGGAAAACACTTAAAAGGTACAAGCCAGTTCATTATGAGTTTTAATAGTGTTAAAAAGGGTTATGTCTTTTTTTCTCTGTGTAATAATACACATTTAGATTTTTCACATTTATAATGGTATTAATAATACTATTAACAAGTAATTATTTATAAAATAAAAAAATATTATTAAAAGTTATTTATTAATAATAATAAAGATGAATATGGGCTAAATGCTAATTTAAAAAAATATTGTGGAAAAAATTAATAACTAGGCCTAACATCAACATATCAAGGTCAACAATTAATTAAAAATAAATAAAACAATCATATATGTTTCTTGTATGGACCTAAATTTTGACTTGACTGTCAGAAGTGACAGCTGCTAAACACATGTTTTTGCAGATCATATGGTTCGGTGTAAGGATACATAATTTGGTCTGGTAACTTTTCAAAGCTGTCAGCGCCAAAGAAGCCGTGGAGCTACTTCACCACCACCACCACCACCACCACCACCAGTGCGTTTTAATACTAGTTATTTGGTCTATATTTTACTTTTATGGACTGACCTATTATATCTAGCAATTATAAGATAAAATAAACACTTAGAAAATTATGAGTTTGAATTTTTCCTCAACCGCGTCTAACAACCCGTCCAAGCTATCCATAATTTTTACTACACTAATTATCTAGGGATGAATAAGGTAAATCGGAGTGAAAATGCAACCGCATTTGCCTGAAGGTAGAATGGATAAAATCCTTTGGTTAAACACCTTCTTTACATCCGACCGGGATTCGAACCCCGAACTCCGCGTCATTGGCAAATCTGACTAGACAAGTTGGACGTTTAGTCCGCCTGCTCATTGATGCGGGTGATTTTGATTTATTTCCGTTTAGATTTCGTAGTTTCTGTAAGCCGATAATACATACAATACTCGCAAACAGAACCGTTTTGACCGTTTAACGCGACGGAGGAAAAGTAGAATGGCTAGCGAGTAATTTACTAGGACCACTCGAGGTTTCTCTCATCCCTTGCGGCTAGTAATTAGATCAGTCTCCCTCCGCTACCTTTGCTAATTAATGTTTTCACTAAGTGATTATTCATCAACCCAAACGAGGGTGGCTGACAAACCACAAACTTTCGTTACGGTTCTATCTAGGCTTATTTTTATATTGGGGAAGTTAACTTGTACTTTCTGAAGCACGCCTTACAAACTAGCTTAACTCTGTAACAGATCCAGCACCCAGTTTCCTCTGCCAACTTATCACTGTGAGAAAGAGAATATCCAATTTCACCAGTAATACATTTTAGGCCTTGCAGGTAATCGAACTCAGGACCTCAACTCCGAAGGAAGATGTATCGTAGAATTTTGTGTGCTAGTAGGGCATGTTGGGGGTAAATATGTACAGCCCTATTGACAGCATCGACTATCACGGATCAAGTTTTGGTCTCTCATGGCTTTCATCAATTTTATTTTAACTTTATTTTTGCACCGGTTCTTTACCGACCCGTCCTGTTGGTTATACACATTTAACCAAACGAATGGTTAGGAAATAGGAAGGTAGACTGTATCCGCATTTGCGTGGAGGCAGAGTGGGAAACGATTTATGATTAAGTCCGACACCTTAGCTCAGTCGGTAGTGTGTTTGTGTGTCCACTGAGCTAAGGGTCCCGGGTTCGATTGCTTGCATGGCCAAAAATTGATCAATGGCGAACTATGGGGTTTCCCTTTCCCAGTGTTGAATTCACGGCCGGGTGCTGGGTGTTGTATCTGTTCTAGATTAAATTAGTTTATAAGTCGTGTGCTGATATAATCAGTCGCTTCAGAACGTGCACGTTAAATACTATAAATAAATGATACGAAAAAATATTTTGGAGAAACCATCCATAGTAGGTTACTCCTGTCGAGATTCAAACTCCTACCTCTCCGTCACTGTCAAACCAAATTAGATGAGCCTGACATTTGCGCTGCGTGGCCACCGAGGCAAGTTAATTTAAACCGCGCATCACTTGTAATATAATAAGGAGATATCCGCTTCGGTGGCCACATGGCTTAAGGTGTCATTATCGCAATAAACTGGGCTGTCGATGACGGGGAGATCGGGGTTCGAATCCCGACTAGGTTTACTGATAGGGATATTTCCTAAATTGCGGATAAACTTCCTCTGAATTCAACCTTCCTCCTCCTAATAGTAACACATTAGTGTAATTTAGTACATAAGTGTACAACCCAAACGAGTATTAATGTGTGGTGCTAAAAAAAAGTATAAGTGGGGTTGATAATTCCGCTAATGGCCACTGATTATGTGAGCTATATAATCTAAGAAAACAGGATGAAGTGGATACGTTTTAAGGCTCCGCAACCTGTACTACCACCTCCTTTTACCACAGAGTAAACAACAGGTTCTTTTCTGTACTGGGGTCCTGGGTTCAATCCTCGGTCCAGGCACAGATTTATCTGATTACCAAACCCTTCCTTCACCTCTGACAATACGTGTATTAATTACAACTTGTGAATGTGGGGAATGCCAGGGATCCACCGTGGTTCGGATCCCAAGTTAAACAGTAGGTCCTCCATTTAATCTAACAATCCCCCTACCATTACACATTAGTGTAAGTGCGTATAACCCGAACGGCTAGTAAGACGCAGTGTTAACAACAACATCAATAGAAACAACAACAGGTTATTACAATATTCATGTTCAGCTCTGGTCCGAAATTAAACATAGCTCTCTGGATGTGATTTTTTTTCCACCACGTCTCATTATTTGTTGAAGATATAAGGATGTTTACTAATTACGATGGTGTGGTAGAAATGAGAAGGTATACATTTAATGGGAATGTAACCACATTTTTATGGAGATAGAGTAGTGAAACTATTCATGCTAAAACAACCTCACAATACCCGGCCAGGATTTGAACTCCAGCCTTTCCTTTACCGTAAAACTAGACTAAATTAGCTTGTCATTTAGAACACGCGCCTACTGGTTTGATTGAGAGGGAATTGAACTCGGGTCCTTTGACAAGCCACTGTGCGTATTTTCATTTAAAACCTTTTTGAAATATCGGTCAAAAAATCTGGAAAATCACATTCTTCTAAACCAGAGGTCTCACACTCAAATTAATTGAAAGGCCGGATTCACAAACTCGGGACGTGGTGGGCCACATTCCATACAAACCCGTTTGCTAAGTTATATATTATTACTTTATTTTTGTTACCGCATCTTACTAACCGTCTGGTTTTTGCGCATTTTAATAACGCTAAGGGGAAGGGTGTAACCGCATTTGATTGAACGAAATGTGGGAAACCAGTTAGGAAATAACACCCTCTGTAAATATTGCTGGAATTCGAACCCTGACCTCGCTGACACTGGCTAACTAAATCAGACGTTTAATACGCATGCGCCCCGATACAGGCTTATACTAGCTATTTGATGCTATAGCTTTAACTGGTGCCCAGCGACCTGAAAAACAGGGAAATTCAGGGAATTTGCTTGGTCAGGGAATTTTGTTAAATGTCTCGAATGTTCACATATTCACTAAAGAAATACACAATTTTTATTTACAATAGTCAAAATAACATAACCTATTTCGTCCAGACCGCAAATCTATTGTATTATAGTTGTCGCTGTAGAGCATACTAATATCAATTCTCAAGGTCAAAAATGTTATTTTATCGTTGTCTTTCCGCCCCTCTAACGCTTATCTTTTGACAAAAATGAGTCATGGTTATGCATATGTGCGAGAATTCAATTACAGTTTAGGAAGAATAAACTAAAAATTATGTGTTTTCAATATTTTAAAAACTGTAATGGTGTAAGGCGAACTTTTAAAGTCACCGAAATCTAACTCGGATTGCACTACCCACTAGCCCATTTTAAGCTGAAATCTGTTTTAATACCTGCATAGAGTGTCATAATTTCAGAATGTATATGTTTCTAATAATAGTATTACATTAAAGTGTGATTTTAATTAAATGATATTTGTAATATTGTGATTGGAAAATCTGGAAAAGTTAGGGAATTTTAAAATATATTTTGTCTGGATATCTTGTTTAGAATAATGTAAATTAATAAACTTATTTAAAAACCGATATTTTACATATGTTTATGTGGGTTAGCAAAATACTCGAAGTATGCCTCTGATTAAGTGATGTAAACACAAAGTACTACAATCAAGTATTTAAAGTAATATAAGTATATATAACTTTAAATAAATAAAGTATATAAACGACGAATGTAGTTAAAAAATGGCACCTCCCAGAAGTGAATTATAGAAGTTTTCTATAAGAAGTTGGATATCGAAAAAGCATTTTTTTTTAAATTTGTTTTAAAGTATTAAAAACCATTATAACTTTCACTGTTTAGATAAATATGAAAATACAATTATGATGCAAAAGTTGAAATTAATATTATTCGATAAAAAAAACATTTTTCCAGATTTAAATCTCGATACCGATACTCTTAATACTATCAAGACTTTTCTTTCGATGCTAGTATGGTATTTTTAATGAGTACAATATTGATACCACATCCCTACTCATTCCCAACTTAGCGCAGATATGTCCTGCATCGTAATGGGCGCTCTACAATTCATACACTACTTAGACAAACCTACCTTATCCTGCGTTGGCCACGTCTCAATTTGTGTCTGACCATACCAGACTTTTAATAAATGAATTGTATTAGGGCCTTTTGTAACTAACCCAACACCGGCGGGCAAGCGGACAAATGCCAGTGAGGTGTGGTAGAGGATTTAATCTCTGTACACTGGGCTATTTAATCCTTTTTAGTGTTTTCGCGCGTTTTAGTGCCCGTTCGAACTATAGGCTTATGTCTTAGAGCTAGGGAAGAGGAAGGTAGAATCGAGATAAATGTACCCACATTTGCGTAGATGGAGATTGGCAAACCATTTTGGATTAAAAAAGTTTTAAGTATACCTATCTGGGGTTCAAACCGTGACCTCCCCGTTCCTGGCAAACCAGACTATACGAGCTTGACATTTAGGCCGCTTGCTCTCCGATGCGGGTTTTCTTCAAACGGTTTACCTTTAGTGTCCGTCCTGTTGTAATTAGACAATGAGGTGACCTGGTGGTCTAGGGGTATCGGACTTCTGTACTGAGAGTCCAGGGCTCAATCCTTGGTCCTGGCACATATTTATCTGATGGTCAAACCCTTCGTCCACCTCTGACAAGACGTGTATTAATCACATCTCGTGAATGTGTGGAATGCCAGGCCTTCACCGTGGTTCGGATCCCACGTTAAACTGTAGGTCCTCCATTTAATCTCACAATCACCCTACCATTACACATTAGCGTAAGTGCGTACAACCGAACGGGTAATAATAATAATAATAATAATAATAATGAGACAATGTTGCAGAGATTTAATTGCAGAGATAAGACATAAGCCATTATTATACAGTAGGGGTCACGAATTTTTTTGGCAGTGTCTGGAATCGAACCTGGGACTATTGATTTCAAAGCCTAGATGTCGGACTTTAATCACCCTTGACTCTGTATTCCTTAACATAATTAAATGAAGGCAAATTCTCATACCTGCTTTGGTGGGCTAAGGCGTCAAGCTCGTCTAATCTGGTTTGCCGGTGATGGGGCTTGAATTTCGACCTGACATTTTTCCTAAATGCTTTCCTACTCTTTAACCATGAAATTCGAATACATATTTTCTAAAATTATATTTTACTCATCCCAACCCTCTTAGTGAAAAATACGCAAATAGCCCCGATGGTTAGTAAGGCTGGGTGTCGTAAAAATGCTCTTTAATTGGATCATATAAATGTAAAATTAGCTTTACCTATACTCTCGTTAAAATAAGTATAAAATAAACTCCTGGTGTATGTAAATCAAGGAATACTAAAATTCTTAAAACAAGATAATCGCGTACCTTCAAAAATAATCCCCAGAAATGGTCAAATTATCTTGGAATATCTTTATATTTGGCGGTAAAATGTCACGTTACATCAAGAGAGGTGACCCGCCTCGGTGGGCGTAGTTAGCTAACGCGCTAGTCGTGTTGAGCTTGACTGCCGAGGACGCAGAGATCGAGGTTTGAATCTCGGTCGGGTGAACTTTTTTTTTTCTAAATGGTTTTCCATTTTCCCTCCACGCAAATTCGGGTTCACTACCTCTAAATTCAACCTTCCCAATTCCTAATCCATAAGAGTAATTAGTACTTAAGCGTATAACCCGAACGGGTAGTAAGACGCGGTGCTAAATAAATAAATAAAATCAAGAGTGGTGGAAGAAATTGCTTAATTTAGAATTCTGAGTTAGTCAGTTCGCCGCCAGATGGATCTAGTTGTGTTGCCTCGCCCGCAGTCATCGATCGTCGATAATTTCACCGCCACCGCATTAGAGGGCAGCGCTAACTCGAATACAAATTTAATTTTTGAGCGTAGCACACTCGCTCCCCTGTGATCTGGGAGCCCTGCAACTTGCTCGTGGGACCTGTTATGGAGCTCAATATCCGCAGAGGGCTGTTCAGGAGACATGTCGATGGTAATGCCGGATTAGCATCTTATCATTTTGTGCACTAGATAGCCGATTCGTAATTGAAGCGTAGGTCGTAATAAGCGCTAGCCGCTACTCAACATATTTAATAAGACTCCACGAATTAAGGTTGGTATTTTTACACTTTTTTTGTCATATAAAAATGTGGAGAGATAGTGATAAACCTTTTAGGAAAAACATCCTCAATATGGACTTTATTTAACTCAGAACCTCGTTAAACAGGAAAACCTAACTAGATGAGCAGGGTGCATTTATAAATATGGTGCCCCTAGGCACATGAGCTGCAAGCCTCCCCCCCTCAAAAACTCCCTCCCACCAAAACATCATAGTATTATTTGTTAATGAACACAATAATAATGCTGTAGGCCTATTTATTGCTACTATTTACAGTATATCCCATATAATTATAATACCACTGTGCAAAATGATTGTGCTTGCCTAAATCTGGCACGGCTTTTCAAATGAGTGATTCAATTATTAGCTGACAGATGGCAATAGTAGACCCATTAGAACTCTAACAATACATTAGCGCCTTATAACAAGCAATCTTCAGCTACATCTGGTCCGTGTGTGTTGTTTTGGTGAGAATTATGTTCATTCGTGTTCATAGGCGTAACTAGGATTGATAAATGGTGGGGGGGGGGGGGNGGGGGGGGTCATCCCTGAGAGGTATGGACTCTACCCCAGTCAAAAGGAGGGTTCATTTTTGAGTGCCTAAGTGACAATTTACGATTATAATAAATAATCGGCTAGCAATTCAGATAACTAAAGGACAGTGTCCAATTACAACATTAATTTAGTCTAAATTCCAATCGACAAGGTGATTGCCAGTTCATCTAGAACCTCGTCCGGAGAAGTGCTTATTTCTCGATGTATATTTTCATCGCTAGGCCATTCAGCCTTTGCTTCCCTGTTGCATTTCGCAAGTAAGTTTTTAATCTCCGAAGAGTTGAGAACGATCTTTCACTGGTACTTGTTAATACTGGCAAGGTTACTAAGATTTTCAACAAAATACTGATCAATGGGAATATTTCTTCATTTCAGGTAACATAATAGTTCATAGCTTTTCTTGAACTTATTTTCAATTCATTCATTCTTTCGTGTCACATGTAAAGTTCTCCATTTGCTGCATATCACTACACTGTAAATCTTGCCCGTAAAAGCAACCAGCTTTTTCATCTGTTATTTCTTTACTTCAGTGATAACCGATCTGTTGGCATCAGGCACATCAAACTGACAAGCACTTCTTGATGGTTCAAGAAACGAGTTTTTAACTGACTCTCAAAATGATCCAAAAACGGAAAACAAAATTAAGCTCTTAAGTAAGCACCATCGGAGTATACTTTTACATTACACCTTTTTATTTGTCTGGTAGATATTCTTTGGGTGACAAGATTTTTTGAACCAAACAATTCAGCAAGTGTTTTAGATGATTCGTAAATGGTTGATAACTCAATTTCGGTGTTTGTTCTTATTTCTTAAATTTTTTCCTTGAGCCGATTTACCACGTTAATGGCAGCTAGACGATTTACAGTTTCAAGTTGCAATGCTCGGCAAAGTGGTAAGCTCAAAGAGAAAACCTTTGCTTACACCTGTATAGTAATTAAAAAATATGAATTTTGTATGGCACACTGATGTTGAACTACTGGTGATGATACATCAATGTCTTCCCAATTTTTTTTACCCTACTAAAACATTGAACAATTCACAATGCCGCATTTTATTATGAATGATTTAAGTGAGTATTAATAATGGGAAGGTTTTAAAAGAAATTGCATATGTTTGTTTTATTTTTTCAAATCAAACCCCCAAAACCTCCCCCTGTTTACGCCACTGTTCATGTTGAAGACAAGGGTTTCGGTTTCACATCCCATGACGTCGTACCTCGGAAAGGGCGCTGCTATACACAATTTGATTTTTTAAAGTGTTGCGCTCCCAAAAATGTTGCGCCCTTGGAACGTGCCTAGTCTGCTTAGTGGGGAATGCGGCGCTGTAGTTGAGCGTGCTATTTAGTCCGCATGCTCTCTGATGTAGTTAACTATTGTGGAGAAGTGGACAGTAAAGTCAGTGTGGATCAGAAACCTTTCTCTCCATGATGTCTCGGGGACAAATATAACATTCAAAAACAATCATAAACCAACACTACTAGCCGACATTAACCAAGTAAAAACCCTACCTCCTGAGTCACTCAGGAAAACAAATCACTTTGCTATTTCAGTTATAATCTATTTATACAAACTTTTTTTTAATCTGTAAAAATCTATACTTGAGCTCACGAAAATCATGTTATATTAGCGTAGGCCCTAACATTTGGACTGTAATAAGTCCAGTTTCATGCTTTAGAACACCTTGTTGATATATTGGGCACTTAAAAAGTTTTATTCACTCCAGAACTTGGATAGGAATATTGTATCAATAGAGTTCATGACTTAAATAAGGTATTTTATACATATAGTATAGCTTGGACAAGGTATTTTATACATATGATTTGGATTGAACAAGGTATCTTATAGATATTGAATGGCTTGGACAATCTATTTTATACATATGATATGGCTTGAATAAGGTATCTTATACATATTGTATAGCTTGGACAAGGTATTTTATACACATTGTATAGCTTGGACAAGGTATCGTATATATTTATACATATTGAATGGCTTGGACAAGGTATTTTATACATAAAATATGTCTTGAACAAGGTATATTATACATATTGAATGGCTTGGACATTTTTTTGTTGTTGTCTAAATATTAATTCTATTGATTTTTTCTTATTTTTTTGTTTCAACAATACTATTTTATTTTGTCAAATTAGAATTAAAACTATCTGGAATTACATAGGTAGGATTGGGATGTGGTAAAAAAGGAAACAATAATAAACCCACAAAAGTTCCAATAATTGTTATTTTATACATTTATTTTTATTGTAGTCTAAATTACATTTTATTTCAACAATCCATATTTATTTAAATTGCTCATGTTTTATTTTAAGTATTCTCCAGTGGTCTCAGTATTGAGAGTCGTCGTGCCACTGTCTGAATTAGCCGAGTTAAATGTTTATTATTATTATTATTATTATTATTTTCTCCTAGATCATAGGAGTGGCGCCAAACAAAAAGCACAATTTTTATACATCTTGATGTTAACTGTTGTTATGTAAACAGGATTCAGAAGACATTGATACTAGATACAAAAAATTATAATTTATATAAATAATTTTTTTTAATGAAATACCACAATACCTCCTGTTGAAATTACCGTGTGACTGTTGGAAATTTCGCGCATGTTTCTATTGATTTCTTCTTCCTCTTTGCACTTTTTAAATAACTTCATTTATGTTCTAATTTTACGACTAAGAATAAAAGGCGGATTGGTTTGATTTTTGGCCAAATGATTCACTAATTCTTTTACATATCGCGTAGAATGTAGAGCTACATTACGTATTAGAGGTGCATCGATAGCATCCTTTACAAAAACACTGAATGGATAGTGTGTTACACCGATTCCAATAAACATATTATACATACTTGGCCTTTCACTATCACCGACCACTATTAATGGTTTAAAAGATACCGCACTTATCACTAAACGTATATTTCTAGTACCGTCTAATGTTAATTGGAAAAACAGTTTAGAAAATTCAGACGTATTTCTTTGTTGTCAACATTATTAACATTTTATTATATTTCTGTTATTTTATAGGCATTGATACTATCATTTTAAAGTGACAGCTGCAGATAGCATGAACTTGATGTATACACACATTAAAAATATTGTTTTAGTAACATTAATAAGCACCAAAAACTGTTATTTATAACAAAATCAGGGTATATTAGTAATTGTAATAGGATGTCAAACGTATTACTAAACGTGCATTACTAGAACCAAGAATGGTTATAGGAAACTATACTCTTTGATATTTAAAAACCTATCCTATCTTCCTAAAAGAACAAAATATACACATTACTGCAATCGAATCGATTTTTGTAACTTTCCTAACAGCTCGTTCATGGATATACGAATTCACTTTTACATCAGCTAAATCTGAAGTAATAGTACTGCTACATATTTTATTTTCTTGACTATACTAACAAAAGCCTGTTTCTAGTTCCAAGTCGTTACTCTTTTACGTCTTCCACCGTCGCTCTTTTGTCCCAGCCTGGTCTCGGATGACCCAGTTCAGTTATTGCGTTCGTGGATTTCAAGGAAATATATTAATATGGTTGACAGCAACACAAATTACATTTGATTATTTGTAAGGGATATATTAACGTTAAGCGATGAATAACACCGCTTTTAAGGTCACCAAATGTTTAATCGATTGTTCTCGTATGTACAGGGTCGGTAATAAAATGTGGCTGATTTCAGGGGGGTTTAGCCGGTCGTCTCCGCGTAAATGTGTGATTCTTATTATTTATTTACCCGATTTGTTATTTATAATAAATAAGGGAAGTTGACTACGCGTATGTCTTTCGACTAGTGCTACATAGTTACAGGAAACCTAACTTGAAGACAAACAAAATATGTATTCTCAGTAATGTTTTATTACCCACATCGATGGGCATATGGTTAAAATAGCAAGCTCAATTAGTCTGGTATGTCGATAATGGAGAATTCAGGGCTCGAATCCTGGTCGAGTGTAGTGATGCATGGTTTTCCTAAATTGTTTCTCACTGTTCCTCCACGCGGATGAGGGTACATTTCATCTAAATGATACCTTACTCATCCGAACACCATTAGCCTAATTAATAAATATTTGTAAAACCCGAACGAGAACTAAGATACACTGAATAGATTATGATGATATATTTCAACTTCACTTTGTCAGCAGTGGTTTTTTGTTTGGTTTTTCTATCACCACGTGTTACTACCCGTTCGGCCTACACGCTTGTGTACTAATTAAGATAATTGTTTTAGGGATTAGGGAGGTTATATTTAGAAGGAATGTACCCGCACTTGCTCGAAAGGAAAGTGGAAAACCAGTTTGGAAAAACCACCCTCAATACACCCGACCGAGATTCTAACTTGGATCTCCCCGTCATAAGCAGTCTAGTCTACTGGTAAAGAGTGTTATATTGCTCTGTTGTGCGTTGTCATTTCTTATAATCCCTCTCAAATTATTGCTTAGTCAAATTCAATAAAGTTTATCTGTTTAAGCGTTGATGCGCTAAATGCTGATCACATTATTTATAAAGTGGGTGTACGTTGCATTTGACACAATTTTTATTTTATATATATATTCCGGTTTTACAAATTATATTTACTCAAATATTGAAATATATTATGTTTCTAAAAATGCATGATTACCACGGGCAACACTGGGTACTTCTGCTGTATCTATATACTTATTTATAGCAGTCAGACCTGTTCGCTTAAAAAACACTAATGGAGTTGGGATGAGAAAGTTAGAACTGTAAAGTAAATTTGCCCATATTTCTGAGGATCGAGAATGGAAAACCATTAAGGAAAAACCACTTTTGATACACCCGGATGTGACTTGAAGTCTGTCCTCTCCACCAACGGATATCTAGAACAGATGAGTTTGATGTCTTAACCTGCGTGTCCACCGATGAAAGTAACACACATTTATTAAACTTTATACTCGGGTGTATTTATAAATGTACACACATACACTACACAGTCCATACCACTAAGTACATGGACAAAGGATAACTTCTTGTATGGTCTGTTGGTAACGGGCAGGTCGAGGTTTGAATCCCGGTCGGGTGTATTGATATGTTTTTTGCCCCTCCATTTTTTCTCCACGCAAATAAGGGTTAGCCGGACGGGTTCACGAAAACAAACTTTTTAGTAATTTTACGTAGCCCATGGACCTACAACCATAAATTTGGTAGATAATATCAATACTGATATAATTATTTTCATACTAGAGTAAAATACTAGCAACATTCGCAGCAAAATAAAGTTAGGAACTTCTTAAGCCTACCATCATTTTCTCACAAAATCCATTCTTATTTTGTTTTTTTCACCATTGAAACTGTTTTTATCCTCTTTCCTACGTTCACAGTGTATAGTCAATATTAGTTCAACTTCATTCTCTTAACTTCAATGTTATTTCGCGTCACGTGGAAGCGCTTGAAGAACAGACTCTAAATGAAAAGGTCAAAGTATCCCAACGTTATTACTTAGGGGTCCCACGGTAGAAATATTATTGGGAAAAAGACGTTAAAAAACCAACCCTGGTTTCATCTTCTGACTTTTGTGACGGTCTCATAACCAACCAATACTAGGATAGAGAGGGTGAATAGTGTCACTATCAATTATATAAATTATATAGCTATAATCGATTATAGGGTGAATATCGTCACTATTGGTTATAGTATGAATTTGGTCACTATCGATTACAGGGTTAATATCGTCACTATATAATCTCAGCAACTTAATCCATCTAACCTAACGGAAATAAATAGTTATCACCGTCTATCTTATTTTTATTGATTCGTTTTCGTTTTTACGGAACGAGTAGAGATTTCATTTCTTTTAACAATCGCTTTCCAAACCATTTCCGAGCGGGGTGGTTCCGTTTGGGTGTGGCTTCACCCTTGCTGGAGGGTTGTTCTTGCGTGACTTTAACGATACTCACCCCCACACCCTGACCCGTAACTGGTTCACCGCGCGTACAGAGCCGAGCTACCACTGTTTATCATCAATAGAATTAGACTAAGTACTAATGGATCATTTTTTACCAACACTCCGCACAACAACAGATTTTTTAAATTGTTTATTTATTGATACTCTCAATTAATATAAAGCACTTTACAACATGAATCGGTAGATAAGTGAACTAAGGCGTCCACTTCGTGTAGTATGTTTTTCCATTGACGGGAAGATCAGGGTTAGAACTCCACCTGGATTGTACTGGAAGTGTTTATTTCTTGGAATGTCAAAAAATGCCTTTTAAACGTTAAAATAGCATCTAAAAATATAACCATTTGGTTTTAAATATACCTTACACTTACCAAAGTGGCCTAACAATGGTGGTTAAATTGTATAACACAATTTGCTAATATATATATATATATTATATATATATAATATATATATATAATATATATATATATAATTATTATTATTAATTGCAAAATACAAACAATTTTCTGTGTACCCTATCTCAAGTGTTATCTCCTCATATAGGCTATATTTTTTGGCTTGTTTTCACCTCGTCTCACTACCTGTTCGGGTTTAAAGCACATATTTTAATTACGCTTATGGAACAGTAATGAGGAAGGTAGAATCTAGAAGAAGTGTACCCGCACTGGCGTGGAGTGAGAGTGGTAAATCATTTAGGGAAAAACACCCTCAGTACATTCATCTTGGATTCGAACCCAACCTCCTCTCCCCGACACTGGCAAATCTAGAGCACCTTCGTGGGTGGCTGCGTTACTACTCATTATTATTTGTTAAATATGATTTTTTTTTTGCATGTAGCCTAACTACATGTAATTATTATTTTTAAATTCTATTAAAAACATGATCTAGATGCCCAAAAGATAGTTTAAATATACCCTGAGTTTGATAGAGCCTCAAATATGCAATTGAATACTAAATAATATACAAACCCTTGTTTTTAACTAGGGCATCTCAAAACATGTCTACAACCTGAACATAATAAAATTTTAAAATAAAAATGACTTCATTAACACGCCGGACATATTAATCATCTATTAAAATCCCCAGGCTATCTATTCATAACTAGTGCGGCGCTAAAACACGTAATGTGAAAAAAGGAATAAGTTGTTTATGTAAATGGATCTCCATTCATCCCATCTAGCCTTTCTGCTCGTCCTACATTAACGCCCTGTTCCATTAACGGGCCCGCTAATGGGTTATGTGCAGTAACCATAACCATTGTTTTTCACCGCGCCGGAGATTGCCAACTTGCTAATGACAAAATATTTGCTCGCTTGTACTGTCGGAAACGATCCCAAGACATGTCTCTTTAATCTACACTGTTAGGAAGCTTGAACACAAAACTTAAAAATTGATATGAAGGCTACCAGTAACATTAGAGCGTTTTTTGGTTTTCATTAGATTCTTGAAATAAGTTTTCAAAGTTATGTTTTATAGATTAATCTTTTAGTATTAGAAAACTATTCCAATTAAATGTCTAAAAATGGAAACATTTGCAATTGTTTTTAAATCATCAACACGTTTAATACGATAGGTTTTTGGTGTTTTACGCGTCTTGATACCTGGGCTAACCGTATTTCATTACGCTAATGGGGTAGGAATGAGTTAGGTATAATTTAGAGGAAATATACCTTCACTTGCTTAAAGGAAGAAAGGGAAACCAGGGATTTGAACCCCGTAACCGGCTGTTAGATTATATATGCCTAACACCTAGTCATCTTACCCACCAATGCGGGTGACAGCATAACTAATAGTGGCTTAATCTAAGGACTAAAGATGGAAAGGGTAGTTAAAAGAAAATGTACCCGCATAAACGTTAGGAGGGGATAGAAATACCACATTGATATATTTTATGTGGGAAACCACCTCCAATATAGCTGGATAGAATTCAAACTCAATCTTGCCAACAGTAACCTTGTACAAGTAATGTAAGTCCTACGCCTTAGGTTGCGTGAACACTGGTGAAGGTAAATAGTATGTTAGTAATTGTCGTTGTATGACGTAGGCACGGTGAAGCAATTGAAAATGAACTTTTTTTTTGTCACTGTGGAAATTGATTTTTGTTTGTTTATTACCGCGTCTTACTACCTGTTCAGGCTATACGCCTATATACTAATTACACTAATGGGTTAGAGATTAGGAAATATTAATCTAGAGTAAATGCACCTGCACTTGCGTGGAGGCAGATTGAAAAACAATTTAACGAAAACAACCCTCAATGCACCAGACCTGGATCGAAACCTGATCTGCCCGTCTTCGACAGTCTAGTCCAACACGAGATTAGCGCGTTAGATCACGCGGCCACCTAAGCGGTCTGGAGCCTCTTACAATGGTACCTCATACTCGTCTCGATGGCCACCAGAACTGAACTCCAACTTCGTCTAGTTTGATTTACTGGAAAGAAAGTCAGGACTCGAATTCTGGTCTGGAGTATTTATTTTGCTAGGCGTATTTGCTGCCCGTTAGGGCAATATGTATTAAATTACACCATTTGATTATAGATAAGGAAGGTACATGAGAAAAAAAAAATCTGCGCGCATTTGCGTGGAGGAAGAATTAGAAGCATTTAGGAAAATATATCAGTACACCTGACCGGGATTGGAACCCTGAACTTCCTGTCACCGGCGAACCATGTTGAGCTTGACATATTTTGTCCGCATGCCCATCGATGCGGGTCGGCCGGGTGTGTTGTTAGCTATTTCCTAAATTGTTTCTGTTTCTGCCTCCATTCAAATGCTAATACATTTCTTCTAAACTCCAACTTTGTTATCCTCACCTCATTGGCGTAAAATGAATAACGTCCAAACGGGTATTAAGAAGCGATGAAAGAATTTAATAGTCATGTTTTCAAGTAACAATTCATCATCTTGTATTTTATTTCGAGCGCATTTTATTTAATTTTATTTTATTTTATTTAACAGAATAAATTAAGACACGTGGAGATAGAGCTGGGAACATTTTGTAAGGCCAGGTCTTCGATTTTAAAATAGTTGGCTTTTCATACAGAACTGCTTATTTCTGTGTTTGAACGTGATCCATCCCATCTCTTGTCTTGTGTTTGTCCAATAAAGCCATGTGCTGTATTATAATGATAACAACCATAGAACATCAGTTATAGGACTCCACTGTCCAACTGCGCTTTGAGTTGTATTATAATGCTAACAACCATAGAATATCAGTTAAAACCTTTTTTTCCAAATCAGCTGTAAACTGTATTATAATTACAATCACCATAGTACATCATTTATAGGACTCCATCTGAGCTGTGAGCTGTAGTATAATGATAACAACCATATACACGTAGTTATAGGATTCCATTGTCCGCCAGATCAGTGAGCTGTATAAGACTAACAACCATATAAAAGTAGTTATAGGACTCCCCTGTCAAACTGATCTGTAAAGCTGTATTATAAGGCTAACAACCATATAAAAGTAGTTATAGGACTCCCCTGTCAAACTGATCTGTAAAGCTGTATTATAAGGCTAACAACCATATAAAAGTAGTTATAGGACTCCCCTGTCAAACTGATCTGTAAAGCTGTATTATAAGGATAACAACCATATAAAAGTAGTTATAGGACTCCCCTGTCAAACTGATCTGTGACCTGTATTATAAGGCTAACAACCATATAAAAGTAGTTATAGGACTCCTGTGTCAAACTGATCTGTAAAGCTGTATTATAAGGCTAACAACCATATAAAAGTAGTTATAGGACTCCCCTGTCAAACTGATCTGTAAAGACTGTATTATAAGACTAACAACCATATAAAAGTAGTTATAGGACTCCCGTGTCAAACTGATATGTAAAGCTGTATTATAGAGCTAACAACCATATAAAAGTAGTTATAGGACTCCTCTGTCAAACTGATCTGTAAAGCTGTATTATAAGGCTAACAACCATATAAAAGTAGTTATAGGACTCCCCTGTCAAACTGATCTGTAAAGCTGTATTATAAGGCTAACAACCATATAACAGCAGTTATGGGACTCCCCTGTCAAACTGATCTGTAAAGCTCTATTATAAGGCTAACAATCATATAACAGCAGTTATGGGACTCAACTTTCCAACTGATCTGTGAGCTGTACTATAATGCTAACAAACACAGAATATCAGTTATAGGACTCCACTATCCAACTGATCTGTGAACTGTGTTATAATGTTAACAACCTTAGCACATCACTTATAAGACCCAACTTTCCAACTGAACTGTGAGCTGTATTATAATGCTAACAACTATATAAAAGCAGTTATAGGACTCCACTGCCCAACTATACTGTGAGTTGTATTAAACCCATAGAAGAGCGGTTATTAGACTCCAGTGTAGAACTGAGCTGTGGTATTCATATCAGTACTAGGGTAATCTTGTGTTCGTGTCAGGAAGAGGTATATCAGCTGGAACCGGAGCAGACAATAGATAGTTTGAGGTGACTGGCTGCCATTCAGCGATAGAATGAGTGCCAGTTGAATTCAAGTAGGAAGAGTTTTTATCGCGAGATGATTCAAATGACGTCACGTACACCCAACGACACACATAATTGAAATTGGCAGACTTTGCTATGTCCACTAGGTGCGTATTCCATTAAAGGTTAACGCACATCTGTTCGTATTCCATCTAATCGGATCATTTCTACATTTGCACTTTCGCTAATGTGTAATGGTAGGGTGATTGTGATATGAAATGGAGGACCTACAGTTTAACGTGTGATCCGAACCACGGCGTAGGTGCGGCATTCCATACATTCACAAGTTGTGATTAATACACGTCTTGTCAGAGGTGAAGGAAAGGTTTGGCAATCAGTTCTACATTATTGTTTATGAAAATGGGTGTGAAGCGATATTGAGTCGATACGACAAGCCTTAGCCTTAGTATACGCCTACTTTTAGTTCAAAACCCGCACGTATACTTTGGTTTGCCAGTAAGGTGGAGGTCGCTGTTCAAATCCCGGTTGGGTAAACTTAGAGTGCTTTTCCTAAAGAGAGTATAGCTGAGAACCTTTTTCCTTCTTCCCCATTTTCAGAAACATTGGACCGCATATAATTCACTATCAAAGTCAAATCATTTTGTTTGAAACACAATAATATATTATTATTTCACACTAAATATTTTGAAAAACAAAATTAATTCCTTTCTAGTCTTACTTAAGTGTATCTTGAAAATTGAGAGTTCCTTCTATAATACCTAGAAACCACAAATAATTTATAGTGAGAAAAGAGTGGCAAGCCTGGGTACTGCTCATTTATAATTTTTTTTAAACTAGATTTAAACAGAATAGCCAAATTAATTCGTGATAGCGAGATTATGTACTACAAAAAGAAATAACGTTCAACTATTCAGGTATAAAAAAGAACAATACTTACGGTATATGTAGATAAAAATTATATAATTGATCACTAATGAACTGACTATTTTATAGATATATACTGTTTTTCTTTCGTATATTATAATTATTTCATTGTTTAGGCCTAGTTATAGCCCATATATGTCTTGATGAACCAAATTTTATAATCGTACAAAAAAGGTAGGCTATTTCACACCTTATAACCTGTGGACTGTAGAGATTTGAAATTAATTATTAACTAATTAAAGCTTATACATTTATTAAAATAGGACAATAAGTTATTATGTTATTTCAATCTTGTTCACACACTATTTTTTTTAGCACTTCGCCTGTTCAGGTTATACGCAAAATAACTAATTACGCGAATGAATTAGGGATGAGGAAGGTTGAATTTAGATTATGTGCACCCGAGTTTTCGTGGAAACATTTATAAACTCCACCCTCAGTACACCTGACCGAGACTCGCACCCCGATCTCCCCGTCATCGCCAGTGTAGTCTAACACGAGAATGACGCCTTAGACCATGCGGCCACCGAAGCAGGTCTTTGTATTCTTAATAGCCTAATGTCGTGCCAACCAATAAGAGAGTATAAGAATTTGTCAATTAAAATGTATGAAAGAAAATAGTTTTAATCAACTACATCCAACAGACACGTGGTCTAAATGTCAACTCATCTAGTCTGGTTTTCCGATGACGGGGAATTTAGGTTAACTGAATATTCCCTCTTAGAAATTGTTTCCCACTCCTCCCACGTAAATTCAAGTACATACTTCTAAATTACTCTCTACTCATTCCTATTCAATTAGTTTACTTAAATACGTATAGCCCGAACTGTAATAAGATGAGGAAAGAAAAGATTTTAATAATGAAAATTTGATACGCCTATAAAATAGCTACCCGCCTCGGTGGCGTAGTTGGCTAACGCGCTTGTCGTGTTGAGCTCGACTGCTGAGGTTGGGGAGATCGAGGTTCGAATCTCGGTCGGGTGAACTGGGAGGTGGTTTTTCCTAAATGGTTTTTCACTCTCTCCACACCAATGCGGGTTCACTTCCTCTAGTTCAACCTTCCAAATTCCTAATCCATTAGCGTAATTAGTACTTAAAGCGTATAACCCGAGCGGGTAGTAAGACGCGGTGCTAAATATTATTATTATTATACAATAGCTAAAGATTACTTTTGCTTCTATTGTGATTTAATTTCATTACGCATCTCTATGTTAGTTTTACTAGGGATTGGCTCTTCGTTATTACAGCAGGGACAACCTTTCATGAAGTACGAATTAAGGATATATATTATACAGTCTAGGCCTAAAGCCTCATCAATATATTACGTATCCATGAGGTTCGTAGTCCATACGAGATCGACATCACAGTAACAGATTGCTCTGTCAACAAAATCCGTTGCCGTAAGGCCCAGCCTATAACCAGCCGTACACGCTTGTCGAACGTGTATTTGTGAAGCGCACTCGTAAGACGTGCTGTTTTTTTTTTTGCCTAAACAAAGACAGTCTAAATAAAATGTCTGTAAACGTAATCTAACTCGATATGGCACCATAATTAAAATCATATTAAAGTTTATAAACACGCGATAAATAGAATCAAATTAATATATGGAAAAGTTACTATACTATATATGTTCACGAACTTATATCCTTAACCAAATAACTAATTGCTTTAGTTGAATACAGTAGTGCACCTATGTTTGTTTCTGATTGGCTGAACGCAACCCAACGCAATTACATAAACGCAAGCAATGGGCTATGTTCATCTCCTTACGACAAGCGATTCCGACAGTTACGACATACGGCTGCGTTTGCGTGAGCTATTGTAGACATACAATATTACGAATCCGAGTCAGACAAGTGGGTGCGACTGATTTGTAGACTAGGCCTTATTCAAAACATCCCTTGGAAATTGAATCAACTTTCACTTTCTAAGGACCATCGTGACGAACGGCTACGGAAAACCAATCACAGGTGGACGAATAAATTGAGATGAAAGCATAATGATAGTGAAGGAAACGTTCGTCATTTTCTAAACGTATTTCTTTGTCATATATCTTGTTTGAATAACCGTTCCTAGAAAACTTCAATAGATAAAGGCTATTGTTATTTTAACTAAAACACTAAACATTATGAAAATGTTGATTGCGTTTATCGAATTTGCTAAAATTGTTTTATTCCTGTGAGTTTTATTTGACAATATTACACTCTACTAGTTCGTCTTCTTAATTATTAAGTAAACAACCTGAAGGTTGGTTTGATGTGATCTCTATCCATCGGAAGCTGGGCATACACTCACTGGCTGCTTAGTGCCGCCTGCACCAACTGGTAGGAATCCCACGTGCTAGGGAAATTCAGGAAGAGGGATGGTTCCCCGTTTCCTTCCACACTGATATCTATGAGCGAGTGCGAAAGGCTCAACCATTTTTACCGGGAAAGGTATTTTTACATACCCTCCATGGTTCTTCTACAAGCCAAAATCGACATGGGATGGACGGCTTTACTTGCCCTCCGAAGGAAGTTGTTACTACGGATTCTTATCGCTCAAGAAAAATTCGTTGACCCTGGCTGGGTCTGAACCCAAGAACATCAGGTCCTGACTCTAACACTCGAGCCCAAGACCACCGAGGTTGACACTTTCCTATTAGTTTTTTTTAATTTTTGCACCGCGTCTTACTACCTATTCCAGTTATACGCTTCCTATTGACACGATATCACGTGATTAGGGATACCGAGCGTACGAGTTATGTAGACAAGTCCTGAGACATCCACCATCAGAAAGCTACAAATCTACAGTTTACAAAAGAATTCCCTTGTAGCTTATAAGAAATGAAAAAAAAATCTTTCATTAAGTTAAAAACTAAACACTTGTAGCTAGAAAGGAAATTTTACAATTTACGTGTGTTTTTTACAAGTAAGTTTATAGTTTGGTTTCATATAGCCAACCGTAGCTTGCTTTTAAAGCAAAAAGTACTATATGCAAGTCTAGCACATAAGTATAATACAATAAAAGTTAAATTTTAATGGGCTGTGTTTACTATACTACTTTACTCAATAAGTAACCTGTGTAAACAGTAACATGACTAGGTTATGTTTATATACTTATGATGAGGGTGTAAACAAGGCTCTCATTAAGGATAGGAAACTGCCACCTATTATTAACTATTTCGAATGAGTTATTAAAACTTGAGATACAAGTATAAAATTTAGGTCAATATTGTTGTAAAAAATAAATCAACATCCTAGTTCAGGAAAAATCAAACTACACAGTGATAGTGAGCCTCAAAAATAACACATCCATGTAATTTATGTTATTTTATTTCTCAACTTTAATTTAGAAAGTGCCAAAAAAAATTGGTTTATCCTTAATTTTAATAACTTATTTTATTATCTTATTATGATTTCTACAAACATATTTATACTGGGTTGTGTACTTTAAGTTGCAGGAATAAATTTATTGGGACCAAACTGGTTGTATTAATATTTCACTGTTTAAATAAAACAACTGACTTTTAAATATTTTCTACAAGTACAGTAACATTTACGGGTGACCTGGTGGTCTAGGGGTAAGGTGTCAGACTTCTATGCTGGCGGCCGGGGTTCAATCCTCGGTCCCGGCAAAGATTTATCTGATTACCAAACCCTTCCTTCACCTCTGACAAGACATCTTGTGAATGTGAGGAATGCCAGGCCTCCACCGTGGTTCGGATTCCACGTTAAACTGTAGGTCCT
>CABFVZ010000652.1:92769-115957 GCA_902151445.1 Timema monikensis
GGGGGAGGTCTACGCACGGAAAGTGTTTGTTTTGTTAAACCTCGGAGCGGAAATTACATAATAAAAATTCAAGGGTAAAAATAATGTGATTGTAATGTGCAGTAAACATTCCAAGGTTGATTAAGCTACATTTTCGCGAGTCTTATGGTGTTAGGGCCGTTATTTGGGTAGATTCAAGATTCAGATAGCGGCTGTAAAATGAAAGTATGGGTCGGTTTCTTAATAGTGAATAACATTTTCACGGCTTTCCCGTATTGTTGTCATTAGGTATGGGTCAATTTTCCCTGACCGTGAATCTCATTATTCCAGCTTTTCCCACGTTTTTTTAAAAAATTAGGTATGGGCCTATTTTCCCTGATCGTGAAAAATAGATTTTCATATATGTATTGAATTATCCGCGTATAATAATAATTCCATCGGCTTTAACGTTTTTTCCGGCCCATCGTGTTGTACTATCCTTAGATTTTTTAATGTATATCCACTAACAGGACAGGGAGGAGGATGTTAGAAATTAGAGGAAATGTACCCGCATTTATGTGAAGGCAGAGTGGGAAAACCCTAAGGAAAAAACCCTTAATACACCCGCCCTGGATTCAAACCTCAAGTTACCCTCGACAAACCAAACTGGGTGAAACTTACGCCTTTGTTCCCGCGCACATTATTGTAAGTGTATTTTAAAAAATGTGTCCCTATTTCTTGTAAGAGTTGTTAGTGTTTTTGCAAAGGTCTTACAGTTGTATAAAATTAGCATCCTCTTACTTTGTAGATTTGTGAGATGAAAGCTGTAAATATTAATGTTAGTGCTACAAACAAGCGTGGCGTGCCAAAGACGAATAAACGGCGAGAAGATAGAAGTGACAACAGACGGAATAGTGAAAGGAAAATAAGAGACCATGAAGCAATTGTTGACATGTTGCCCAGTCAAATCCCAACTGGCTGTGAAGGCACGCACGCACTCACTCTTCAAGACTCAAAGAAGGAACACGCAGGGGCTGCCTTGACCTTGACGTCCCGCAGTGCACGCACGTATTGCGTGATGCTGCTACGTGATAAGCGGGCTCCTCTTCGATCCGGGGGCTGCGTCGTGTTGGCCGCTGGTTGCCCCTGGCAACGTAGTCTCCCTCCCCATCGATTGCACAGGCTCATGACAGCGCCGTGTGTTGCGTATTGTATTATACAACAGCGCTGCACCTTGGGAACCTTATCTCTCGATAGATTGGACTGATGGTGGGACTAAGTGCACTCAGAGTATTTGTTTCATTCCCTTTCTACGCTCATTAAAGTGATTTTCTTTTATCGAAAATGTATTCTACTGTCCTGTTCCTTAAATTAAGTAATTTAATCAATAAACGTAATAATATTAATAAAATGGACAACAGAAGCGTATTGACAATTTCATAACTGTAGTCCATTGAAGTTTGGAACAGTTTCAAAATCTGTTTTCAGTAAACCATACTTTAAATGTTTTCCTTAGAGAATATAAATTATTTGCTACTCATATTTTACACTCATCACATATACATATAGTACAACATTATTGGAATCCCGGCCAGCTGGACTAAATGGTTTCCCTCCCATACGCCCTCCATTCAAATGCGGTTGCGTCTATTTTAAATTATATCTTCCCCAACACACTTAGGTGGCCGAATGGCCTAAAGCCTATTACGCGTTTGGAAATATTATTTGCCAACATGTTGGTCTTGTTTCGGAAACAGTCTTCCAACAGTTGTTTGCTAGTAGGTGACCTGGTGGTCTAGGGGTAAGGTGTCAGACTTTTGTGATGGCGGCCGGGGTTCAATCCTCGGTCCCGGCACAGATTTATCTGATTACTAAACCCTTCCTTCACCTCTGACAAGACATCTTGTGAATGTGGGGAATGCCAGGCCTCCACCGTGGTTCGGATTCCACGTTAAACTGTAGGTCCTTCATTTCATCTCACAATCACCCTACCATTACACATTAGCGTAAGTGCGTATAACCCGAATGGGTAGTAAGGTGCGGTGCTAATAATAATAATAATAATAATATGTGTATTATTATTATTATTATTATTATTATTAGCACCGCGTCTTACTACCCATTTGGGTTATACGCACTTACGCTAATGTGTAATGGTAGGGTGATTGTGAGATGAAATGAAGGACCTACAGTTTAACGTGGAATCCGAACCACGGTGGAGGCCTGGCATTCCCCACATAATAATATGTTTGCTAGTCTAGACGTTCTGGAAACAAGCAACGTGGGCCAGTCCGACAGCTGTTTACACCGAGTACATAAGTCACTGATATTTCCATTCGTCATGTCGTGGACAGCCAATAAACTTCTGGAACTCAATGGCATATTTTATGCAAATATACTTTTGTGGGATGTGGCATTTGAGGACTATAAAAACCGCGTTAAAAAACTGTATGTTATGAATGAATTAAGTGAAGAGCTATCAGTTAGTTAAGTGTACTGAAAATAAAATGGTACGATGCACTGCACAGACTTTCTCACTTCTTAAAATATATATAAATTTAAACTAAAAATATATCTTCCACTTATTTGAGGTAATTAACGTGCACTTTCTGAACCGACTGATTATATAAGCCTGAGGTAAGGTATTGGATGATTTACTAAAAATCTGGTAAGATCTATGTAACATCATGTACATTGTTGCATAGACACAATACCAAAGAGCATAACTGAAATAATATACACAGTTAAAGAAACATTAAGAAAAGAGGAGCATCTATGTCCATAAATAAAGTCCTTCATAAAAAATATGTTTGCTTAAAACTCAGAAACTATTGGTTATATAAAATATATTACAAATTAAAATATTCAAGTTTTATAGCACTAGAACTTTACAATAATAAGCTATTTCGTATCTCAAATAGTTGTGGTTATATGATCATAAATGAACATTTTCGCGTATTTAAAGTATGCCTTAATGTTATTTTCATGAAAAAATTGGAGTTTACATTTTATTTATAACGTTAAACAATGCCTGGTACAAAATTTAATCAAAATCGTTTGAGCGTATCTTGATAAAATTGAGTTGACCTATTTTTGCCCATCGGCCATCGGTAAACTACTATTAATTTTAGCGTTAGATATCTAATTCCAAAAACACCTCGAGGGATCTTGTGAAAACCATAACCAAATCTTAGCCCGATCGATAAAATGGTTTCGGTTCTAGTCCGAGATACATAGAAACGATACCGCGAAAACTACTTTTTCGGTTTCAGGGGTTTATGAAACGTCGACATTTATCAAAATCCCAAGTTCAATTTTTTTTATCGATGAAAATACTTATATCCACTCGTAGAGCTAAGTATTGTCATTGTCAAAAAATAAAATAAAACTCTCTTTGTGTTCAATTTCGTAGAGAGAACAAAAATTATTTAAAATCTTAGGCAGACATCTTGTTCGCAACTTAACTTTGGACGGAAAACAATGTTTCTTTAATGTTTGCCAACAATCTGTTTCCTCTGTTGGTCAATAGTTGGGTAACATTTGAGCAACTATGTTTCCAAGTGCGAACTAGGCTTAAGGAATCACTCTCACAATCGATTAGGCTGCCGATGATGGGGAGATCTGAGTTCGAATCTTGGTCGGGTGTACCAAAGTTGTTGGCACAATTTCTCTAAAATAAATATTCATCATCCCTAACACATTAGCGTAATTAGTACATAAGCGTAGTAATACGCGGTGCTAAAAATCTAAAAAATAAATACATTAGCCATCCTTACCCCATTGGCGTGATTTGAAGATTGATTCGAAATTCTCGATTTCCCCTTCATATTTAACTTCCTCTTCTAAATTGACCACGTATTTCTTCATCGTGATTCGTATTCATTGCTGACGGTCAATTTGCTGTTTTTACAGATATCCCTGACCAATCGTGTGTTGTGTCTCTGAGGGCGTCGTAAACTACAATCCTACCAATAGGCTATCACGTCCTTGTGATTTTTTATTTTATTTGATGCGCAAACTACGTTATGTCGTGTAAACTAATGGTAAAGTATGATACTTTGTTCAATCATACTCGTCGAAATAAAATTATTTAGGCAAATCCGGTCAACAAAGTCAACATTTTCATACTTTTGTCTCTAGTTTAATGTTTTTAGTCAAAATAACAATATAATAACCCGCTTCGGTGGTCGAATGGTCTAGGGTGCTACTTTTGCAGTAGATTATACCGCCGTAGACGGGGAGCTTGAGGTTCTAATGTTGGTCGAGTGTATTGAGTTTTTTCTAAAATTGTTTTCCACTCTCTACTCACAAATGTGGCTACATTTTCTCTAAATATAACTTTCCTAATCACTAAAACTATCTTTGAGGATACTCTGAGAAAAAACAAGTGAGGAAGGGCAAGAATTATAATATTACATTTGTGGATATCTAAAGAGCATTTGATAATATGGAATATAATGAAATATCTGAAATGTTGAGAAAACTTGGGATCAAGTACAACGACTGAAGAATAATAGATAACACTCATACAAAAATCTAACAGCAATTATTGGAGTTGATGAGCATTCAGAGGAAGCTAAAATAAGAAAAGGTGTTTGGCAAGGATGCAACCTATCTCCAATTATATTTAACGCTTATGTAGCAGTGATATCAATGGTAAAAGTAGAAATCATTTCTGGAATTAGAATAGGAAAATAACTTATCAACTCGCTTCATTTTGCTGCTTACATAGTTGTTTATGCTGCAAGTGAAGGGGATCCTAATGAACTACCGAAAATAATGAATTAAATACTGAAAATTCCATACAATATGAGGATCAACAAAGAGAAAACAAAGGTCATGATGTGCAGTAAAGGAGAAATTAATCAAATAAATATAGAACTAAAAGAAGTAAAGTTACAACAATTAATGGAGTTCTGCTAACCTAAATACCTAAATGGTACGTAACTCCTCACGAACTTTCTCGTTCTATTTTTTAGAAATGGAGATATTTACTCAAAATTCGTATATAATATACACTAGCAAACCCGATAACAAATTGCGCTAGACACACGTAAAACATTTTTATTCATGGTTTTAAATTTCTTAATTTTATTTTTAAAGATACATCATTTGTTTATTTGGATTAATACAAAATATCGATATTGGGTCCCCAAGGGTCAACACTTCGTATTAAAATTTTGACTTCCGGTTAAAATTGTCATTTTACTAGGGGATATCTTATGGTTATTACATTTCTCTTTTATAAATTTTGACCAATTAAATAGGTAATTATTGACTATAGAGTCTAAAATTAGAGAGATAGAATCGTTATAAACAATTATGAGCAAATGGAATTTTTCTCTTTTCACCCTTTAGTAAACTGCTATTAATCTTAGGGTTAGGCAGACGGCGTTGCGTGAACCGCATTTTAGGGTTCAGGTGCTCATGAAACGTCAACTTCCATCAACATCTCGGCCTAGTTTTTTTTGACGGTCCTATAACCTTACCTTAAAGTGTTGGCAAAGTTAAAAGAAATATATGTTTATGTATAGCTTGAACAATTTTGGTTTTATAAAAATATATTTCAAGTAAAAGATGTTTATTATAAATAGATCCACATGTATGCAATGATACATAATTTAATATCTCAAAGACTTACGGAGATAAAATTAAAAATTAGAATTTACACATCAGATCAGAACCCTTAAAGCCATTTTGACGAAAAATTGAAAGTAGCCATTTGGTTTATAATATTGATCAAATCTTGGAAATGAAATTTAAACAAAATTTTTAAAGCCGATTTTGATAAAAATCGATTTTTATTTCTTTTCGCCCTCAAGGAAACTACCCTTAATTTTAGGGTAGGATATCCAATTCCAAAACTTCCTCGGGGTAAACCTATGAAAACCTTATATACCAAGTTTTAGCTCAATTTGTAAAATACCTCATCCTTTTAGAAAACATTCTAAAAGTTGGTAAGTAAGGAGTAATAAAATTGTAGTTAAGACTTCGATGCCCTTTAAAGTTAAAATTACACTTGTGGAAGGTTGTATAATAAAGCAAGATAAAATGTGAATTATAATATAATAGTAATAAAGAAACATACCATCTACGCATTTATAAGCTTAAAAGTATATGATAACAATAGTTTAGGCGCTAGCCCGAAGTACAGACTAACATACAGATGGACAGACATACGGCATTGTGAAAACAACTTTTTAGGGTTTGGGGGTCATGAGACTTCCATCAAAATCTAGGGCTCAATTGTTGTACAAATATTTCTTCTAAGAGGTTGAAAGAAAGAGAACATACGCTTTTTGAGAGACTTACTCATTTCTTACTCTATGGAATTAGAGAATTATTGCGTTAAAACTTAAGTAGTATCTCTTTACGACTAAAGCTCACAAAATTGTATTAATACATTTGCCAATATCTCAGAAACTGTTGGTTTTATACAAATATATTTCGTATACAAGTTTTTTTATTTTTAATAATACTACAATTTTGCATTGATAAGTTATTTAGTATCTCAAGTAGTTGCAGAGATAAGGAAATTTCCACTTCTGTAAAGTACCTTAAAAGTAATTTTCATGGAAAAATAAAAATAGCCAGTTTACTTATTATCTTAATCAACGCCTAGATACGAATTTTAAACAAAATCGTTTGAGCCCATTTTGAGAACATCGATTGTTTCTCTTTTCGATTTTTTCTAGACTATTAATTTTGGGGTTAAAAAGACACACAGCCGCCATTGCAAAGACCACTTTTTAGGGTTCGGGGGGCCTTGAGACGTCGACATCCATCAACACTTCAGGTTAGATTTTTTTACGGTCGCAATACTTCTTTACCTTTAGTGTTGGAAAAGTTAAAAAAATTATATAATTGTGTATAGCTTCAAAGTTATTGGTTTTATAAAAAATTGTTGCGAATAAAATATTTGTATTATAAATAGATCTACATATTTACAATGATAAGTAATTTCATATCTCAAATAGTTTCGGAGATATGATAAAAAGTGAGAATTTACGCATCAGACTGGAGCCCTTAAAGTCATTTTGCCGAAATATTGAGAATAGCCATTTTGTTTAGAATATGCATAAATGTTTTGAAATGAAATTTAATCCAAATCGTTAAATCCGATTTTAAGTAAAATGACTTTTTCTCTTTTTACCCCTCAGTAAACTAACCTTAATTTTAGGGTTAGATATCCAATTTCAAAAACTCCTCGGGGCAACCATATGAACACCCTAGATACCAAGTTTTATCCCGATCAGTAAAATAGCTTCAGTTCTAGTCGGAGGTATAGACAGACAGACAGATGGAAATTCAAAAACAACTTTTTCGGATTCGGGCAGTCATGAAACGTCGAGATTAATCAAAATCTCGAGTTTGATTTTTTTGACGATCACAATACTTTCGCTACCTCTGTAATAGCGAGAAAGTAAAAAAAAAAAAAAAACCACGAAAATTACGTAAGCAAGAAAGATACTATAAGTATTATTATTATTATTAGCACCGCGTCTTACTACCCATTCGGGTTATACGCACTTACGCTAATGTGTAATGGTAGGGTGATTGTGAGATGAAATGAAGGACCTACAGTTTAACGTGGAATCCGAACCACGGTGGCGGCCTGGCATTCCCCACATTCACAAGATGTCTTGTCAGAGGTGAAGGAAGGGTTTGGTAATCAGATAAATCTTTGCCGGGACCGAGGTTTAAACCCCGGCCGTCAGCATAGAAGTCTGACACCTTACCCCTAGACCACCAGGTCACCTACTATAAGTAGAATAGGACAGGCGAAGAAAGCTTTTCATAACAAGAAGTCACTAACCTCGACTAGCATAAATATTTGGAAATCAGTAAAAGGTTCCTTAAGCCAAATGTTTGGAGTTTTGCGGTTTATGTATGTGAAACATGGACCATTGGTTCAACTGAAAGAAAACTATAGAAACATTTGAAATGTGGTACCGCAGAAGAATGTTGAAAATATCATGGATGGAGATGTTATCAAATACAGGAGTGCTAAGAAAAGCAAATGAAGAAAGGAAACTTTGGAAAGTTATACAGCAAAGAAGAGTTAACATGGTAGGTCAGAGTTTGACAAGGATTATTACTGAAGGAGATGTGAAAGGGAGAAATTCAAGAGGGAGACCAAGACTGGAGTTGATGAATCAAATAGTGGATGGTGTTGGCAGAAGAAGGTACAAAGATTTTTAAAAAATTGGCCCAGGACAGACTAAAGCGGAGAGCTGCAGGAAACCAATCACAAGATTGATGACCTAATGATGATGAACTAAAAATAAGTAACCATTGACTTTACTCTTATTAATGCTTTCATTTCGATTAGCACAACCATGTATATTTGTTTGTCTACCTGTAATTGGGTCTCCTTAGCCATCCGTAACAAAATTATTTTTATTTGTGTTTAGCACCGCGTCTTACTACTTGTTCAGGCTATACGCATATATGACAATCACTCTACTGGAATATATATAAGGAAGCATTGTAAAGGTAATATTCGCGTGGAAGGAGAGTGGGAAACCATTCGGGAAAAACCACCCTCGGTATACCCGACCGGAATTCTAACTCGGATCTCCCTGTCATCAATAGGGCAATCTGACACAAGAATGGCGCCTTAGACCATTCGACCACTGAAGCGAGTAATTCATATAAAGTTAATGTTGTTCCAATCTTAATTAAGAGCTAGATTATATACACATATACTTCTTATATACAATATATTATATATACTTTTGCATTCAACCAGCAAGCAATGTACTAGAACTGTAATCGCTGTTATTGCGTTGTAAATAATTTGATGTGGCTGGTGTTGACTTCATTAGGATAAATTTAACTGAAGTGTAAACTTTAAAAACTTGGGTGTATAACGATTGGGTGCATAACGTTTGCATTCGTTCCATTTAAACAGTTGGGGAAAAAATTCCAACATATTTCTTAGAATGTCCGCCCGCTAATGACAGGCCACGTTGCGCCTGTATGTATGTATGTATGTATGTATGTATGTATGTATGCATGCATGTATAGCTACAACACGCGATTCTATGTATTTATGTCTAATCAAACACGAACCATTCTCTCAGTCGACTTTTTCTCTTTCTGTGAATCTATTAAACACGCGAAGACTCAAAACGTTCTTTATAAATGACGCTTTGCCACATACAAAAATAAAAATAGTGTACATATTATTTATATCTTATTGAATAAGTTTATTTTACTTTCATTGTTGGCAACATAATCTAAAGTCCTCATTTTGTTTGGTTTGTCCTGGACGAGGACTTTGGGTTCGAATCTTGACAATGTATAGAATGCTCGTCCCCTGTATAGGTTCCCACCCTCCCGCCACGCAAATGTGGGTACACTACCTATAAATTCTTATTTTCATCATCCCTACCCTAATCGTGAAAATTTTCGAATATCCTGAACAGGACGCAAAAAATTAAATCTTTACTTACTAGTAACAAAAAAGTCGAGGTTTAAATCTCGGCTGGGTGCACTAGTGGCTAGTTTTTCCCATGGTATCAATCACTTCGGTTTTCACATCCTCTCCTCTTTCTTCGTGAATGCAGTTGCGCTATTTCTACACCCCTCTCACCTGTCTTTTGAATGAAGCGTTTAAATGGCATTTGTGTTAATAAGCATTAAATAAAAAATCCAGAAATAGAAAACACAAAATGAAAATATATCAATTTGTGAATTCCATAATATAGTGTGATAATTTTTTGTATTTCTAAGAGACATGATATAAAGTTATTATACAAAATGTAACATTAAAGAGACTAATTAATATGTACAAATCTAATAATATAAAAATAAATTCTACGCACAATGGTACCTACGTTCTCAGATATTACTATAGTTTGAAACAAAATTTTCAAAAATTGATTATTAGTAAACCACTTAGCAGCCTTAAATTATGTTTACTCAGAAAAACAAATATGACATTTTGTTACTCATATTAAACACCCTTATGTTATAAATTTTGAACAAAATTTTTATAACAATTCTCAAACTTGTAATTTTCAAAAATCAATAGTACTAACCCTTAAACGATTTATTTAAAATACAAATAAATATACAATCTTATTCATCCTCCTCCTAGAATAATCCATTAATAAAAATCGTTATCATTTTCGAAAAATTTCAAATTTTTATAAACTTCAGTAACAACCTTGTAAGATCCACTTTTTTTTAGTTCAGGGACACATAAAACATCAATATTCATCATTATTTGTAAGTGAAGATCTGAACGAACAAATAAAAATCTCACCTATATATTAAAAAATAATCTAATATAAACAATCTTAAATCTATTTGTATTTTTGTTTTTTAGTCATGCATTGTAAACACTACTCATGGCTCTCACCTTGAATGCACTGTCTTCACAATACGACTCGTGCCAAATCTAGTTAGTTCTGACTGCTAAGAGGGATGAGGAAAGCTTTTTGGCCTCGGATACGCGAACCAACTTTCATTTCTTTTATTTTATTTTCGAACAAGCTCATCCGAGTCTGAATAGCTCTTACGAAATGATGTTCAGAAATAGTTGTTAGTTTACAACACTAATCTTGGCTCAGCTTTATAATATGGATTGTATCTCAATCTCGTGTCGGTGGTAGGAAGGTTGGAGCTCGATACCTGGCTGGGTAAATTGGGGTATTTTCCCCCCTAAATGGCTATTTGCCAAACATGGATACACATATTTAAGTTTTACCGTCCTAATTCATATCTCATTACAGAGTCATTAGTGTGAATAGTTGAATAGCCCGGATGGTTGATAAATAGAGACACTGATTTTGTAGCAAGTAAAATTATTGGATTTAGTTAAATACAATGTTGTATTTCGGCATAAAAGTTAGGTAAAAAAATATTTCCATTTGGTTAAAAGTGTTAACAAATCAACTCTTAAACGCTACAAATATATGCACTACGCCTAAAATGTATATATATGTATACAAAATAAATAAAGGATTTTATAAAACTGATTTGGTGGCCGCATTGTCTAAGGCGTCACTCTCGTCATAGACTAAATTACTGATGACAGATCGGATTTCGAATCCCGGTCAGGTGTACTCGGGATATTTTTTCAAAAATGTTTTTCCACTCTACCTCCACGCAAATGTGGATACACTTCCTCTGAATTCAACCCTTTTCATTCCTAATTTGTCTGCGTAATTAGTGCGTACGCATATAACCTGAACTGATAAAGACACGGTGCTAAAAAAAAGAAAACTAATCACAATATTTCAACGCGACCTGCTCGGCCCGCTCGGTACTAGTTGAGACTATTTCAGTTTTGAACTATTTGCTCGACATAATCTGCTTGAGAAACCCAATACATTTAAAATCCAATACGCATGCGTTGCAGAATATGACACATTCAGATAGCTGTGTCAAATGTTTGCATTTATTTGAAGTAAACTTTTAATTAAATAAATGGGGTGTATGTTATTATTATTATTATTATTATTATTATTATTATTATTATTATTATTAGCACCGCGTCTTACTACCCGTTCGGGTTATACGCACACGCTAATGTGTAATGGTAGAGTGATTGTGAGATGAAATGGAGGACCTACAGTTTAACGTGGAATCCGAACCACGGTGGAGGCCTGGGGGTGTATGTTGACGATCTATGTTGATTTGTTTCATGATGACAAAACACAAATAAATTGTAGGACACACTAAGTGATAATAATATCGATATCTCTTTATCTATTCAAAAGGAAAATATGTTTATAGTCAGCTGTTTTTAATTTGGGCTGCAAACATAATAAATCCACACACATTTTTGCTCTGGAGAGTATTACTGACGTAACTCAAGCTGCACCGCCACATCGCCATTTTATTTTGTCCAATCGTTTGTTCTCCATTTGTGCTTATATGATTATTGTGCCAGAATATTAATATTTGTACTACAAAAATTAGGCCTCTTATAGCATTATTTAATGTGATGTGCCAACTTGAGTTACGTGATTACTGCGTAACTCAAGTCGTTTGGACTGATATCTATTTTCGGTGAGCCCGGCAATTAAACTTGAGAAATCGGTCCGTGTAGGTCTGGCGGTTGGTATCTGTGTTGATAACTGGCCTGTATATTAGGGTTGTAGGGTTGGTTTGTCACGTTTGACAGGAAAACCGTTCTCTCACTCACCAGACAAGGGTGATATAAAGTTTCAATGTTTTGACTGGGGCTATCTATCCATTATTGTTTGTATTACTTGGCTTTATGGTGGCGATTCTTAACGGGGTGTAGGGGGGGCGGCGAATTTTTTTGGGGGGGCCTCGGAAAAATAATTTGAAATGTTATTTGCTTATTACTAAAGTCCATTATCTTAAATATTACGTTTTGGAAGAAATAATTCGATGATCGTAAGCATGTAAGTACAGTAGACTCTAGATTTTACGTGGTAATGAAGGGGAGGGGAAGCATGTATAATAGACATCACGGATAGTACAAGTAACCCACATCGCCATCGCCATTCAAAATTTGTTGCCTTTGTTTCTACTTATTTATGTGAAACGGGATTTTCCACAATGATAAATACTAAAAAAAAGCAGTGAAATCGACTCCGAATCGACTCCTGCATGCGAATAGCACTAAGTAATACAAATTGAAACAAGAATAGACAAATTAGTGGAAAATGTTCAACAGCTGTTTGTTATTATAATCAGTAAATAAAGTCACTATTTTACAATAAATCTTAATGAATAATATGTTAGTAAAAACTATGGGACCGCGAAAATATTTAAGGATATTTAGGGGGCCGTGAGTAATAAAAGGTTAAGAACCATTGCTTAATGGTACAAGTATCACTTTAGATTATATGTTCCTTTTAGTTTTTCGTGACTCTCTGCCAACTGCCACTGCAACTAGCATTGAAAAATATTTTTTTAAATTTATTTTTTCAACATAATGGCTATCAACAATTTAATCTAAGGGGAAGAGATTGAAAGGGTAGCGTAAGTTCATCAGGATATAATGTAAAGAGTATGTATGGTAAAACCACAGTTATATCTCACTTGTTAAAAATGGCACCCGGTCGAGATTCCCAGTCGCCGGCATTATAAAAAAAAATTGATATATTTATTTACGCCTCAGTCCGCGTGACTACCTGTATGGGAACTGGAGACTCTAAAACTTGATTCACATGTTCACCGAAAAATAGAAAGCAGAATCTGTGCAGTAATTCACACATTTTAAGTTTACCCATGATGCAATGCAATGCTTTAAAACAGCTGGTTCACAACATATTTTATTTTCTAGTAGATAGATATATATTCTAGATTATTGTCCCGATGGATGTTTACAAATAATAACGCTGTGCCGTGGCACAAATCCAATACATAGATGCACACGCTATCATCAGGTTATTTCAAATCGACTCACAACGGCCAACAAAACTGTCTGCTAGCTTCTGGCTGTAGAGCGCATGCGTTGACAAATGCGCAGGCGCACTGATTTGAGATGGTTGGTTCTGAGATTGGATTGGTTCTCCTGTGCCTAACATCTCGAGCAGAGCGGACAAAGTAGATAATAGTTATACTTTAACAGAACTGCTCGCGCCGATTAAGCGGAAATCTTGGGATTGGCTAATAGCGTGTCACGTGACCACGTTTCTGTTCTGCGCTAGTTTTTCGGAGAACGTGGGAATCCACAGTAAGGGCAGTATGAGAGTGATACAATTTAATTAAATACATAACCTTTTACCTGTAAAGAGGATGGAAACTCACTAATGCATTTGCTCGTTACTAAACCCTGACCTCCCGACTCACTGACAGAACTAATTCACCCTATCACCCTATCAGTGGGTACGGGCCTAAAGATAGTCTATTCTATTTTACGGTGAAGAGAGTTTGGGATTCAAATCCCTACCGAATGTATTAAAGTTGTTTTCCCACTCTACCTCTTCTACAATAGGATAGTCCTGGTGGGTAAGACGTGGTGCTACAAAACTGTTCCCTATAATAGTTATTTTATTCTTATCATCACGTCTCACTACCTGTTCGGGCTATTCACATATGTACTGATTACGCTAATGTGTCGGGGATGAGAAGGTTGAGTTTAGAGGCAGTGTAGCTGTATCTGCGTAGAGAAAGAGTGGAAAATCATTTAGGAAAAAACACCCTCGGTGCACCGGCTAGGGATTGGAACTCCAATCTACACGTCACAGGCAGTCCAGTCTATTGCGAGAATGACGCCTTAGACTATTTGACCACAGAAGGGGCCTCTAGTGATTAAAATGCAATGTTGCCAGCTTAGAACGTAACCGGCTCGTCCTTGAGCCTGGCTGGCCCATAAGTCTTAATCGATGCTAATGTTCCCAGCCATCAACACTAAAATTCTTCTTACAGATATTTGTTTTTCATGACTTTCACTGGTGGCCGTTTTTAGATCTGGTCTAGTCGTTAAAATAACATTAAAAATTGCGATCCAATATTATAACTTAGCACCTTTTAATAAACCCAACATGTGTAATCAATCAAAATGAATGTTTATTGAAGAGAAAAAATTGCTATTAAATAAACCCATAATATCCTTAATTATTATTATGCGTGTGACCAAAATTCTTGAAAAATCACTTTCTGTTAAAATTAGATTCAGTTTCCTTTATTTAGGATTCTTCGTCTTACATAAAAATGCTTATTGACAGTGAATTTATACCTTTTTAACTGTGGCATATTCCACACCACTATACTTTTTTTTAAACCACTTCTTATTATCTGTTCAGGTTATACCCATACCTAATAATTACGCTAATGAACTATGGATGAACAAGGTTGAATTTAAAGGAAGTGTACCCGCATTTGCGTGGAGGGAAATTGGAAAATCATTTTGGAGAAAAACCTCAGTACAACCGATCGGGATTCAAATCCTGATCTCCCCGTATTCGACAGTCTAGTCTATTGAGTGTGAATCCATGTATCATGCAGCCACCTAAGCGGGTGAAGTGATGTTTCTTCATGTACTAAATCTCCAATTTGAACACACAAGACGTCTTTATACAGCTTACCTGCACTTGGACAAAGGCGTCAGTTTAGTCTAGTGTGTTAACAGGTGACGCGGGAGCTAGGGCTCGAATACCGGCTGGTTGTATATTGAGTTGGGTTTTCCAAAATGGTTTCCCACTTTACCTCTGCGAGTGGATTTTCTCTTAATTTTATCTTACTCGTGCTTACCCCAATAGTGTTTATTTGCGGATAGCTTGAATGAGTATTAAGGCGGTGCACAAAAACAAATGTTATGATGATGATGAGAGATGGTCGTGGTTTTTGTCATCGTACTTGCAATATCAGCCATTATGGCATTTCATGTCAGAACTATTGATAGAATTGGGTTTCAAAAATTCAATTATTTTTGCCACTCTATAATAATTTAATCTATTTAAGCCTAGCACCGTGTACCACTGATGCAGTTTCCTCGCCGCACATCAATAATGATGCTTGTTGTTTTGAAATAATGTAGGGGAGTACAGAAACATATTTTTCTCATACAGCATATGCCTCCATATCCAGGAACATCGTAAATATACTAGTTTGAACCAACTAAGTCTCAGCGAGCTTGCTTTTCAGTATTATAATAGTTAAAAAAGTTGTTTAATCCAATCTTTTCTCAAGAATCAAATAGCCGAAGCTATTATTTGTGGTTTTAAAGAGGAATTCTCCATTTAGATATCATATTCTGAAAATTGAAAAATGACACCTGGACATGGGAATCGAACTAAGCCAAAGGTCCCGGGTTCGATTCCCATGTCCAGGTGTCATTTTTCAATTTTCAATCTTTTCTTGGTTTGGGTTGAATAACTTGTGATGTATATTATTTTTACACACACACACACACACCCATATATATATTTATTTATTTATTTATTGTCTATAAACATATAGGGGTAAGGTGTCAGACTTCTGTGCTGGCGGCCGGGGTTCAATCCTCGGTCCCGGCACAGATTTATCTGATTTCCAAACCCTTCCTTCACCTCTGACAAGACATCTTGTGAATGTGGGGAATGCCAGGCCTCCACCGTGGTTCGGATTCCACGTTAAACTGTAGGTCCTTCATTTCATCTCACAATCACCCTACCATTACACATTAGCGTAAGTGCGTATAACCCGAACGGGTAGTAAGACGCGGTGCTAATAATAATAATCTATAAACATAAACTATCTATATAAACTATTTAAATACATTGTTACATAATGTAGTATTAAAGCCAAAATTTCACTCATCACCTATCAGAATTGTAATTTGATATTTTACAAATTATATTACAAGGTTCACAATTAAATAATCAGTATTACCTTGTACACTTTGTTTACTATGAAAGGTTTTACTCTTACCATGACAGATCACACAATGGCCCTATCTTATAAGCTCCACCATATTGTATTCTTCAAGATAATGATGTTACATTTCATGATAAACAGTGTGTACATTATTATGTTGAACATTCCGATGCTCGTAATGTTATAGTTAAAACTATTTTAATAGATATTGGTTCTATTAACTGGATAGAAAATCATTCATATTTACAATCTAAAACACGTATGACTGACGATAATTGAAGTGTTTTTAAGAGTATTAGCACATTTAATACTAGACCACATGTAGTTTACTGTAAATACATATATAAATAATTATTAAAGTATATACTTTAATATTGATGTTAATGTATAAATATGAAAATGTTAAAACTAAAGTTAAACTAAAATTAATTCAGATAAGCACATATCTTCCTTGAAGTTAAACTTAAGGGTTATCCATAAATCACGTAACGGTTTTTATTTACCTCTTTTTTTTTTTTACACACCCGCCTCTATGTAACACTAAGTAGACGTTTAACCGGCCCCCTTCTTCCTCCATCCTGTGTTACCTAACCTTTCACATAAAGTGTGAATTATTTTTTCATAGGGAAGGAAGCTCTTTAAGACACTAAATGGGGGAGGGGGGGGGAAGGCGGGGACTCAGAGATTTAATAATAGGCCTACAGTTCAGAACCGGAAGTTATCTCTGAGTATATTTACTAACTGTGAAAACATGAACAATAATATTATTTTGTCAACATTAGTATTTAAATATTAGATCTGTGTTGCATAACACTAATGTACCCATCCTCCCCCTATGTAACGCCATGTAGGCATTAGAGCCCCCCCACCCGTCTCTCAACGGCGCTACATGGCTTATAGATGGCCCCTTACTAAAGTAATTTATTCTTATAACAAGGACGTCACACTCAATGAGCTGAACTCCACATTTATAATTTATCTTTGATTCTGCTGGTTTTTTTTACTGCGTCATACCCATTTGGGTTATACGCCCATGTACTAATGTACTAATTACTCTAGTGGTTTTAGGGAATAAGAAGGTTAAATTTGGTGAAGAGTTGTACCCGCATTTGCGTTGCTGGAAAATGTTTTTTTTTAAACCACCAGTACACCCACCGAGATTCTCACCGTCATCGGCAGTCTAATCTACTGTGAGAGTAGTAGTGCGTAAGACCATGCAGCTACCGGAGCGGGTGGTTTAGTATTTACGCCTAAATTAAACATGGTGGGTATAGTATGTTATAGAATATGTTTATTTACTGGTCATTTATTCACACACATAAAATAAGAAAGCTGTATACGTGCAAAATGCTCGTGTCGCTTTCGACAAAATAGTAAGCTTTTGAAACCCTCATCGGTGGCCGCATAGTCTAACACGCTACTCTCGCAGTAGACTAAACTGCCGATGACAGGGAGATTGAGGTTCGAATCTCAGTCGGGTGTACTGAGGTTATCTCCCCAAAATGTTTTTCCACTCTCTCTCCACGCAAATGCGGGCACACTTCTAATAAATATAACCTTCCTTATCCCTAAAATCATTAGTGTAATTGGTACATAAGCGTATAACCCAAACGGGTAGTAAGATACGGTGCTAAAAAAAGTAATCTTTTGAACAAAATACATCCACATTCGATTTATCACCGTGTTTTTTTCGATCGTCCCTTTGTACCAGTGCGATAGCATTGTGTCTATACAATTCCTAAGGTTAAGTTGCTATAGTCCTTGTATTGATTTTAATATCGAGGGTGTTTGTATTTGGGCAGCAGTTCCTTCGTTTTCCCTCCCCTTCAGTGACTTCATTGCTCTTCAGGTCGTCTTCTCTTGACCAAGTTATCGGTAAGAGTACAGCCCGTCCGTCCATCTTCGTACAGTCGAGTTGTGCTTCACTAATCTTAAAGCCGTTGATCTTAATTTAATATATCTATATAACATCTTAAACTTAGGTCCTGTTACACTCGACAGTATAAACACTTGATCTCATTTTAATTGGTGAACACATTGATAGCGAAAAGTTCAAACAGGGCTCATTTTTCTCCTACGTTTTTTTACTTTCCAGTAGGAAAAGTTCTACTTTTGAGGAAAACCTCCTACTTTTTCTACTTTTTCACCTCCAGAAGAAAGAAACTGTTTGGTTTGTAGAGGTTTAAGTGTGGATCTTCCTATTTGCTGGTAAGTTAGCAAAATAAAATAAAGTATAATAACGTGTCACGCTGTTTGAATAAATTTGATGTATGCCCGAAAGCTTGTACAGTGCCTTTGAAATTCAATGGTTATAAAATTATTTTTGGAGGTAGTGTTATATTGAACTATTTCCAACTAGAATAGGCTAAATTAAAAGGCTTGTTAAAGCTATCCTTGTCTTCAGAGAGCTTCTAGAGGTGTTAAATATTCAGAAATATTCCTAGCCTTCGGAATTTATAGGGTTATTTTGCCATAAAAAACACTTCACAGAGATTCAAGAAGTGTTTAATATTCAGATATTTTCCAAGCCTTCGGCAGCTAGGGGGTTATTTTACCATGAAAAAAAAACCACTTCAGAGAGCGTCTAGAACGGTTTATTATATAGAATCTTTTCTAGCTTCCAGCAATTGGGGGATGTGCCCACCAACCCCTCACCCCCCTTGAAATTATTGGCTGGCTACGGCCTTGGGCCAAATGACTTTTGTAAAGTAAATTTTTAGGTCAAATGACGTTTTGTAAAATTAATTTTTGGTCCATTTATTTAAAGCCTATTTATGTTGTCTTCGAAAACATTCGTTTTGATTTGTAGTGATGTTACTAGATGGCGAGGGTTTGTAACGTTTAGTTAAATAGTATATACTATTATATATAATTATTTTCATACAAATAGCATGTAGATGCAAACATCGAAATTAATTGTATTGCCTGATAAGTTGAACAGAATATTAATTTATTTACAGCCAATCAGATCTTTAGCAAATTGGAGGAAGTGAACAATTGCTTCACAGATAAAACGATGCTGCGCCTCACCCCAGTTTGAGAAACCCTGATCTAAACTACCAAAAACACAAATTCAGAAACGTTTGCGGCGAGATTTTTTTTTGTATGTCGTTAAAGCCACATATTAACTACTATATATAAGAAGAAACCAAAATATATTGTTAAATGTTTGCAGTCTTTGCATAAATAATTGCTCACTCAAGCGGAAACATAGTTGTAATGAACATCAAAATAAATAGTTTAAATTTACTATTTAATAAACAAAATTAAATAAAACTAATTTCAATGAAAAACCATAAAATAACTGAAAACATAATATTTACATTTAGGGCACAACTGCAAGCACGTTAATTATAGTTCTTTTACGCGAAAGCATTGTTGCAATGAACACCAAAAGAAATAGTTTAAATATACTGTTTTAAAAAAGGAATTAAATTGAAAGAATAAACTCTACTAAGCGCCTAGCATATTAAACAAATTGTTTTGTTAGTAATTGTTTCTATCAGTTCTGGAAATATTTCCCCTCTACCCCCAATCAACATTTCTCTAACTCCCACTTAAACACTTTATAAAACTTATTTCGTTATCTATTGTACCTCTACCTGGCAGCCAGATTTCAATCTTCTACTACACTTTTTTTTTATAATAACTTCTCCTCCCNCATTTACCGGCCTGCCAAATTTCAATTTTATACCACATTGCATTGAGATGTAGTTTTTTCTATTAGTTTCGTAGATTCAGAACCTCCCCATCCTCCAAACCCCTTTTCCCAACTCACTTTGAGAAATTTAGAGTCTAATATTATTTTGGCCATCTGGAGTTTACAGCCTATAACCTAAATGATAGTTTGAATGTTAAACTACTACGTAAAGTTTGTCATTCAAACAAATGTAATTATGTTTAAAGATACACTTTTTCATTATAGCTATCAAACTTTCAATATTATAACATTATTTCTAAAACCAATATATATGCTAACAGCCAACTCCCATACACCTATATTAGAAATTTTAGATCTCTGCGTGCCGTAGATTTGGCTGGGCATCGTGCGCGCGTGCGCGCGCACACACACACACACACTTTATTTTATTATTATATATTCCTGTTCCATTAATATAAATATGCGGATAGCACATACGGCCGGCGGCCCGGCACGCAAGAGAGGAAACAAGATATAAAATCTCAATATCTAGATTTATTCCCACTGCACCCCCAACGAGATTCGAACCGAATCCTAGATATGAACATGACATCTGAGCACTGTCTCACCGAACTACAGTCCCATTTTCATAGGAACAACTAGAAAAACCCCTAAATCTAATTTCACGTATTCATACGTCAAGACAACTGATCTGCAACAACCTATTAATACCTATAAAATATCACCGATACTGTAGTATTATTTTATAAATGTTGGCTGAAAAAAGGTTTGTATTTTATAAAAGTTTCTTTGTATAAAAATTGGACTCTACATATAATCAGTTATTTTTACACAGCGTTTTTTTTTTTACTACCGGTTCGGACTTTACTACACTTATTCTCCCCGTAAAGTTAATCTAGTGCGAGCCTGACGACTTGTACCCCCGCTGTATAAAATACGAGAGCATGAAATCATAAACAAAACCTTTAAAGTGCAGGTATGGGCTCAAACTACCTCCCTCAGTACACCCAACCGAGATTCGAACCGCGATCTCCCCCATCATGATCATACCTGTCTAGCTCTAGAGTGACGCCTTATATTATTAGACCTCTGAAGCAAGTATTTTATCACGTTAGTTTAATATTTAGTAATTCATTAACTTATATGTATCCAAAGCAATAAAATGATAGCCATTTATATTGGATGGGCTTTGCCTTTTATAAAGTCACAAATAAATATTATTTATAAGTTTATTTTTTCCATTTAAATTTATTTGAAATATTTAACGTTTACTTTGGAAACAGAAGGGAGAAATTGTTATGTTGCAATAATGTATTTAAGGTACAAATGTTCTTTTGAACATTGTCATTCTGGTATATTTCCGTCCCAAATCGCCTTTTAAGTCAGTGGCTTTGACCTCTGAAAAACCGGGAAGTATTCACGAGTTGTTTCATAATGCTGCCTTGCGAGGTCCTCTTTCGCATGTATAAACCTGGATATGAACCTCGCTATCTTTTGCAATATACATCGGGCCATAGCTCGAGATCCGAAGGAGTTTTTTTTAGCATCACTAATGATTTTAACACGTCTTATGCAGTTAAATGCACGCGCATTTGCACGACCGAACAGCTTATACACATTTATACTAATTATGTTCACGATTTTAGGTATTTGGAAAGATGAAGTGTACCCGCATTTGCGTGGAAGAGTGTATGAAAGGTATCAGTACACCCGACCAGAATTCGAACTTGGATCTGCCCCTTCAAATTGGTGGCTAGAAAAAATTCTCACAACTTAGCATGACCATATAAGGGACACCCACCTTAAATTCTTCAAGAAATATTTCTACAGGCCATTTTAACGAATAACCAAAATATCCTGATCAATAGAGTCAGTATTTAAGTAAATTACATGAAAGCAAAATTTACTACTTTAAGATATACAAACCCGCTTCGGTGACCGTATGGTCTAAGTCGTAACTTTCGCAATAGACTAGAACTTCCAATGACGGGGGAGATCGTGGTTCGAATTCTTGTCAGGTTTACCGAATTCTTGTCAGGTGTACCGAGGGTGTTATTCCTAAATGGTTTCCCACTCGTCCTTCACGCGAATACGAGCACGCTTCCTCCAATCTCAACCTTCCTCATCCCCAACACATTAGCGTAATTGATTTAAATCAATTGATGCGTTCAAAAGTTATTTTGAGACATATCCAGCACAAACATAAAGACTAATGCAGTTCGGTGGAGTTAAAACTGAGAACTCGCTTCACCCGTTCGATAAGCCGAACCACATGTTTATTTGTTTGTACCCTTTGGCAAAAATTTGCTAGATCGCCGATACAGGGAGCCTTCTATACGAGTGCGCAAGCAAAAATTTAACATCCCAACTTGTACCCTTCAGGGATACAAACTGTTGATGATGAGGGAGGAAACCGGCCTCAGTACACACACTCATGGCAGGGATTCGAACTAAGCTCTTCAGGCAAGCGTGAGATAAAAGCTGATTTTGGCCAGGCGAATTTGTAACAGCATTTACCAGGGATTTAAATGTGAGGTAATTAGTGTTTATTGCCCTCTAAGAGACTTAAACCCTACCTCCTTATGTCACAGAGCGAGTTGTGCACCCACATTAGCGCGTCATTGACTAAACTGAACACGAGGGGTGAATATAACCCTCCCCCCTTATCTCCCTGCAAATAGCCGCAAAGTTAACCTTATCGGTATTTAGAACTGTGGCTTACTACCTGTCAACGAGATCAGGAGGGAAACAGGAAAACCATAGACATATTTTGTAGAGTGGAATAAAAAGGGGGGATAAATGTACCCGCATCGGTATGATGGTATAAAACAAAATGTGTCTTTTTATTACCTGTCTGGGGCACAAACCGTGAACGATGAGGGAGGAAAATGGCCTCAGTATACACGCACGACAGGGATCCGAATCCCGGCTTCTCTTGTCACAATTTATTTATTTAGTTAACCCGTAGTATCCTGTGATGTTCTTATTCCTTTATAAATTTATGTCTCATCAGATTGGCTGTATATTAAATAATTAATTTCTGGATTACCGTCACTAACGATCACCTAATATAATAGTTTAATTTTGAATATCAAAAAAAGACAATACGCTATAATATTTATCGTTATTAACAGTTTTTTAATTTCAATTCTATCAAGCCAATTTAAAACAAGCGTGGCTGAAAATTAATATTACACCATCAATGATGAGACAATTAGTATTTGTCCGATTCTATTTCGATCTAAATTAGAAAGGATGGGTCAATGGTTCTCTGGTGAA
>CABFVZ010000652.1:117487-130801 GCA_902151445.1 Timema monikensis
GATGGCCTCACAGCTGTTCAGCAGGCAGCAGAAATAGCCCAGGCCAAAGAAAGTACGAGATTGGCCGACAACCTGATAGAGACGATGGTCGCCTATCTGAATGACGTAATACGGCAAAGATCTTCAAACGAGCTGCTGCCGCAGACCACCGTGGCCCCTGGCGTGCGGCTCTCCACCGGAGACATACAGCCCCAAGGAGACCAAGTCATGGATTCCCTCCGGGACCTGCAGAACTGCAGTACACCCCAGGACGCGCTGCCTCCGGCGTTTCAGGACCTGATGTCTCCAGCTGGCTCTCTGCGAGGCATGCAGGACTTTAGAGAACCTCTGGACGCACTACCTACCAAGTTTCAGGACCTGCGGTCTCCGGGTCACTGAAAACTATTTTACATGCGCAACCTTCAGGTGTTCGATAGATTGCGCGCAGTATAACCTATCCGAACCACTATTTCAAGATCCTCAACAAACAACAACAATAGTATTCCTACAATAAACCTAGCAACTCCTTCGCCAATATTAACTACAAACTCTCCAACTGAAGATGGTGATTCGGATATCGATATAGACGCTGTGATGAGAAAGCTGCTGCTCCGTTATTCGACCATTGATATATAATAGGTAAACAGTGCACCATGAAATTATTTTAATCCTCCCTTTTCTATTTATTACAAATATATTATTTTTAAATATATCTTAGTTGTATTAATTTTAAATATATCTTAGTTGTACGACGAAACACGGTGCATTTTTTAAATCTTGAAAAAAACCACATAATTTCAACCGAAAAAACTTGAAAAAGACTGACACTTTAAAAAGAAGGTTTGTGTACTGTATTAATAAAATAACAAGTTAACCCATTCTCCCCAAACATAGCTTTTATAAAAGGACGGTGTGACATAATAATTGCTCCTTACAACAAAAGAGACGCATCAAATTTTGAACCTCTGAGACCCCGCTGCCCCCATTTTCCACTAATCTCATAAACATTGGGCTGCATATAATTCCCTATCAAGGTCAACTCGTCCTGTTCTAAACGCCATCTATTAAATACTTCACACTATAAATAAAAAAAAAGAAATTTAATTGATATATATAGCCTACTTAAAAATAAAGTACCTAATAAAATTGAAATTTCTTCTGGAAAACACAATATATTTTTAGAAAGAAAATAGTGACAACCCTGTTTTTACAAAATCTATTTATAAACATTCCATTCAAATAAAAGGTTAACGCTTTAATCCATAATTAGTTCGAAACCAAAATAAAACATTTGATCGATTCTTTAGATTTCATGGCAAGCTCTTGGGGAATGTTTGAATAATTTAGCGACTGTGCAGCTGTAATTTTCCAGGATGGTAAAAGAGAACGATAATTTTGCATTGATTATTTGGCTATTTTATTATTTCCTGTCCAAGCCTTTTGGGAATATTCTTTTTCATTATTGATCCTTTTTAATATTTGAGGTTTTGTCACTCGACATAAGAAAAGTTCAGAATATTTTTAACCTTCCAGAAATAAATTTAATGAATAATAGTTTGTTATATTGTGCTTGATGTGTTGGTGTATCTAAGTATTGTTTTAACACGTACAATAACAATTTAACTAAAATCATCCAGTAATCCTACCTTTAATTTTTTTACATATTTAAAAAAGAACACACCTTATTATCAGTTATCACGTAAATCACTCCCAACTACCTATTTAAAACATAATATTTAGTATTTTTGTAAAAAAATTATTAAATTCTCAAAAACCAATCAGTTATAACAAAGAAAAATTATGCTCGATTTTGGTGTCTAGTTCAAAGTATTCACCCAAAATATATTTCCCTGCATATATGGGCAGTTCTATTGAATGTTATTTAAACGTATGCTGTATAATGTAAAGCTAAAAAAAATCCTGTAACGATTAGACTTTATTTAAAACTTTAAGGCTACTAATTTCTTTGAATTAAAATTTTATTTTGAAATAATGACACAAATAATTGAAGGTAACCCTATCAAAGAGATTAAAGTGGAAGTGATTACTTACCTTACTGTGTAGGAGCTGTTAAAAATTAATAACTTACATACCTAGTCATGCCTTTCCCTTACGGGTCAGGCAAGACACTGTACATATAGCTCAAAAACACTTCCCTATCCTTGCATACTCCCTTGACATCAATAACATACACACACCGAGTCATACGTGCTTTTTTTGTTCTTAAAACTCTTAATGTTTCTTTTTTTCACACATTGTCTACCACATTTAGCCACGTCTTATATATCCTACCCCTTTATTTTGATCCACACACTCTACCTTCATATATTTGCTTCGCCATTCGATCCACATTCATCCTTTTAACACTCCCAAACCAACGCAAGACACTTATTTCACATTGACCTATATGATTCCCTTTCACACTGCGCTCCTTCATTACTCATTCTTTACTCACTTTATTCATACCTACGATGCTTTCCACATATATTTCTTAGATATCTATACCGACACCTTAGCTCAGTCGATAGCGTGTTTGTTTACTAAGATAAGTGTCCCGGGCTCGATTTCCGGCACGCCCGAAAAATAGATCATTGGTTAAGTAGGTTTACCGTTTACGCTTTCACACGGATAAACAAACGACTGGGGACTGGATGTGGTGCCTGTCCTATTATTAAGTTAAATTATAAGGCATATATATGAAGCTATGATAGGCCTAGCCAGCCGGTAGTGGAAATTATATGGCTTGAATAAAAAACTGACCTAGACCACAGGCTATAAACAATAATGGATGTAAAGTAAAGTAAATTTCTTAAATATCTCATTCCAACGGCATTAAATTTCATTTTAAATTTGATTGATTTGATTAAAAAAGCAGAATAACTAATTCGTAAATAATTAAATAAGGTATCCACTAGTTTGATAGTTAATAAAAACATTTGGTTTTCGAACCCGGGACCCTCAGATTAGTAGGAAGACATTCTACCTAACGAGATAAGGTAGCGGAATCAAAGAGATATTGTATTAAAATGTTGTTTATGGTATTTTACATGCACGCTCTAAACCCATTGATTATATCAGGACACGAGCCCAAGTCCTATAAATATAACCGTGTATTAAATGCCTCTTTTGGTGAGATCACATCAATTAAGGCACTTTTAAATAGAGTAACTAAAAAGGGCCTTTAAAAAATTGAACATTATAATGGAGAGATCGGGGTTCGGGTCTTGGCTGGGTGTAAGAGAGTGTATTTTTCTTAGCTTTTCCCCCAATTTTCCTTCACGCAATGTGGGTAAATTACTTCGAAATTCATTTTATTTATCTACACTTCATTAGTTTAAATTTAGGGATAGCACAAACGTAGTAAAACGCGTCGATTCAAATAATGTATGCACACATGTATTTCTTGATACGAAACGAACAGACACTCCTTAGTGATAACGCACTGGCGTACAAAGCAAAATGTCCTTAGTTCAATTCCCATGTATAAGTTGGACTTTTTCATTAAATAGTAAGGCGGAATGACCCTGGATACGAGTAGTATAATTCAGTGATAGGCCCTATTGCATTGACGTGTGAAGCCACTTTTCAGATTTTGGCCTCATCTCATGGACTTGTATAATAATATATTAAAAATCATACTATTAATAATATATTATTAGGCATTAAATATTATTTATATTTAATTACTTTCATAATGTGTATCCAACAATATATATAAATAAATTCTTACTATGGCAAATATTTTGTCTAGTAAAGTAAATGTATCATTCAAGTCCCTAATTCCCCCTATTCACGGATTTGTTTATCCTACCAATAGAGCTTTATTAAGACTTGGATCGATCGTTTATTATTTACAAAGTAGCAAGTATTTGTGCTATTTTTTTAAATGAATAACTGGAAGGGGTTCGCAAGTCATGCAATGGCCCCGGAAGGTAGACGCGACTGATCACAGTTGGGGAAGCACTTCTCTAGAAGTCCTTAAGCTAGTTTGTAAGCCATTCCATGTATTTAAAAACTGTAAAGTTAAATATTTCTACTCTCACCGGTGGTGACAAGCTCTAAGGGGTCAGATTCCCAATTGCCGTTGACAGGGAGGTTGAGGTCCGAATATGAGCTGGTTGAGATGGGAATGCTTTTTCAAAAGGCAATGCATAACCGTGGTTTTCCTATCTACTCTACATGCTAATGCGGATACATTTACTTTAAAACTACTCTTCTCATACCTATCCCATGGATAAGTCCGTTAGTTAACCCAAATGTTAAAACATTTTTTTTTTTCGCTGAATAATGAATGCAGGTAAAGAAAGGTAAAGAATATGGTTGACAGTTCTGGTCGTCTCGGAACGTGTGAACTCATGAAACAACTCTTGACTTATTATCGTTGTTATTACCTTAGTGGGTGTTTTAATCTTCCTTGTGGATCAATTGCTGTCATATTTACGTCACTGTCCTGATAAATGACGTCGTTCGTCTTCCTAATGATACCGTCTAGTTTCCTGCCTCCACCCACAGAACCAAGTCGTTTTACAGTTCTCGATTCCTGTCCGTGTCACTTGACCAAACTACCTAGTCTTCTGGGCATTCTTACGCTGTCATATTTATCTTATAAATGAAACATATTTAATAAAATATATTTAAAATTTCTGAGTTTGTATTTGATGAAAGATTTTTTTTTTACATATCATCCCCTTTATTTCATTGTTTGTACAGTAAACATATGTATTAACAGCTGTCTGTATTAATAACTTGAAACTGAAGATACGGAATAATATGAAAAATATTTACGAATGGATTGAGACATTGTTTTAAAAGTTGCTCACCAAAGCTGCTCCATTAATTAACAGTAAAAACATACACTTTATATACTATATAAGTCTGGAGCTTTTGGAATTAAAGAATATATGTTATCACGCTACTTCTTAGTTTTAGAATGTTGACAATTTCTTTTATAAATCCTTACCGAATATTATATAATATAAATGTTTTTATGGCGAAAACATTCTAAAAAATATTACACTATTTTGTGAAAGATCATGCTGATTGTCAGAGCTACATCATATTTATTTTATCAAATAATTTATAAAAGAAAGATGGCAGTGTATTACTACCCTAATAGATGTTCCTATACACGTAATTAGGTATTAAATTGTTTCAACCTCTACTTCAAGCTGTAAAATAATTATTATATCCTGGTCCGTTGCTGTATTTGTACCTATCTTATTACCCGTCCGGGCTATCAGCATTTGTTTTACGCCCACAATATGGACAATATTATTGGTGAAAAATTGTTGTGGCTAGATCATAGGTTTGGTTTAGCTTCTCCACTTTAATATGGGGATACAAGGAATAGTGTTTTTGCAGTTTTTATATAAAAAATAAATCAAATCTTAGTCCAGTACAAACATATAGTTTAATTTTATTCACATGAGGAGCTCAACAGATGTTGAATATCTGTCAAGGGTTTTTCTGGAGTTTAATCATAACTTTTTCTCTCAATTTAATAAGTTTATCTGTCATCTAATGCCGCTGTGCTCATGCCAGATATTCAACATCTGTTGATATCACTGTGTGAATATAATTAAGCTCTATATTTCTACTGAAGCAGTATTTAGTTTCAATTTGGGCAAAAATATAAATACAAAGTGTTGCTATAAAAACTGTAAAAACACTTAACTTTTCTCGCATTACCTACATCCCCACCTTAAGGTTGGCCACGATGCTGACATACTATTTAGTTATTTTTATTCTTTGTCAAGGTCTGAAATTAAACTAAACAAATACACTCGCCTGATAGCTAAAATCGATTGGTTTTCTTTCAGGGGTATTTTTACCCTCACGAATCCTCACAAGTGAGAACTAGGTCGAAAGCATTTATTTCGTCTAGTTTGGTTTGACGGTGATGGGGATTTCGAGGCTCGGATCCCGTATGGGTTCACATATGTTTTTCTAAATTGTTTCTCCACTCTCCCCCTACGCGAATGTGGCTATACTTTCTCTATATTCTACCTTTCTTACCCCTACCTTATTATTGAGACCTTATGGGTAACCTGGCTAGTTAGTAAGACACAGATCGCTGTCATTAATCACTGTCCTTCTTTCATTCTCACTACCGGCATCTCGCGTCTCTTTGTATCAACGTCATTTGTTTTCTCTCGTGTCTAGCAAACCGAGACTAGATTTATTTACTTATTAACTATGTGCATTAGACTATTATTGTTATTATTATTATTAGCTTCGCATCTTACTAACCGTTCGAGTTATACACACTTACGCTAATGTGTAATGGCAGGGTGATTGTGAGATGATGGAGGACCTACAGTTTAACGTGGAATCCGAACCACGGTGGAGGCCTGGCATTACACACATTCATAAGTTGTGATTAATACACATCTTGTCAGAGGTGAAGGGAGGGTTTGGCAATCAGATAAATCTGTGTCGAGACTGAGGATTGAACCCCCGGACCCCTAGCACAGAAGTCTAACACCTTACCCCTAGACCGCCAGGTCACCTAGACTCTTATTAATTAGTAAATATATGGTCTTGAGTTGTCCTCGCAAGGGTCTTGTGACCCTCAAGAATTCTATGAACGAGAATATTTTGTCATTCGTTTGAAACTGGCCGATATAAAACCACTAATTGGAATGTCTTCGTTGTTTTAAATTATTCGTTTGATAACTCCAACGCAAGCGTTCCGTTCAAATACTCTCCCTTTTTGTGTTTGCGCCTGACGTCACAGCGCGACGCTCGATGACGTTTGGCGCCGGCGCCGTGTCGTTTGGCAACAAGTATTGGTCAGTGGGAGAAGGAATACCGGGCGCTAGTTGAGAGGTAGAGACTCTATCTAGACTCAGTTTCCAATATGGTGGCGGTGACCGTGAGTTCTCTCAGCAGTGGTGACGAGAGGCGTCGCGGCGCCCGGTGAGTGTGCGTGCGTGGGCGGGTAGAATGGAGTCACAGCTGGTCGCTGTCCTTCGGGGATTTAGGGACAGGCTTCTCCGGCGAGGAAGTGAGTAACAAACTCTCTATGCGTACACCATGGTTGTATACTTGCAGGGGGATATACTTCCAACAATATGGTTGCCTAAGTGCAGAGGGAATAATTGTTTACAAAGTGTTTGCCTACTTGCAGGGGGAGATATTCTTGGTAACAGTATGGTGGCCTACATTCAGAAAAACTAGGGTTTTCGTGAACGTTATAGTGGCCTACTTGCAGGGAGAGATTATTTTAACAGTATAGTGACCTACGTGCAAGGAAATATCTCTTCTTGTGCACAGTATGGTGGTTTACTTTTATGAGAATATAGGCTCCTTGTGTACATTATGGTGGCCTACTTTCAAGGGCATTTAGGATTATTGTGTACAATATGGTGGCTTATTTTTAGGGCCATTTATAATCATTGTGTACAGTATGGCTGCTTATTTTAAAGGGCATATAGACTTCTAACAACATCATGGTTACCACTTGCAGATGTATATTATAATTATGGGTGACTTGGCGGTTTAGGGGTAAGGTGTCGGACTTCTGTGCTGGGGTCGAGGGTTCAATCCTCAGTCCCGGCACAGATTTATCTGATTACCAAACACTTCCTTCACCTCTGACCAGACATCTTGTGAATGTGGGGAATGCCAGGCCTCCACCGTGGTTCGGATTCCACTTTAAACTGTAGGTCCTCCATTTCATCTCACAATACACCCTACCACTACACATGAGCGTAAGTGCGTACAACCCGAACGGGTAGTAAGACGCGGTGCTAATAATAATAATAACATTGGGGTGGCCTGCTTCAGCCATAAATGTTTCTCTATAGGCCCACCATGTTGGCCTATATGGAAGCGTACATTTTCTCATAATATTTACATACAGTATGATGACCTAACACATTATAAACCTTGTATACAGTATTGGAGCTTACTTTTGGGACACATTATACAGTCTGTTCAGCGTAGGAATTGTTTTCCGAAAGGCCTTTTTCCCTACCAGAAATATATTATATAGTAGGATATTGGTATCAAAAAAGACCTTTCAGAGAGTAATTCCTACCGTGAATAAAGTATACGTATTGGAGCTATTGCAAATTGTCCACTTTCTCTGTCTGGTGGTTAGATAGGTTGACCTACAAGTCCAGGAGACCCCGCTCCCATCCCAAGTGCTTAAATATATTTATATTGTACAGGTTTATCCTATGACCCATATAATCCAAATCTTGAAGCTATGGTTGGGCATATATAATTAGTTTCTCTCTTCTAGTTTAGTGTAATCTAGTTTGTAAATCGTGTGTTAATAATTACATTGTGTATAGATAATTCTTATTACTATTATGCTTCCCAACCGTGCAAAACATTTATGCTGTGTGTGTCGTCCGTCCCCTCGCCTCTCACCTTGGTTGGTTTATACTGTATTTATCAACACCCATGCCCTCAGTCTCACTATCTTCCTCTTGTGAACGAACCAAACGGGCTGTCTAAGAACAAAATATGTTTACACTATCTATGCATTGTGTTAGTACTTTATACGCAATATTGACTAAACCTTCCTAGTATCTGTTGGCGTGTACGGCGTGAGATGAGGCGGATTTGGCTCAAACTTACGCTGTGTTGGCGTCTCACTAGTATCAGCTCTCCGTGTGTTACTTCTTTGGTGTGTAGGATTTTTTTGAGAGCGTGTAGCGATGTGTAACTGGTGTCCATATGTTACTTCCTTAGCGTGTTTGAGAGCGTGTAGTGATGTGTAACTGGTATCCATATGTTACTTCCTTAGCATGTAAGATTTGTTTGAGAGCGTGTAGTGATGTGTAACTGGTATCCATATGTTACTTCCTTAGCATGTAGGATTGGTTTGAGAGCGTGTAGCATGTGTAACAGCTGTCCATATGTTACTTCCTTAGCGTGTGTGATTGGTTTGAGGGCGTGTAGCGATGTGTAACAGCTGTCCATATGTTACTTCCTTGGCGTGTGTGATTTGTTTGAGGGCGTGTACCGATGTGTAACAGCTGTCCATATGTTACTTCTTTAGCGTGTGTGATTTGTTTGAGGGCGTGTAGCGATGTGTAACAGCTGTCCATATGTTACTTCTTTAGCGTGGCGGATTTGTTTGAGAGCGTGTACCGATGTGTAACTGGTGTTCATATGTTACTTCCTTGGCGTGTTTGAGAGCGTGTACCGATGTGTAACTGGTGTCCATATGTTACTTCCTTGGCGTGTTTGAGAGTGTGTACTGATGTGTAACTGGTGTTCATATGTTACTTCCTTGGCGTGTTTGAGAGCGTGTACCGATGTGTAACTGGTGTTCATATGTTACTTCCTTGGCTTGTTTGAGAGTGTGTACCGATGTGTAACTGGTGTCCATATGTTACTTCCTTGGCGTGTTTGAGAGCGTGTACCGATGTGTAACTGGTGTTCATATGTTACTTCCTTGGCTTGTTTGAGAAAGTCTACCGATGTGTAACTGGTGTTCATATGTTACTTCCTTGGCGTGTTTGAGAGCGTGTAGCGATGTGTAACTGGTTTCCATATGTTACTTCCTTGGCGTGTTTGAGAGTGTGTACCGATGTGTAACTGGTGTTCATATGTTACTTTCTTGGCGTGTTTGAGAGCGTGTAGCGATGTGTAACTGGTGTTCATATGTTACTTAGCGTGTAGGATTTTTTTGAGAGTTTATCACACCTTAATGAGCACTAAAAATATTTGTTCACATATGATGTCTAAATCCTGAAATGGAGGAGTATCTGTCGTGGCTTCTAATTATATACTCTGCTGAATACTATATTGGCCTCCGACTAAGACAAAGTTTATGTGCTGCAACTTACTTGTTATTATACTTGGTAAAGATTAACATGGAAGCCTCAGAGTTTAATAAAGTGATGGCTGAGCAACGCCGCTTTTACCAGAAGTGTTGTACAAAAGTGTTTGAGAAAAAACGGATCATCAAAGTATATTTTGGAGAACTTCTAAGAAGGCGTCTGTGGCTATGCTCAGCATCATACCACCTTCTTTAATCAGCACTCTTGTGCCGATAGTGTCCTTGAATTGTATGAGATCCTCTACAAAGTAAGGCCGCTTAGTAGGGTAAAGCTTGATTCACACGTTTGCCGAAAATATAGATCAGAAATACCTGAATCTAGTAACATTTCGCGTGATTACTGAAATGTATATTGACCCATACCATAATGCTTTGCGGTGACCTGGCGGTCTAGGGGTAAGGTGTCAGACTTCTGTGCTAGGGTCCGGGGTTCAATCCTCGATCCCGACACAAATTTATCTGATTACCAAACCCTTCCTTCACCTCTGACAAGACATCTTGTTAATGTGGGGAATGCCAGGCCTTCACCGTGGTTCGGATTCCACGTTAAACTCTAGGTACTCCATTTCATCTCACAATCACCCTACCATTACACATTAGCGTAAGTGCGTATAACCCGAACGGGTAGTAAGACGCGGTAATAATAATAATAATAATAATAATAATAATAATACATAATGCTTTGCAACTCGAATTAGATCAATTAGTCATCAACAGATGCTGTTTACGAATGGAAATGAGGGCGAGAGAATTACTTATTACCTCGAGTTAGCATTTTAAAAAGGGGATTTTTCTCTTTACTGTTTTGGGCAAGACGATGACTAAAAAAACTACTTTTACCTACCGAAATAGTAAATTTGAGGTTTTATGGTGATGTCAGGTGGTATATTTGTGGCACTACCGTCATACTTACTTTGAAATCCTTGAGGCTACAATGATGCCAAAACAATGGTTTTGTAACTAATTTATTTAAAACACAAGTATGTCCCCTCCCAAAAAACTGCCCGACTCTTTATCGTTTTCTCGAGCTTTATTTGGTCTACAAGTAGACACTTAATTGGGGTTAACATCGCGGTAGTAAATGAGCCACGATACATCTTTCTACGCGTGTTATATAACGATTAAATTTATTGAATTATCGATTTATGTGGGGTTTTATTGTGCTATATTTAAAATAAACATTATAATAGATATAATAATAATTATTATTATTTATCTAATGTAACATTATTATTATTATTATTATTATGTTATTTCATTGCTATTTCCATTTAAATAGTATTGGTACATCACAATCAAACATTGTCATTTAAAACAAATGTTACGACATAATTGAAAATTATCATTTTAAACAAATGTTCCGCCATAATCGAACATTGCCATATAAAATAAATGGTAAGTCACAATCGAACAATGCTATTTAAAAATGTTAGGTTACGTCGCAATCGAACGTGGCTGTGTAAAATAATATTACGTCACAATCAAACATTGTCATTTAAAATAAATGGCACGTCACAATCGAACATAATATCTCAGTTTCTTAGAGTTTGTAACATGTAACAATATTTTCAAAAATTTCCTAGCAATTAACGTTTTATTTTTCTTCAGAAAACATACATAAGATCTCATGTAGCTTGTAAAACATTTGCTATAGATCAATTTTAAATAAATTGTTAGATATTTTTGGACAATTTCAATTTATCAAAAATAACTAATCAGTAGACTATCCTTTATTTTTCAGCTAGAATTAAAATCAAGATTTATTCTTGAAATTTGACCATATAACATTTAAATAACAGGTTTGAACTAAATCCTTATGTTTTGGCAGTAGGCTAATGTAAAGTTAGACTTACAGAGGGCAGATGAACAGCACATACATAATTGTAAGATACACCTTTGGTTCGAGGATACATAAAACTTCAAGATACATTAAAATACCAAGCTAAAAATAATGTTATTGTTATATCTTTGTGAAAGTAACTACTTCTTCTATACTTATAAAATAACATGTCCTGACTGACTGACTGACTGATTCATCATCGCCGAGCGCAAACTATCAAGGCTACAAGCATGAAATTCGGACTGTATATTCATTTTGTTATGTAGGCACCCACTAAGAAAGGATTTTAGAAAATTCCACCCCAAAGGGGTCAAAATAGGGGATGATAATATGTATGAAAGTCCGTCATTTTGAAAGTTACATAAACAAAATTTTGTATTTCGGTTATTGACGTAAAACAAATAAATACATGTTTCAGGAATTTTGGAAATTTTATTTAATAAGGGATGAAAAAGGGGGTGAAAGTTTGTATCGGACTTGCATTATTTTTGATCTGAGGTCAAGTTATGGTCATCAACGTAACGTAATATTTTAAATTAATCTGTAATTACATATGTATATTTTCGTATTTGTATATAATCAACTTCCACGCGAGCAAAGCCGCTATCTAGTCTAAAATAAAGTAAAATCTACTCTTGTTTAATTTGATCTAAGAACGGGGATTTTAAATAAACATTTTCTTTTCCTCATATTGAAATCTGATTTCCATCCCTATAGAATTAAACCCATCCAGATCGCTTAGAATATTTTTGAGCAAGTCTAAACGCTCTTAAATCATATTTAGGTAAAACTATTTTTTTAAATAACTATATGTTTCCTATACATTATTCTCTGGATGTTGTAATAGGGTTTTGGAAGTAGTAGTATTTCATAAAATACAGTTATAAAAAATCATCTATAATAATATTTATTTCTCTTATTGGTGTTATTTTTTAGGTATTGATAATTTATTTCAACCTTTTCAGCTGAACATAACATGACCTGACGTATGGCTACGTGAAATTTATATAGTAACTTTTCTAGCAGTCAGATAAAGTTATTTCTATAAAGATTGGAGAGGACATCTGTTCCTCAGTCCTGCTCTAGAAATGGCACCGTTATATCGGGGACCGGCAATCTATTTGACAGACATATATCGCGGGTTGCCTTCATGGTTCGCGCAGGGGCTAGCTTGACGTTAGATTTATCACTTCATTGATCTTCTGACAGTGCCAAGTAACTAGATTTACTATAACTAGGGGTGCATTCTACAACGGTCACTTTTGATAACGCGTGGATATTGGCATTTGTGATAAAATTCTTTCGCTAATTTTCTATTAAATGGATTTTACAATGTTATGTTTATGAATGTATCAAGGGCTAGGCTAAATCTAGTTCAAACTTGATATTTAGATTTTTTAAAGTCATACCTATAAGTGACATTTTGATTTCAATTCTAACTAAAATTTAGGGTAATTAAGTGATGGCTTATTTTGGAAAATTATAACTTTTTTGAAAATGGATTTAACTATGTCTATGTATATATATGTATATCAGCAAACTACCCTTGAATAAATTTTGCTCCAAATAAGTATACGGTGTTATTGATCATGTAAAACAATCCTTGAACACTGATTATGAACAAAATAGTAAAATTCATTTTCAAAAAGTTAAGAATTTTCCAAAATAAGCCATCACTTAACTACCCTAAATTTTA
>CABFVZ010000652.1:133988-173439 GCA_902151445.1 Timema monikensis
AAAAGAGGGAGGGGGCTATACAGTGATGGTAGGACTGTATTTAAAAAAAAAAATAAGAAAAAAAAAAGTTTTCTTTTTATATTGACATGATGGATGATTTGAAGCTTTGTTTTACAGGATTCTTTACAATATTTTTTTACGGGGAAGGGGGCTAGTTGTTATATATATATATATTTGACTTTAAGTATGATACAAACGAAAAACTTAAGAATAATAACGTTTCACACAAAGTTAGAAAAAAAGTTGCTAGAATTTCAAATACTACAGATGTTGTTTTCTAATCAATAACGAATATATCTTCACCAGGATTACTGGTGTTTTCCAAATCAATCAAATGGTCATATAGATTTTCTCTTTCTCTTCCCACCCAACCATCATATAACCTTGAAAAGAATATACGATATAGTTGGATCCCCCACCGTTTCACTCACACCATTGTAGCCTACTAGTGCTTCTTAATGTTGAAGATAGAACTCATTTTTAAATTTCAATCAACCGTATATACTTTGTTTACGTGCTCTTTGTCAATATTTATTCAACAGTATTTCTAGTCATATTATATTTTATGTTTACTTGAAATCTCAGCTAAAATGGGACCCGCTTCGGTGGTCGCGTGGTCTAAGGCGCTATTATCGGATTAGACCAGACTGTCGATGACTGGTAAATTGAGGTCGAATCTCGGTTTGGGGTACTGAGGATAGTTTTCCCCTCTCCATTCGCGCAAATGCGGTTACACTTCCTCTTAATATAGCCTTTCTAATCCCTAAAACCATTGGCGTAATTAGTACATAAGCGTATAAAACAAACGGGTAGTTAGTCGTGGTGCTAAAAAAACTAAAATAAATGGGGTGCTATATGGTATAATTTTCTATTGATTTCCTTGCTGCGCCACTTAGTTGATTGTCTTCGGAAAACAACATTGTATTTCTCTTGGAATTGGAGAGGTGTGATTGATACTTCCCCCGGAAACCGTATATCAATATTTTATTACTCAGAAATTACTTTTAATTTAGCGTGCAAGTGCTAGTATGGCTCAGATGGTTACTCAACATTACAGTGGTCTCATTGTCTTAGCCATAAACCTCTCTCTCTTCTAAAACTGTTGAAACTCACACTACCTGTTTTAAGTGAACATAACATTTAACAAGTGTGTGTGTGTGTGTGTGTGTGTGTGTGTGCGCGCGCATTAGATTGTATGTTATGTGACATAATAAAGTAGGAGTACGTTTGGTCGTGTGCAAGGACAAGATAATACTTCTCTTCAAAAACTATGAGTGAGTATTTATTACAATTTGCTCTGCAGTTTTTTTAATCCTCGCGTCTATCAGCCCGTCTGAGATATAGGCATAGTAATTATACTAATAAGGTTTAAATTAGGGCGATAAACTTTATAGGAACTCTACCCGTATTTGCATAAAGGGAGATCGGGAAACGTAATAGGAAACAACATCCGGCTGGGATTCTAACCCTGACCTTCCCGCCACTGGCAAACTAGTCTAAATGAACCTGACACTTTGGCCGCACGCGCACCAACGGCCAAGTCGCGGTGGCCTTGGCCAGAAGAATACACGACTAACCGAGCGTAGGCAATCATTGCCAACTGAGTGTTTACATTCAGTCTCGTAATGAATGTGGATCAAGCAGCTGATATGTGGTACCCTCTCAATAAGCGAATTCTAACAAGTGACTGAACGGATTGTGCGTGCCTAGCCATTGCATTCTGTATAAACAACTGGCCGCGTGTGCACCGCTCGTATTTTCACTGGCCGCCGCGATCATGTCCCATTAAACTCCATTCACTCTGTTGGCCGCGGCGACAGAAACGCTAGTGCGCGGGCGGCCATAATCCGCATGTCAACCGGTGTGGGCTATGTGGCGTACAGCTTATATAGCTTAGGAGTGGTGGTTACTCACAGCTAGCAGTTCAGATTTTTATAGCAAACATTGGTTGAAAGCTATTAGGGGGGGTTAACCTATATGGAAATAATTATTATTTTCCTAGTAATACTATAATATTAATATAAAGTGTTATCAAACATTTCTAATAATACTTCCCCAAGGATTACAAATATATAATTGCCGTTTTCATAACTAATTGGCTTTTTCATAAAGAATTGAAAGTGACAAAAAAATCGCTGTGCATGAAATAATAAATTAAAAAATATAATATTCACACTTGTATATTCTTATATCTGGCCACTATGATTTATAACTTAGATAAAGCATCATACAAAAGACTAGTTTCAAAATAAAACGTTTTTATTTTGTAAACACATACGTATAAACGAAACCCAATACAGTTTGTGTGACATCATCAACCGCCCTCATTTAGTCTGGTTTGCCATCTTAATTAATGAAGAGAATACAGCCTTTTATAAGCTGGTTACGTTCAAACCTTCCTCGGTCAAACCGTAACTGTCGTAGATTTTTATAAATAAATTAGCATGTTAGGTCTAACTTACTATGCTCCTTAGGGTTAATTAATTAAACTGAATTAAAATAGAACTAAATCTCTTGATTAAGAGTGATTATAACAATTTAAACTGAACATAATATATTGAACAGGGTCGAGATTCCTTGCTCTCAGCATAGTAAAATAATCCAAAACTAACTTTCTAGAAGCTTGCTACACCCACTTACCAACTCTACACCAATCAAAGCCCTTCCTTAGTCCCTGGTTTAATCTGGACACTTAGAGCGAACATCCCTGCTTTGCGGGGGAAGGATATGTTTTGCTGGTTTTCACCGCCAGCATATAGCAAAATAATTCTTAACTTAAACTCAGCCATCATAAAGAGTTGTATAACTAATGGGGGACGGGCCTGGAATCTCAGGGGTTTGAGATGAATTCTCGATCTCGTAGTCACTTCCCTAATTCGGACGGAACAAACAAGAGGCTACCTGCCCCTGCCTGATGGGTGTTCCCCTTCCGGAAGGGCGGCTAAATCTTTGTCGAGGTCGTCTGTGTGGGAGGGAATGGAGGAGCCCTGCCTCCCACCCACACCTACTTGCCACACACCAAGGTGATAAGGACCGATGGCAGCAAGTACGGGGTCATCGGGGTCATCAGTTCTTGCGCGTTTTACGTGCGTGGCTACGCTTGGAGGACACAGTCGTGATGGGTTGGAGGAGTCTGAGAAGGATAAATGTTCCCCATGACATGGCTGCCGGACCCAATTTGGCCGGTTTCCCGCTTTGAAAATTCACTGATTTATATAAGGTTTCTGCTTAGTGATGTAGGGGTTTTCTTAAAATGTGCCGCTAATGGGTCACCTTCCCTTTCTTTTGATTGAGCTGCACTATATTCCTCTCCAGCAGTCACCTTAAATATTATTTACAATGTCAATACTTATTAGAAAATATATACTGTATGATTAAGTTAACCTATCAAGCTCTTGTTTGTAAAGCATTTTTAAATGAACCACAGACGCCGCTTCAACACAAAAGAAATATCAAAACGGCTATTTTCATAAATTCATAGGTATATTAATAATGTGAAAGGTTAAAAGAAAAACTAGTTAAAACAAATTAACTGTTGTGAAAGTTTTGACTGCCAAAAGTAACTACAACTCAACATATGCTCTTGCAGATCAGATGGTTTGGCGAATGGATACACGAGAGTGGATCCGATAGTTTTTGCTAGCTGTCAGTTACCGTAATTCCTACGCTGGATAGAATGTAGCTAACGTTAACTTACAAAATACGGGACTAGATCACCACATGTACCCACATACTACCCGCGCCAGTAGTAACGTGGCCTAAAGCGTAAAGCTTTCAAAAGATTGGATTACTGGAGACGACATTCGAATCTCGGCCGAGCGCATTTGGAGTTTGTTTGCCACATGTGATTTATTACTGTGGTTTTTTTTTTTCAGTTCTTTTCCTAAGCTGATGTGGTTGCACATTCTCTAAGCTACCCTATAAATCCCCACCTCTTAGAATATATCGCTAATAACCTTTCTGTTGAATGTACAAATAAAAATAACTTCACCCTAACTTAACCTAGAACGTCAATACAAAATGACCAACCTTATTGGCACCTTATGGGAGGGAAACAGAGTTCCTAAGTCTGATGTTGACCACCCTGCAACCTGGCTGTAATATTAGACTCTCCAAAATAAATTGCACTTTAGGCTAAAGAAAGATCAACCTTTCATAATCAAACGTAATATTAAGTGATGGCCTTCTACGATCAGTCTCACAAATTTGTCATGTATTATTGAGGCTATGTCTAATATCTAATTGACTATTTGGGGAATGCCAGGCCTCCACCATGGTTCGGTTTCCACGTTAAACTGTAGGTCCTTCATTTCATCTCACAATCACCCTACCATTACATATTAGCGTAAGTGCGTTTAACCCGAACGGGTAGTAAGATGTGGTGCTAATAATAATAATAATAATAATAATAATAATAATTATTATTATTATTATTATTAGCACCGCGTCTTACTACCCGTTCGGGTTATACGCACATACGCTAATGTGTAATGGTAGGGTGATTGTGAGATGAAATGAAGGACCTACAGTTTAACGTGGAATCCGAACCACGGTGGAGGCCTGGCATTCCACACATTCACAAGATGTCTTGTCAGAGGTGAAGGAAGGGTTTGGTAATCAGATAAATCTGTGCCGGGACCGAGGATTGAACCCCGGCCGCCAGCACAGAAGTCTGACACCTTACCCCTAGACCACCAGGTCACCCAATAATAATAATAATCTAATATCTAAGGTTCAATAAATGGACACAAGGTTGGTATAGCTCTTTCTTTTTATTTATTCTTAATTCCTACATAAAAATTACATCTTAAGACATTTTATTTTACATAGACATTCTACTTTGAAACATAATTCACTGTCTCTTACAACAAGCGATAAAACCTATCGTACAAAAGTCATAGTAGAGATTAATGAATCTTTATTGCTACAAAAAATGCCATCTATATATTTCTTTGACACCAATGGCAAACACCGTGTAGTGTGTTTCATTATATAATATTAGTTTAGTCCTCTGTCTAAAATGGCTAAACTTTTTGCGAATAGACTTTAGCTCCATCTCTCAGTTCCAGCATTGATGAATGTACCTGGAACTAGTGTCATCCAGGGTTGATGAATGTACCCCTAGCTACCCTGGAAGGTAATAAGCATACCTTTAGTTATTCTAAAACTTAAAAAGATAGATTCTTACTAGCTTTCATGATAAACTGAGTGTGCCTGTAAATAGGGGCAGTCAGGGTTATTTAATGTACCTGAATCTAATGTCAGATAGGGTTTATGCAGGTTCTAATAGATTGCATATTTTTGTCAGATGAGGACGTGGAGACGACTTCGGGTCTCACAGAGGCGGTTGATGGAACCATTGGCGAGCACCGCATCATCTTCGTGAACAGGCCACAGCCAACCAAGTATTGTAACAACCACATCAGTACTGCCAAGTACAGCACCATCTCCTTCATCCCTAGCTTCCTTTTCGAGCAGTTTCGACGATATTCCAACTGCTTCTTCCTCTTCATAGCTTTATTACAAGTCAGTAATAATATGTTAAGTGCCAAGAGTTTTATATTCATGCATGGTTTAAACTATAGTCCAGAGCATTGCAGACCTAACAACCTTTTAACACAGTGTTCAATTCTAATTGAACCAGATTTTATTTATTTAGAATCGGGGTAATCTCATTAGTAGAGCCCAGATTTTTATGTAGTATTAACCTACAAAATATATACATAAATATGCAGCAAAATCATTTAAAATACATTAGAAGCCTGATATAGTGCGGTCCAATATACTACGGCTTTGGATATAATGCGGTGAAGAGTATATCTCTCGAAAAAAATTAATTATTACTGTAGTAGTGAAATTCTAACATGTAGAGATTCAGTAAATGGAGCAATTCCACATTACCATTTACCAGGTTCGCTACACTGTCCACCAGGAAACAATCACCCAAGGAGAGCAGCAGCCAATCAGCTTATATTCATTCCCCCTCACCTTCTTATCCACAGACGTAAAATCTGTGCATAATACATTCCCATAGTGCGGAGTCTCTTGAGTCCAGTGCATGTGTCATGATGTCACAGAAAAGGAAAGCGTATGCTATGATTGATAAAGTCCAGCCCCATCATTTGTCACTCTACAGGTCACCTTCCAAAAAACTGCTGTTAAACTATAAAGCAGGAGGAAAATATATCCCCCAACAACTGCGTTATATCAGGACTATACTGTATATTGTAAAATATGTATATTATTGAAACAAAATTTAATTTTATGGCTGCAAATTTCTGTCATTAAAAAAAACATTTTTATAAATATACACATATACAATTACTTTTTTAACAGGTTGTATTGCATTATTTGTTGGTTTTACACCACCTAAATTTCCCATTAGTTAAATACTCCAAATAAATGGCAATATATAACTAATTTTAAAAATCATACAAATACTACAAACTTTCAATGAAACCTCCACCACTACCTTTGGAAACAAGTGAACATCAGACTACTCCAGATATTTTTAAAGTCACTTTCCAAGAATCCTTTTTTTTTCTTTCCTCTGAGGTTAAATGTTTGATTATGACATACTAGTGAGTATTATTATAACACACATATATACAGGAAAGACCATTCAACGCGCCGGCATTATTGTGACAAACTTCAAATTTCATTTCTTTGATAGATTTTAAGTTTGGTTTCCATCATTTATTATTTGCTTTGCTGCTTTAAATTCGTTTTATCTCTCAACCAATAGTGATGAGCCAAACAGTTATTTATTAATAACTGTTATTACAGTTATTGTTATCAGGCAATGTGATTGGCTTGGATGCTCAAACCAGACAGTTTAATAGTTCCAACCAATACTTTTAGCTAGATGGCATTGTTTGAAGAATAATATTATATGTATTAAAAGTGCTGATTTTGCAATTTTTTAAGTGTTTTTGCTTATCTTGCTCAAGTTTATTTAATAATTATGCTCTGTCAATATTATTTTGTATTTATTGTTGCATTATGAGTAATTTAATGCATATACAAATGTGTTTTTGTAACACAATTTGGTCAGGTGTCTTTGAATAACATTTATAAAAAAATACTTTATTTTATAACAGTTATTTCAGCCTATGGGTAACAAATAACTACTTGTACTATAACAGATAGTTAAATAATGTTCATAACTAACAACCATAAGAACAATGGGCAAATCTGAGCTGGCGGCCGGGTTTCAATCCTCGGTCCCGGCACAGATTTATCTGATTTCCAAACCCTTCCTTCACCTCTGACAAGACATCTTGTGAATGTGGGGAATGCCAGGCCTCCACCGTGGTTCGGATTCCACGTTAAACTGTAGGTCCTTCATTTCATCTCACAATCACCCTACCATTACACATTAGCGTAAATGCATATAACCTGAACGGGTAGTAAGATGCGGTGCTAATAATAATAATAATAACAATGGGAAAATGATATAATCGTATCTAAGACTTATTGTTTTTACAACTTGGCTGACACATTCCCTTGCCTTTCCAGCATGAGAAACATCAGACACAAAGTTAATTTATGGTAACTCTAATCTTCTCTGGTGAGCCAGCATACCTGATTTGGACTTTTCTTACTGCCATCCCTTCACCGGAGACATTCCTTTATGAAAGTACAGGTTGCCGGAAAATTATTGACATATTTAAAAGTATTTCCCCATGAAATACATTAAAATAACACAGTAAAAACCCCACAAAATATATAATTTTATGTAATTTGTAGCTTCGGAAATATGTAGAATTCAGTAAAATATGTAAAAACCCTGAGAATATGATCACAGACAATCTAATTCTTTAACGTTTCGCTTTTCATATTTCTAAACGGCAATATTAAGTAAGATATGTTATTACATAAAAATCTGAATGCTACAGTCATGAGTGGCTGACGTTAAGTGCTGAAAAGATGGTGATTAAAGATACATGACTCACTGGAGTTGACGCGCGAGTAAAGAGTCCTGCATCACCAAATTATTTAGAAATTTGAAATTATTTCAGGAAAACTCTCCCATTGATTACATGATTTTAACTATACCCAGGAAGGAAGTAATGCCTTTTTGAAGGTCTTTTTTTCCCCACCAAAATCTTACTATATAGTAGAATTATGAAAGTGGAAAAGGCCTTTCAAACCACCCTTCATACCATAAACATGGTATATTTTTAAAATCATTTGGTGATTATTCCCACAAGCTCAGGACCAGATATGGGAAACAACAAATGTTTGCTAAAAGGAGGTGTTCCAATGGATCTCACTTGGGGATTGTCTGGTAATCATATGGTGTCAAATTTGTTTACGCCATGGCAGGGAATTATGACCGACCATGATTCCTTTAAACACCTTATATTTTCCTTAGTAAATAATAAATTATGCAGCAATAATTGAACCAACATATACTGCAACCTGAAACACTTCCTTTAGTGACATAACAACCCTCATTTTGTTGTCTCTTACTAAACACCTATACAAATGCAGTACCAAAATGTCGAATGCCGCCACAGCTAAATAGAAATGTTGGTCATGTCCAGCACAGAAGTAAAGGCTAAATATGAAATTCCTAGGAGTAATAAGTATCTTTAAAAACCAAACAAAAATTTTAAAATAAAGCATAACAGACTCAAACACTAAAAAAAATCTAAATTTAATTTTTGCACTTTTTAAAATCAGAAATGTTATCGTTAGTTATTCGCTAAATTTGCATTTTTATTTTGCCATTATTTATTTGTGCTGATAATAATTTAATTATGAAATGTAAAAATGTAAATGTTAAAACACATATAACCACCTAGGTCTACTGTGTATGATTAAATCAGACTGACTCTGATAATTATTCGCCAAAGAACTAACACGTTTAGGAATCCTATCCCTAGCTTTAAATGGCATAAATATCTCCCACCTGACAGTATAGGTTTCTTTAGTTGGTATAAGAGGGCAACGCCTCAACAAACAAACAAAAAATTATAAAGTCGAAAACCTGAATATTTTTTACATATAAAAGAAATAAATACACCTAAATTTAGGGCTCAAAAAAGAGGACATATCCAAGAACAATAGTATGTATGGTAACCCTACTGAAAACTATGCAATTTTTTGATGCTTTTGGTGACCTGGCGGTCTAGGGGTAAGGTGTCAGACTTCTGTGCTGGGGTCCGGGGTTTAATCCTCGGTCCCGGCACAGATTTATCTGATTACCAAACCCTTCCTTGACCTCTGACAAGACATCTTGTGAATGTGGGGAATGCCAGGCCTCCACGTATTCCACGTTAAACTGTAGGTCCTCCATTTCATCTCACAATCACCCTACCATTACACATTAGCGTAAGTGCGTATAACCTGAACGGGTAGTAAGACGCGGTGCTAATAATAATAATAATTTTGATGCTTTTAAAACTGCTGTGACATATTCTTCGAGATTAATAATTTCACACTTTTACTTTGGTGCAAGATACAAGACATCTTCTTTGTATTCGAATATAAATCAAAGTCTGCCTAACTCTGAACTAAAAGGAACTAATAAAACAAAGTATTAATTGCTCTCCTCCTCTATAATGACTATTGTTTTTGTTTCAGCAAATACCTGATGTTTCCCCAACGGGTCGGTACACCACACTGGTGCCTCTCATATTTATTCTTAGTGTATCAGCCATCAAAGAAATAGTGGAGGACTTTGTAAGTTTGTACTATATATATTAAATATATATAGTCTAAATCTATATAGTAAATATATTGTAACTTAAACACATTACATTGTAAGCATCAACTAATAGTTAGGCCTATATGTTTTGAATGTACTCTAGATAATGAATTGCCTCCAGACATTGCCTAGCCACCCCCATTGACTAGAGCTCAAATACAGGGTGTGACATATTTAAGCTTTGTGTGGTGCTAAAACAAGCAACATTAGAGTGATTCAAAGCTCAGTAAGCCTAAAAGTGTGGTACTAGGTGCTAAAAAACCTGTTTTATAAATTGTTCAGGTATATGCTTATGTAGTAATTAGGCTAATGGTATTAGGTATGAAGAAGTCTATAGTTATAGGAAGTGTACCTGTATTTGTGTGGAGGGAGAGTGGAAAACCACTTGAAAAAAACTCTGTACACCTGACCGAGATTAGAACCTTGATATTCCCGTCATTGACAGTTAAGTATACTGCGAGAGTAGCGCCTTAGACCATGCGGCCACCGAAGCGGGTATTTCGTTAAGTAGGTAAGTAAGTAAGTAAGTAAGTACTTATAAAATCAAAGCTATAGTAATTAGTTGCCATAAAGTGTTTTTTTTAAATACAACTGTAGTTTGCTTCTTCACTTCCACTAAGCAGAGTTCCTTTAAAAGAAAATACTGTATATGTCAATACAATACAGCCGCACTTAAGTCCCATAATTGCTATGACAACATTGGAACGGTTTGTGTCCAAAACTGTAAAGGGAAATTATAACAAATAAACCAGAAAAGAAATAATCTATCTCTAAGAAAGGTTACTAGATTATGGGATTAATGTAAACACATTCTGGAAAGTAAAGTAAGAGAAAATCCCAAAGTAACAAAAGAGTATAGAGAGAAAGGACTGCATAAGTACAGTGGAAGAAAGGAAACTCGGCTAGACTATATAGGCATTAATGCAACCAAACTAGTTGATCAGAACTAGCCAGGCTTATTTATGTTGGTAGGGTGAGGGGAGAAGGGTGTCTCTGGTGGCTAATGGTGAACTTCATCAAGGGAAAATCAAGAATTTCTTAACATTGTTTTGCTCTTGAAGCAATTAAAAGTGATCTGAACAAAATATATGTTGTAACTGTTAGGAAGTTTATAAGATTACAATAAGCTACAAATACATTATTAGTACTTATGGGGGTGGGGTTAAACCCACCCTCACTCCTTTGGTATGGCGCTCAAGTGAAGCATGACAGGCTTGCATCCAGGTCACCACCAATTCTCTCATCTCATAGTATCAACTTACATTTGCAACCACTGCAGAGCTTTTTATTTTAGACAGCAAATGTCAAAACAAATAAATCCAGTGGATCCTTAACTAAATAATGATAAATTAAGTATTTGTTGTTGAATGAAATACTACCCTGAGTTTGTATGTGAACTTTTAGACACATTGTTAACAGCTCAAGACAATTTTGTGAAAACATTCATCGATATAATAGTTAATTAGAATTTTTTATAAATCATAGCAAATAACATACTATCTCCAGGTGTTTGCATACAAATAAGTTTAAACCATGTTGTATGTCCTTTGTACTCAGAATGGAACCAGGCACTCGCACATATATTACATGATTATACTACTGAAGTTAACAAAAGCAGAGTAAACCATCCTGGTTATAATCACTAAACTGGGCTCTTATTAAAGTGATACCTGATCTCCTGAATAGACATATCAACATACATGCTATTTTTAAAAACATTGGCATAAATTAGAGGATTACTATATTATTGGCATTATAATCTATTCATACAAATATCTTAATGATAGCCAAAGGGACCTTACCTCATAATTTACCACGGTTTACTCAAGTAGCAAACAAATCTGCTTAGGTAAGTTGATTGAAAAATCTGTTGACTGGCAACACTCATCTGACTTGATGGCATACACCCTCTTACCGTGTCGTGTGTCTTCTGGATGTGATCTGGGGCAAAACTCTGTCGCCATACAAGTGTATGAAGGTTTTTACAATTTCCAGATAGCCTATACAGTTTTTAACAAAATTCATGATTCTGGTAATCTCAGTCAACAACTAAATTTTGCTTACTGCTACTGTAAGAAGAAACCAGGTAGCTGCACATGGGAGTAACCAAATCCAGTTATTTATTGACACCTACATAGGTCTTCATAACACTTTCAACAGTTGAGAACAAGGTGAAAATCTTAAATCAAATCATATAGTGATCTTGTTGAAAGCTCTTGAATTATGATGCAGCATTATCATGATACCATGACATTCATCAGTAAGTGTGGTAAACCTGATTTGTTCAGTATAATGACATGTGCTACAATATGTTGAGAGAACCATCTTCTTTAAGGAAAGAGGTATTATTGCAAACCTTAAAGTGATCAGGGTTGATATGCATCTTGAAAACTGTGAAAAGTGGGGGAAATTAAAAAAATCTCTGAAATTTACAATTAATTTTGAAATAATTTTCTTAACACAAAGTATAGGGGTGAACCAGGTGTAAGCTATTAGCTCTATTCACAATGAAAATGAATTTGAAAGGAGAACTGATTTTTTTTTTTGTGTTTCATTAATTTAATAGAAACAGTGAAAAAAATAAAATAAATAAAGATTCATATCTTTGAATTGTCTAGAAGCTCAAAATACAAGAACTCGCAGAGCCCTACCGTTTGAAATATAAAATAAGATAATTTCAAAACTTAAAAAATATATTTATTAACCCTATTGATGTTCAATTTTTTTAGTGCCAAAATTGTACTATTACAATTTTTCATTGCCAAAATTGTACTATTTACATTAAAAATACATATTCTTGAATGCTTAAAAGTTTTAATTTTTGTGATGGAATTTTTAAAATTGAGACTCCCACAAGTTAATTTCTTGATTACTTTCTGTGGATTTTAAAACCTGTGATATTGGAGCCAATAAAAGAGTAATGATCTCTTTTGCAGGAACTCAAGAATGTGATTGTTTTACAGTCACAAAATACAAGTCAAATGAACTGACAAATTAGCCACATCTCCTATACCTTATGTAAAATGTCTCAGCAATTTAGTTTTTATCATGTTGATGTAAACTGTTAGTGTTTGTAACAAAATATATTGAACTTCTCTGAATCTAGTACTTTCTTTTAGGTCAATACTTTACTGGTACAGTTATTCTTACTTAACACTCCTCATACTGTTATATTAGGTTAGATGTATTTCTTAATTAGCTGATTGCCGGTATTACTACTATATCTTTCTAATATTTGATCTGTTAAGAGGCGACATCGTGCAGATGATGAAATCAATCACAGTAAAGTCGAAGTTCTCCGCGATGGCCACTGGCTCTGGGTGCAGTGGATCAACGTTGTTGTTGGGGACATTGTCAAGGTTCACAATAACAACTTTTTCCCCGCCGATCTCATCATCCTCTCATCCAGGTGAGAACAAGAATCGTCAAAATTACTTTAAAAAAAGTGAACAATAAGAAATTAAGAATATCAAGTAGCAAAATATTACCTAAGTATTTAGATTTGTAAAGATACCCAAAGCTTGTTTGAATTGAAGATGTTAAGAGCCTATATCACTCCATGAAAACACATAATGTATGTAATCCATACAACTTGAATCAATCTTTGCATCATGTTGAAGTTTTCTGTATTCAACTTGAAAAGGCAGTGAAACGATTTTACCGTGTCTTATTAAAACTAGTTTCCTGATTAATCAATCTTGAGATGGGCTTCAAGCACTCTTCCCGCTTTATTAACTTGTACCCAAATAATTTATATTCCCATGTGTATGATATATTATAAGCCTGTGTGAAACTTCAAAATTTTGAATCTAAATTTTAATCTTGCTAAGATTCGGATTTGATTCAAGTTTTCAAACCTTATTATTAGAGAGATTCATGGTGGATTCAAAATTTCAAATCTAAGTAAATTTCATATTCAGATTCGATGGGTTTACGAAATTCGAATATTTTCATACTTAAGAATAATTTCAATTTTCTATGGTCTTATACAGCAATCCACTATAAAAAAAAAAGTAATTTATTTAGTTTATCACCTTTCATAAGTTATTCATGAGGTTTTGTTTACTTGTTTAACTTAAGATTAAGTTTAAAATATTTTCAAAGACTCTTAAGGACATGTTATTTGATTTTAAACATTTTCAAAATAAATATTTGATTCAAAATTTTATTTTTAGTACCTTTGATATTATATTTGGAAAAATTTTGAGCTTGATATTTGATTCGGAATCGATTTGAGCTGGTTTGCCAGGATTTGGATTCATCTAGAAATAAAAAATAATGGATTCGCACGGGCTTATATATGTCATATAATGTCTAAATGGTAAAAACATATCATTATTTCAGTTTAAGCGAATTTTATGAACTTGGTAGCAAACACAAATCCTTTCTACTATTTGTAATAAAGTTTAGATTTAAAAGAGTGTGCAGTCAATACCTAAATGTCACCACTCTATTTTTAAAATTCAATACAGTGCATTTAATCGTTTTGCTAAATTAATTCTAATTAATCACAACTCTCTAAAGTAAACACTTGAAATAAATAATTTTGGTTATGGAAAAAGATAAAGGAAAGCGAGTTGCGAGTTAGAAAAAAAAAAAGAGCGACACACAGAAAAGGCTTTCACAAAGAAAAAAGAAACACATTTTACACTGGTGCCACTGGATGAAGAGTTAACTTTGTCTCTTAAATAAAGGCATTGTTGCTATCTTATTCACCATCAGCAGTGTAAAGTGTGAATTGTGTTCCAATTTTCATTGTAAAAGCTGTCATATGTTTATTCCTTTTATTTATTTCCGTCCCTCTCTTTTGTTCCATTTTTAACACTACTAAATATACATAATTTTTTCATACACTTACACATTATAAATCTGTAAACATTTTTGAACTTTATTCTTTAGTTATATTCCCATTTACCCCCATTTAGCTTTGCAACCTAATTTTCTATAGAACTTTATATTAATTTACCAGCTTAAATAAATTGAAGCCCATCAAAATACTAACTATTACACTTTACTGAAACTATCCATCAACCAATTCTTTTCATTTTTGGGTTATTCTTCACCTCTCTTGTATAGTTAAGTAATTTAAGAATATTATTCAAATAGATGGTTCTTTGTTTATTTTTTCACATTTACTCTCAATGTTTTAGGTTAAGTTTGTTCATTAAACTGTGTATGGAAAAATGTTAGTAGTTATTTTCATTAGTTTTCTTTTTAAAATATTATTTGTTTAGGTGTTTGACAAGATACCATAGAGCTGGACTTGTACTCTGCTTAAATTAATTTTACCTCATCTGATTTACACAGTTAAAATATATTTAAGGAATGTCTCTACACCTTTAGTCTGACACCTTATTTAAAGTTAGAGACTTTTCAAAGTGGGAACTATATTGTTGAATTGGATCAGGCAGCCAGTATCTTAAGAACAAACACCTCTTTCAAGGCCCTCCTAATCCATCATGGCTAAGTCCTCTGAGCCTCGCCATGTGATTGAACGCAGCGGGAAATTTAGTGACCGCCGACTCTGTGCCGGTCGTAGATCTCTTTCATCACCAGATAGCTGGGAAACCCCACCTTCCCTTGGCCAGACTTCCATGAGTGGGAGGAGTTGGCTCCTCCTTCCATGTGTATTAAAGACACAACCTAGGAATTGGTCTACTTGGAGAGATTTGACCTAGGTTCCCCCTACTTAAAAATTTAATCATAGGAATCACCTTAAAGAGGGCTTTTACCTATGTCGCCCCATTTGGGCTCTTAAAGAAGGCCATGATGCCACTCTAAAAGGGCTTTCAAGTTAAATTGGCCAGCTGGGTTTGGTGAGTAGGAGGGGGTGTGTCTCCCCCTCCCCCCATTCACTCTTACATAGACAACAGTGACAGGACAATACATTTTGGCCCTCAGTGAATTGTGTGAACATAATGTAAAACACTTCACCTCAATCATCATACCCAAGTGTACTTAATAATAGCCAAGGAACACTTATTTTAGTTATTTGTTTCAGTTTCTACTCCTAAGGCAAAAGTCTGCATCATAATATTCTTCTAAGCCCTTTCTTCAAAGAAAAATTATAATGTCTGGGCATTCCCTTGTTTATTATTTTCAGTGAGCCTCAAGCTATATGTTACATTGAGACTGCGAACCTTGATGGAGAGACAAACCTCAAGATTCGTCAAGCCCTACCTGAGACGGCGAGGTTCCTGGAGATCAAAGACTTGAGCCTTTTTACCGGAACGGTGGAATGTGAACAGCCCAACAGGCACCTTTATGAGTTCACAGGCATCCTCAAGGAAACTAGCAAACAGTATGACTTGTTTCTTTTCTTCCTCTATTTGAATAGCTGAACTCAGATATTTAAGTTACTGGAACTCATTCAATATTCTGAGGCTCAATCATGCCTGACCTAATGCACTATGGTTTCTCTCTCCAGGAGAATGCAAGGTTATTGCCTTAAAATTCATCATCCTCATAGTTTCCCTAAGGTTATTCAAAAGTGGGTTAATTTTCTTTTAGCACCACGTAAACCTGTTGGGGTTATACACACATGTACTAATTACACTTATAAGTTAGGTATGAGGAAGGTTGAAGTTAGAGGAAATTTACCAGCATTTACATGGAGGGAGAGTGGAAAACCATATTGGAAAAACCACTCTCACTACACCTGACTGGGATTCGAACCACAATTTCCCTGGTAGTATAATCTACCATGAAAGTAAAACTTTAGAGCATGCGGCCACCGAAGCAGGTCTGTACTCAGTTGATTATCAGAGTATTTAAAGATAAATAATAGTGGGAACCCTATCTAAGATTGAATTGACATATATAATTATTGATGTTTTTAATTATATACTAACTAAACCTTACCTCAGTAAATTGCATTAAACATGTAGTTTAAAAATAATAATATAGAGTGATAAAAATGTTATTCTAGTTTTCTATTTTTAATTGATTAATGTTTGTTTTAGAATTAAAGTTTGTCCATTGAGAACACACTGTACAAATGGTTTACCAACAACAACAAAATCATTAAAAGCTCAATTGAATGTTGAAGATTATATTTAGGGAAAGTATTATATTGGTAAATACTTGTTAATACAAGATATTTATCTGCTTTGATGGCCACATGGTCTAACTCGCAAATATCGTGTTGGCCTATACTGACTAAGATGAGGAGATCAGGGTTCAATCCTGGTTGGGTGCACTAAGTGTGGTTTCTCCTAAATGGTTTTTCACTATCCAGCCACGCAAATGTGGGTGCATTTCCTCTAATTTAAGCCTTACACATCTCTAGCCCATTAGTGCAATTAGTAAATGGGTATATAACTTGGAACATGTAGTAAAACTAGGTACTAAATAAAAATTTAAATATATATAAATATAGGGCATGATTTAAATCTATCTCCATTCATTTTACATTACTTTAGCTATAAAATGAAAATAATAAGAATACAATTTTATAAATATTGATTAATATCTCTTAGTTACTTTGTGAAATTTTTATAAATAATTTGACAATAATACATTGAGGTGTCAAAAAAGATTGGTTCTGGTTCTGTAAAATGGAAATAAATTACCTTATTTAAATTTGGCCACTTTCTCCTTCAAAGTAGTCCCCTTATGCACCCGCTGACGCCCGGGCCGCGATACCCTGCCGGCCAGCGGGCGCCCAGGAAAAAATTAAAAACAGAGTGATACACCAATCCCAGCGCTTTTTTCACTTTGGAAAGCTCCTTGTAAGTCCTTGTCTTGAAGTGTGCACAACACCATCTGCGATCCATGCTTGATTTCATTCAGTGTAGAACCGGTGACCCTTGAGCTTTAACTTAATCTTTGGGAAGAGAAAGAAGTTACAGGGGCCAAATCCGGCGAGTACGGGGGGTGAGGAGTGGTGATAATGTTGTTGCGCCTGATAAACTCACCCGTTTTTATCGCTGTGTGTGAGGGTACGTTGTCATGTAGGTGCACCCAATTACCTGCACACCACAGTTCTGGTCTTTTCCTCCGAATGTCCTCTTCTTGGAAGCTTCATAACATGACAGTAGAACTCGTCTTTGACAGTCTGACCCTCGTGGGACAAATTCATGGTGCACAATCCCGCAAATGTTGAAGAAAATTATGATCATGCACTTGGTCGCGCTCCTGACCTGCCTCGCCTTCTTCGGTCCTGGAGATATGAGGCTCTTCTACTGCGAAGACTGTTGGTTGGTCTTCGGGACATAACCGTAGTTACAACTCTCGTCCTCAGGGATGATCCTTGACATGAAGGTTGGGTCATCCAGGGCATGTTGACGGAGTTCCTGACAGACTTGGGCACGGTGCTTCTTTTGTTTGGGGGTCAGAAGCCTGGGTATGAACTTGGCGGCAATGGGGTGCATGTTAAAAACAGACGTGAAAGTTGTCTGCACTGATACATATGGCACATTCTCAATGTTGAAAATGTTTTTAATGGTCATCCGGAGTTCCTTGCGCAAAAGTTGCCTGATTCTGGCCCCAATTTTCGGGTTTGTGCTTGTGGAAGGTCGCCCTGACCTCTATTTGTCTTTCATTGTTGTTCTGCCGCTTCTGGTTCATGAATGCCACTCAAAACACACTTAACAGCTCATAGTTTAACTGCCATAAGCCTGCTGTATCCTTTGGATGTTCTCTGTTCCATATTTTCTAGGTAAGACACAGAATTTAATATTTGCTCTTTGCTCTAGTTTGTGGTCCATAGTAAAATCACAAATGCATCTGTGCATGTCATCAAATAAACGTGTGTAAGACAGCCACTGGTCTATACAGAATGTTGCCACTTGTTGTACTGATAAATGAAGGTCACAGCTCGTCACATTAGTGCATGCATCCCCGTGCTGCACTTTGTTTTCATTTTACAGAACCAGTCTTGAAACTTTTTGATACCCCCTCGTATAACATGTACATATGATTTTTTTTGTTTTATGAATTTTTTATGTAACTGTATGACTGTTTATAGGACACTACCTCTTGGTCCTGATCAAGTGCTACTGCGAGGAGCCATGCTGCGTAACACCAACTGGGTATTCGGAATAGTCATATACACTGGCCACGAGACCAAACTCATGAAGAACTCAACATCTGCGCCTCTCAAGCGCTCCACCGTAGACAAACTCACCAATACGCAGATCCTCATGCTCTTCTTTATTCTCATTGTGCTGTGCCTACTGTCAGCTATCTTCAATGAGCTCTGGATCAAGATGCACATCCCAGGCGATTGGTATATAGGAATAGATGGTGAGCTGATTCTTTGCCAAAATCGCCTTTTCATAATTTACAATATACAGTTTTACTGACTCCCACCAAACAATATAATTACAAATTACCTTAGCCTCAACTAAATCGACCTAAATAATGGTATTGGTGGGCGCCCAAACTAAATGTCAGTCTCGTCCAGTCTAGTCTAGTTTGCCATTAACAGAGAGATGAAGACTTGAATCCCACCTTGTATTGAGGGTGGTTTTTTCTTAATAGTTTCCCATTCTCCCTCCATGCAAGTGACCTTAGAATGTTATACTATACACTTAAAACTCAATTTTCCAAGACAATGAAAGGGGAGGCGAACCACGGAGGGCTAAAAATTATAACTTACAATAAAGCATATAATTTACTTAATTGTAGTAAATTGGTCTATTGAAAAAATGTAATTTTTTCTTTCTTTTAAAAATTGATTTGTTTTTTAAATGGAGTTGTATGCAATATCAGTTTATTTGCTACTAAAGAGAGAGACTTCTGATCTAAATATGTTAATAGACATTCCACAATCATTAATGCTCTGCTTTGAATGACTTTACTGTCTTGAATAAGCACTGTCTCCCCTTCTTCCTTGCAAATGATAGTTGCATTCTATTTGTATTATATCTCTATAAGGAAAACCTCTTTTTGCTTTATGAGTTAATTGTATTATTATATTTGGAAGAAGGTGTAGGAAAGGTGGATAGAAACATATAAAAGGGACTAACACAATATGGCTTTCACAATGAAAAGAAGAAAACAGTTCACACTTTACATTGCTGCCATTGGACAAAGAGCTAATGGTTGCCTCTTATAGAAATTCGATCGTCACTGCTCAATCCCCTGACCTAGGTTTCATTCTATCAGAACTCATCAGGGAGGAGTATGAAACGCGCAATGCACTTCCTCTTTTAGGTTCATTATTTTAAATAAATGGGGTTTTACTTTAATAATACAATACATAATGCATGTGTTTTGTGTTATACAGATTTAATTAGTGTCAACTTTGGCTACAACCTGCTAACCTTTATTATCCTGTACAACAACCTGATACCCATCTCACTCCAAGTCTCTTTGGAAGTGGTCCGGTTTGCCCAAGCTAACTTCATCAACATGGACACTGACATGTACCATGAGGAGAGTGATACGCCGGCTGTGGCAAGGACTTCCAATCTCAATGAGGAGCTAGGCCAGGTCAAATACATCTTCTCTGACAAGACTGGAACGCTGACAAGAAATGTGATGGACTTTAAGAAATGCTCTATAGCGGAGAACATTTACACCCTCGCCGAGACTCCTCAGGAGACGCAGCTTGTCAAGGATTTGCAGAGTGGCCATCCTGCCTCGCACCATATTCGAGAGTTCCTGGTTCTCTTGTCAGTTTGTCATACTGTAATTCCAGAGAAGTCCCATATCAATGATGAGATTCAGTACCATGCCGCTTCTCCAGGTAAAAATATAATTATGAATTATTAAATAATAAGGAGAAGCAAAGTTTACTTTTTTGATTAAAAGCAAAATTAAATAGTGTGAAGTATTTCTGGAGACAAACTAAACTTCACATAAAAAAAGTTGTATGTTATTTTTTGAATATTTTATATGCAAGATAAAAAATATCTTATGCAAAGAGCTTTATTTCAAAAATGTTTATCAGACTCAATTTAAAGTTGATAAATTATGTTATTATTACAACACGCAATATATCTGTTACAAATTTTTATCCTGTCAACATAAATGTATATTTTAGCTATCTATATGGATTTAATAGTAATTTTTTTTTCAAGCAAATTTGAAGTTTAAATGGCTTAGCTCTCCCTGATTAAATAATCTCAATCTACTCTCTTCTTTTGAAGAATGGGCCTAATGTGCCCCAAAAATTACTATAATGTGTTTTGTGTATTAATTGTGAACTTTTGGACCTACGTTTATCTAGAAAGTTTGTAGACCTTTCAAGCTTTAACTAATCTGATATAAACTATTAATTATAATTTATTTTAAAATATGCTGATTTCACAATCTGATCCTTTGATATCATATGAGAGCTAAATTAATATTGATGGGCAAGGCTTGTGTACTTACCAAAAAACTTGGCAGGCTTACAAAATAACACAAATATAAAACATGACAGTACAAATACGGTTTCCAAGGAACTTCAAACCACTTACAGCAGACTCTCAACTATCCAGGTTCTCGCTAAACGGAATGGTAATTTTTAATTATTTAATAAAATTTCCTTTAAAGGGCCACTTTACGTGCTACGATATAACTATCTGTTGTTGTACAGGCTAGTGGAATTAAATGCATGGATGAAAAATTTAACATGAAATGTAAAAATAATTTTGCCTTGACTACATAGCAAAAAAATACACTAAAATAACTCGTGAAATATTTAAACATGTCATCGAACAGAAGTGTGACATCTGTTTTTATCTAAAAATAATGAATCATTGTTATTCAAGCATACTTATTCAGTGTTTACATTTGAAGCAAAGTGTATTGTTAGGTTTATCCGTGGGTTTTTTCCTGGCTAATTTCCCCTACCACTATAGATAATTCAAATTGTGATTTTATACAAGAGTTAATTATGTGGACTTATGGTTTTCTTTGTACAACAAAACCTTGATAATTCTTCTCTCATTTATTCACATCTCTGATCCACCCTGACCTTAATGGATTGAAGGGCTAAGCTATTATATTAGTTTATTACAGTTATTTCTGCATCTGTATATCATATTCTTTAAATTTAAAAGACAGCTGGACACAGAAATTGAACCCAGGACTAATACGCCATTACTCTAACCACTAAGCTATCCAAGAATCGTCCAATGCCCAAAGTAATTCTCCACTTATATTTTAGGCAGTCATAATCATAATCATCATCATTATCATCAACTGTTTCCAGCCTGTGGCTAAGTCGGTTTAGTAAAAGTCTCCATCTTCCTGTGTCCTTTTTTCAATACAGCATAATTGGAAGTGACAAAGCTGATTAACAACAAAGGATATAAACAGATGAATTACATGTCTAGTTGAACCACTTTAATGGCAATATAAACTTTGTTTGATTTCTACAGACGAACAAGCGCTTGTTAGAGGCGCATGTGGTTTTGGATATATTTTCGACACCCGGACCCCACAACATGTAGAGATCAATGCATTGGGCACTCGTGAACGCTATGAGATACTGAATGTACTAGAGTTCACCAGTACAAGGAAGAGAATGTCGGTTATCGCTAGAGTTCCTGGAGGACAAATAAAGTTGTACTGTAAGGGAGCTGACACTGTCATTTATGAACGGTAAGATAACTTAATTGGAACTAAACTTTAAAAAAAAAAAAAGGAATTGGGTAGAGTGATGTAAGTTGCACAGAAAACAAATTAAAAAAAAAAATTATATACATAAAGTTTGCTTGTTTTAATATCCCTTGTATTAAACTTCTCGCATATCCATTTATAAATATTATTGGCACATATTCTATTTTAATTCCTATACTGTATGGAAATTAATTTTATCTGAAGAACTTTTTAAAAATAATATTTATTTAAATTACGAATTTTATTGTTTCCAGTTTTGATCAAATTATTTCCTAAGATTAAACAATAAACACTGTTTAAAAGAGTAAGAGTACTCGACTTTTCAAGCTCAAAAGCTTAATCATCTCAGCAATTTTTTAAATGCTCTGTCTCATTATCTTTGGTCTATTGTGTTTCACTAATGGATGACTTATTGCTTACCCTTCCCTCTGATTGTCTGAAACTTGTTTGGGAAATGTGAAATTAGTGGGAGGAAATAGGGGGAAGGAATAACACTACAATGAATGAAGTGTGCAGACATCAGCCCAACAAAATATTAGGGTCAGCAACTGGGATAGCATATAGGATTATTGAGGAGGAAGTGAACCCACATTTGTGTGGAGGTGGTTGAGTGAAGATGGAAAAATCTCAGTGATAAATAACTTGTGGAAAACCACCCTCAGTTCACCCAGCGAGATTCAAACCTCGACCTCACCATCAACGGTTAACAAAGGATTGTGAGCCAACGACTACTCCTATACCACCGCCGCGGGTGAGTAAATACTTAGGCCAATATGCTAGAACGGTTCTTATCATACCCTAATAAGGTTATGTGTTTAGGGCAAGTGGAGTTTTATTGGCAAATTTTTTAAAATATATATTTCAATTTTTTATTGGAAATTCTTGCCCACCCCCCGCTCTAAAAACGTTCCACCGCCACTGTTGGGACCAAGTGAAAGTTGAGACCAATAAAATTGACCTATCCCAAGTGCGGCAGAAGCTATGGACCATATTCAAGAACTCTGACTTTTTTTTTTTGAAAGGCGCAACAATGTAAGTGATTCAATTTTCCAGTCATTAAATCAATTAGAATCATACACTATGACTGAGAGACTTAAATCAGGAAAACAGATTAGAATCTTTGAATTTTTAAAGAAATTGTGAACAGATTATGTCCAAATATGTTAAATAAAGTTTTTGAGCCTGGTTGCAAACTTAACTGTGTTTCTTTTCATTTACTTTTAAGAAACTTATTTAATTCGAATATTTTACTAGTCTCTTCAAGTTTGAATTATCCAGGTTCCACTGTTTAAAGAAGGTATAGAAAGGACTGATAAAAAATAAATATCTTAATGTAAGAGACTCTAAATAACAGCCTTATGCTAAAGTGTGTTGTGTACACTGGTCTACCTGTAAGGTTCTTGATTGGTTACACTATGGCCTGGTCATGATTTATGGTACACCATAGTGTAATTCGATGAGGTAAGACTGACATCTTTCAGGGTAAACTAAGTGTTTACATTAAAATAACGGCTCTACTTTCTTCTTTTTCTGAAAGGAGGGAGCTGTTTCTTTTTGGGATAATATCAATATCAGCACCAAGTAAATAGCTGCTCTCCAGATGGGAAGGAAATGTAGCGTTGTACTTGAATAATATCAAATTGGATCACAATTAATTTTTCAACTACTGATGTCACAAGTTTACCTACTTAAAAATTAATCTTAATTCTTACTATAGCTCAAATTATGTTTTTTATCCTAAAATTTTTAATAGTATGTAATTTAATTGATTTGTTAGATTTTTATAAATAATTAATATTTATTTGTATAGTTAAATAGGTAATAGGTTTAAGTATTATATATTTATTGAATTTGATTTAACTCAATACTTGGGTGCCTAAAAAAGCTTGCTCGAGCTTGAATCAAAATTAAAACACCTTTAGCTCATAGACCTTTAATATAAAGTTATTTATAAACCAGTAAAAATTGGCTACCTACTGGTGATTTGCCAAGACCACTTTTTCAATTTAAAGCAAATTCAAAGTTTGAATATAACACCCCTAAAACATTTATTTACAACTAAGAAAAAACATTCTGAGCAAGGGAGAGGATGAGCATCAGCTATTTGTGTTTCTATTTGGTATACCATTCCATCAAGTGTTGTAACGTAGTTGTGGTTTCAGATTATCTCCTGATTGCCAAGAGTACAGAGACATTACGCTAAGGCATTTAGAGGAATTTGCCACAGAGGGTCTGCGAACCTTGTGCTGTGCTGTCACGGATATATCCGAGGAGGCATATGAGGTAAACCTCGCAAGCTTGGGAAAAAATTTAATTTAAATGGGTAGAAAAATTACTCTTGGACATGAAAGTTTAACCCAGAACTTTTGTCTTGGCACATCAATGTTCTACCTCGGAGCTATCCAAGATTTATTCTATGCTTTATTCCATTCTTCACTCATAGTTTAAGGCATGTGTGGTATCATTAGCTACTTAAGCTTAACATTGAAACCATGGCCACCAGCGACTAAAGGTTATCTTTACACCGCCGAAGTGTACAATACTAAATTGCATTTAGCGTACAATATAGTATTGTACACTCTAGCAACATAAAGCTGACTCTCATTCGCCGGCGGCTGTGATTTCAGTGTTAAACTCGAGTATAGGGTATTAACTATAGTAGAGGTGGTACTGACAACTAGCAGAAGGTTTATTATTGCAAACATTGACTGAAAGTGAGTATTGTCAACCTATTCCATTATTATTGGCTTATAAATACAATATTATCAATAAAGTTGAGGACATCCCTCTCACAACCCAATACCATCCTGGTCTACAACGTATCAACACCATCCTTAAATGTGGTTACAAATTCCTAACCAGTTCTACACAGACCCAAAACCTTCTTAGTTCACCCCCAAGAGTTACTTTCAAACGGCCACCCAATCTCCACAATATTCTAGTCCATCCCAAACTTCCTGACCCCAAGAGAATCCGAGAAGAAAAACCTACTACCAAAGGTTCACACCCCTGCGGTAGCACCCGTTGCAGCACATGTGGAATACACCTACCAGCTACATCCTTCAACAGCAAAGTAACCAAATTGGAATACAAAATCCCTGGGTATTACAATTGCAAAACCAATAACTTGATATATCAACTACAGTGCAAATCATGTGATGCAGAATATATAGGCCTCACTACAGGTTCTCTCAGACAGCGAATGAACAATCATCGCTTTGACACAAACCACAAAGATCCGGACAAGCCTGTACCCATCCATGCTAGTACCCACAACCAGGACTTTCAAACCTGCTACACCACCAAAATATTAAGAGCATTTCCCAAACAGTGCAACAGTTCTCAACTTAGACAGTGGGAACTGGCCCACCAATGGATCACCAAATCAAGATTACCACCAGGCCTCAACAGAAGATAGTTTATTTCTATAATATTATTTTCCAAATTTAACATTATTATTATTATTATTATTTTTTTTTTTTTCTCTTGTCTATTATTATTATCATCATCAGTTTTCTATAAATATTAACCACAACCAAGGAATTTATTTCTACTCCCAAAAACAGTTGGCACAATTTGTTTCTAACAGTTTAATTCAAAATTCAAGATGGAGTAATCCATTGTTTGTGTTATTTGTACTCTCTTCTTCTTTGTGTTTGATAAAGGCAACAATGCCGAAATATTATTATATTTGTGTTTAAAATGTGTGTGTGACTACTTCTACTATAGAAGACAGAAGAAAGGAAGAAGATGTCACCTTTGTGCATTGGATTCTTCCCACATCTTTCCTCTTTCCCTAGGTGGGCTTTCTTCATCAAATTTATTCTTATTCTTAGTAGTTTATTTTTCCTCTTTCTTTAGTTTTATCAATTTCCTTTATTATAAAATATTATCAATAAAAAGTTTCATCAGACGATTCTAACACTACTTCCCTAAGGATTAATGTATAATTTGTGTTTTCGTAAATATTGAAAGAACAAAATATATTAATAAAAGTATCGTGTTTTTGGTTTTGCAGTTGTGGCAACAATCTGACAGCTTAGCTCAGTTGGTAGCATGTCTGCTTACTGAGCTAAGGGACCCGAGTTTTACTTTCAGCTTGGTCGGAAAATTTATCATGGATGAAATGTGGGTTTACCCTTTTGCATTGATTACTTAATGGCTGGGGACTGGATGTTGTGCCTATCCAAGTTTTGAGTCAGATTATAAGGCTACGACAATCCTAGTAGGCTGGTAGTGGGAAATATATGGCTTGAATATATAACTGACCTAGACCATAGGCTGGAATTAGTAATGGATAGTTGTCAACAAGAGATATTATAGTGCATGAAATAATACATTAAAAAGTATTATATTCACACTTCTATCTTGTTAAGATTGGCCACAAAAAAAATATCTTTTTATAACTTTGAGAGAGAGCCGTGCAAATGATTAGTTTCTAAATAAAACATTCGTATTTTGTAAACAGTGCATAGACAAAACAGCAAGACGATTTGTATGACGTCATCAACCACCCTTGTTTTTAATGGTCCACCATCTTGATTTTAGAAGGGCACACCACTTTTTAGAAGGTCTTGTTTGAAAAATATTTTAAGTGAACCACAGACGGCGCTTACACAAAAAATAAACATCCAAACAATCATTTTCATAAATTTGTGTTCAAATACTGTAAAAAGTTTAGTAATTAAAACAAATTATTTGTGTGAATGTTTTTATTGCCAAAAGGAACAATAAATCAACATAATTATGGTCTTTAAGATCATATGTTTTGACGAATGGCTTTATAGTAACTTTCTCTAGTTGTCAGATACTATCTCTCCTTTCGTGGCCGCCCTATATCTAATGATTCCATATGTCAATCTTAGTCTTGTGTCTTAAACTATGATGAAAGATTGAACCTAAGCATAGGATGAATGTATAATTCAGTACTAGAACATTGGCACCCTAAGCCAGAGATCCCAAATTCAATTTTCTTTGTACAGGAGTCAATTTTCAATTCAAATTAATTGAAATATGTTCATAACCTTTGGACTAATGCATCAGGAAAACATGTTTGAACTTAAACATGAATTGTGTTCGGGATGAAGATTAATATTGAGACCCTATCTTATAATATTGCTAAAAGTCATGTTCTTAGTGTACTTGAGCTTTGAGCTTTAATTTAAGTTTTGGTTTGAACTTGGCAACTTTATTTGTTTGGCACTTTCACTATTTTTATGCTATAATATATGCCTATGCTTAATGATGCTTACTCTTATATTTACTTGAATGGATGATTTTTGTAAAATGTGGATATATGAGGAATGAGAAAGTATCCGACAAAGTGTGTAATGTGTAGAGAGCCATTTTAATGTGAAGGTCAGTAATTCAGCAAACTGGTTGTTGACTGGATAGGGGTGTGAGGCATAAGCTTAAGAAGTGTTAAAATCAGCATCAAGTGAACAGCTGCACTGTGTATTGGCAAGTAATTGATGGAGTGGTCTTTATCTATTTCTTTACAATCTGCCATATTTTCATAAATGTGTTTTTATTTCCAAATAATATCTACGGTTAATCGGAATAGAGCACTGGGCTAAATCTTGGTTTAGATTAGGAGGGATATCTGGATCACTTACCTTAGTGATGCTGGAGTAAAAATTAGTTAGATAAAACAAAAACACTAAAACACAAACACATTTTCAAAGACAAGCTTTCACTGTCAGGTTAAGAGAGTAGAGTGTGTAAGGGAAGTCAAGTGCTGGTGACCTACCAGTTTTAAGCAGGGTAGCAGACAGTGTGATGACTCATACTTGGGAGCTTGCATTTGAGACAGAGTGAGAGAGAATGATATTACTAAAGGATAGATTTTAAGGTCAACCCTTTGTGAACAACAGACAAGAGAAAGATAAAGTGTAAAATAATGAGAGGTTATATATAAGAGGTGACAGTACCAAAAAAAAATTCTACATAAGTTCACGAATACCGTACTCCTTAAAAAAAGTTTTGCATTAATTACATATTTTATAAATATATTTCTATGAGGGCAACCTCTTTTCTTTTTATGATGTAGCCACCTTTCATATATCTTCTTCCAAATAAAATACAATTATTTTTATAATATTAACTTATAACTAAATTTATGAACATGAAAATCTCTATTTTGTTATTTATCACCAGTTGAAGTACACAATTTAAAATATAAATAATAATAATTACTATTGTAATTGTATAGTAAGACAGGGTAGAAACACTGTACAGTAATTTAAAATAATTGATAGTGAAGGAAGCCAAACTGAAAGGATGGTTAGGACTGACCTATCTATCCTTTAAGGTTGGCTTCTTTCACTATCGCTTACTTTACATTACTGTACAGTGTATTTACACTGTCTTATTATCAATTTCCAAGCCATTAGACAATAATTCACTTATAATTGGTATTATTGTAAGCTACTTTTCATGGGAAAGATGAAAACATATAAACAGGAACTTAGCATTTTAAAAATATTGTGTTAATTTTGAAATAATGATTATAAATCATTATTAACTTATTCTCTATATTGAACATTTTGAATTATCATCATCATCATAATCATCATCATCATCATCAACAACAACAAGAACCTGAGGTTGGGTCATTTTAGTAAAATATCTCCATCTTATACTTACGTTTCACCATTCTTCATACTTTAATCGTTGCATTCTTCTCCTCTCATTTGAACACTTTCTGTTATTTGCTGCTATCATCTTTTCTTAGTCTCCCTTGCAATCTTTTTACTACATACTTTATCTCCTATCATTATCTATTGTATTCTCTCCTTTTCCATCCTCATTAGATGACCACGCTATTGTGATGACTATCACCACACAAATTGCAAATCATTGTAATTATGGCACTGTCCGATTGGAGGAAATTACATTTAAATTAATTTAAACTTGTTGAAAATTACACATGGACATGGGAATTGAACCCAGGTTCTTTGCTTCCTCTACTATTGCATATACTCCCATTACTCCCACCCTTGCCTGGACAACTTCATTCCTAATTCGGTTTCTCTTCGTGACATGCTCCTCACAAACTTTATTCCCATACCCTCCACTTTGGATTTATAACACGAGGTATTAAACACTTATATACCTTATAATTCCACCTTACTGTTTTTTCAAATATTTGCCACAGCAAATTTCGTTTTTTTTTATTATGATTATTTTATGTTTATAAATATTTGTACTATGAATTTTAATTAAAAAATTGTTTTTATTTTGCATATTACCTTTTTAATATCATAAAGAAAATGAATTAAATGATTGGAATCAGTGATCGGCATGATCGACGAGATGATCTTGATCCTTGTGATCAACAAAAAGCTCTATTAAAAATATTAATGTAATTAACAATTACAAAATAAATGATTATATTTTATAATATTCTAGTCTTATTTTCATTTTAAAAACAGGTTTTTTGTTTTTTACTATTATTAAATTTACTTAGGCACTAATTAATTTAAAATAATATGTAGTATTTATTGTCCCTCTATTCAAGAAAGGTAGTAAAAGGAATTGCCCAAACTACCGAAGAAACACACTTCTATCATGCGGACTGAAAATTCTTGAAAAAATCATTGATGGCCGTTTTAGGAAGGTAATTGGACCACAACTGGAAGAAGAACAACACTGTTTTTGAGGAAACTGATCCACGATTGATTTGAACTTCGCCATAAGAATGATGTTGGAGAAAAAATGGAAAGCAGAAGAAGATCTCATTCTCGTGTTCCTCGACATAGAAAAGGCCTATGACATTGTATTGCGCCAGGAAATTTGGTTGTGCCTCAGGAAACGCTGTGCATCAGAACCACTTATCAAGAAAGTACATATGCTGTATAAATAGTGCCAGAGCTGCGGACGAGTAAGGGATGGAAACTCCAAGTGGTTTACCACCACCAGAGGAGTCCAGCAAGGAAGTGCACTGTCACCTCTTCTAGTCATTGTTATTATGGACGAAATCATAAAATGGACAACCCTTCAGATAATTTGAAAGCTTTTGCTTTCGCAGACGCTGTAGTGATCTGGGGAAAGAAGGAAGAAGAGTTGTAGGAGAAACTAAAACATTGGAACAGAGAGTTTAAAAATTTTAATTACAAAGTCAGCAGAAGTAAGTCTATAGTGATGAGGGTCAGTAGAAAAAAGAGGAAACTAACATCTTCCTGGATCAAGTAAAGCTGGAGGAGGGGGAACAGTTTCATTATCTAGGTAGTGTAATATCTCAGGACACAAGGGCTTGCCCAGAAGTTGCTAACCAAATCAAAAAATAGGATATCATTTTTACCATCAAGTGCGCAATTTACTGTGGGATGCAAAGCTGCCACTGTGCTCCAAACATACCCCCTACAACAGCTATTTCATCCCAACGGCAACTTACAGACTGGAAACATCCACGTTATACAAAAGAGAAGAAAGCTATATACAAGCTATGGAAATGAAATTTCTCTGCACCATGATGGAAAAGACTTGAAGAGACAAAATAAGAAATGATGTTAAACAAACACAGACTAAAATGAAAGAACTCTTATGTGAAACATCACCATATCAAGGATGAAATGGTTCGGGCATGTGAAGTGGATGGAGATTGGAAGAGTGGTGAGGAAGTGTACGAAGGAGGTAGTAGGGAGAAGACCGAGAAGAAGATGGATGGGCACTGTAAGGTAAGACATCCAGAAAGGGGGTGACTGAAGGGCCATAAATGATTAAGAAATGTATCTAGATTAGAAATAAATGGAAGAGACTCACAAATTGTACCAGGTAACCGGTTTGCTTGAACAATATAATGATAATGATGTATATTTAACTCAAATTCATCTTTGCTCAATACTTGGAGCCTTTAAATAATTTCACTAGATCTTGACTTAAATGAAAAAACTTGTACTTGCAGACTCCAACTAAAACGATATAGAGTTATAATACAGCTCATCACCTACTTAAAACTAAGTTTCAAAAAGTACCTAATTTGGTCTCTCATTTTAGACATAATTATTCTTTGAATTAATGTGTTATATTTGGAATAAGGTACAAGAAAGATGGATAGAAACATATAAAAAGGAACGAAAATGGTATGGCTTTTACAATTAAAAGAACAACATAGTTCATACTTTAAATTGGGCAGAGAGATAATGGCTAGGGATGTGGTATTGAAAAAAGTATCAATACTGTACTTATATAAAGTATTGTGTTTGTCCTTTAGTGTTATACCTTTTACATGTTCCTATCTATGTGTCCTATCATTGTTTACCTTTTTCTTTTTTCTCCCCCTTTTTTTTTTGTGTGTGTTTTCTTGTGGAAGTTGTGTTGCGCGTTTCACACTCCTCCCTGATGAGTTCTGATAGAATGAAACCTAGGTCAGGGATTGGGCGGTAACATACTATTTTATTTTAGAGGCAACCATTACCTCTTTGTCCATTGGCAGCAGTGTAAAGTGTGAACGGTGTTCTTCTTTTCATTGTAAAGGCCATATTTTGTTTGTCCCCCTTTTACATGTTTCTATCCACCTTTCCTATACCTTCTTCCAAATATAATTAAAGTATTGAAAGAAAAATATTGATACCGTACTCGTATTTAAAGTAAAGTATCAATAACAGTAAGTATCGGTATCGAAATTCTAATCTGGATTTTTTTTTTATCAAGTAACAACTTAAATTTTTGCATAATAAAAGTAATAATAATATTTTCATATTTATTTAAACACTGAAAATTACAATGATTTAACCATATTAACATTTATTTAGGTCTATCGCGTCTATGGTATGTGTTGGAACTTGGAAGGTATGAGAGATAGTATTGTATAATGGGTATTATAAACGTTTTACCATACCAGCTTTCAAAATGGATATGAAAATTTAGCTGATGGAAAGTTATTTAATAGCTAAATATGATTTGTAATATATTTTCTCAGTCTATTTTGTACCCTTCTTCGACCATAGTAAACTTTTAACACAAGTATGAGTGACAATATAAAAAAAATTGTTTCTTTCGATACTTATCCGACACCGGAGTGTGAGTACTAATATCAGTAAAAGTATCGGGAAAAAAAGTATTGAGTAAAAAAATACTAGTATCAAAAATAAAATATTGATATAAGTAAAGTATCAATACTTTTTTCACATCCCTATTAATGGCTGCCTCTTTAATAAAATCAATTGCTACTGTCCAATCCTATGACCTAGATTTCTTTCTTTCAAAACTCATCATGAGGAAGTGTGAAATGAGGAACACAACTTCTTAAAAGAGAGAACCAAAAAACCACAAACTAGAGAAAAATTAAAATCATGTTCATTCCCTTTTATGTCTTTCTATCCATCTTTCATGTGCTTTCTTCTAAATATAACACAATTCAGCACAAATAGAAAAACGAAGTTTTCTTTAAAGAGCTATGTTTACCTTTTTATATGTTTCTATCTAAGTGTCCTATCATTCTCTACCAATTTTATTTTTCACTCTTTTGTGTTTTTTGGTTTTATCTTATAGGAAGTTGTGGTACACGTTTCACACTCCCTTCTGATGTGTTCAGATAGGATTAAATTTAGGTCAGGGGATTGGCTGCTAAAAACAATTATCTTAAAGAAAGAACCATTACCTCTTTGTCCAATGGCAGAAATGTTAGTTATGAACTATTTTCTCTTTCCATTGTCAAACAAAATCATGCTCATTCATTTTTATTTCTTTTTATTCATCTCTCATGTATTTTCTTTGAATTAGTGATATTTTTTAAATCGTGTCAACATATTGTTTTCATAAATAGTTGAATTAATGTTGTATGGTATGTTTTTATTATTTTTATTTTACAGGAATGGAAAGAGACATTTTATAAAGCAAGTACGTCCTTACAGTATAGAGAGAGAAAGTTGGAGGATGCTGCAAATCTCATAGAAAATAATTTAACTTTACTAGGAGCCACAGCTATTGAAGATAAACTACAAGATCAGGTGAGATTATTCACTTAGAATACAATTTATAACAAGAACATCTCCAAGATAGAGGTTATTAATCCCCTCCATAATTATTAATGTTATGTTATAGAAGGGTCGAATCAATTTTTTCTCGAATCCAAACAATTTTACCCACAATTTTTTAATCCAAATCTTAGAAAACACCGTAGACATAACCTTCTCATTTTTTAAATCTCTCATTTGATCTACATGCATTCTTAAGTTCCTGTATAAAATATAAAATATAACTAAATGAAAACAATGGGTTGTTATAAGGTGAATCCACATTCAGCTACCTGATTAATTAATGGTCTTGAGTAAGTTTGTTAGGTTTGCGCTCTTTAGTTCCTTGGGATCTGTCACATTTGGGAATGGATATCATTGGGTGGAGGGGTACACAACCTCCAACAGGTTGCATGATGTAGTTTTGAACCATATAAAATGATTTGTAATTTTTAATTTTGTATGTTTGCATTATCATAAATAATGTTCTATTTTCAAATGTGAATAACTAATTTTATTAACAAACTAAAATATTTATTGTATACCTGTAATCTTTTTGTCATCCATGCTACCATGATGTTTACTAGTGGCTTACCCCAAACATTTTTTGGACAAACCTAAAATTCCAATTTTAGACCATACATTTTGGGGTATGCGAGTAGTCATTTTTCACTTCAAGCCGGGTTTGAATTAAAACATTGAGAATGTATTCAAGTTTGAGTAATATAGAGCAATATTTGTACTTGAAATAGCTCAAGTTGTATTTTTGTATTAGATCTGTGCATAAACCATAATAACAAACACACATTATTTAAAATGATTTTTTTAATCACTCAAAATAAATACAAGTAAAACACATCTTTTTAAATTAAACAATGTGCGGAAGACGGGGAGATTGAGGCTCAAATTTCAGTCGGGGTCTACTGAGACTGGCTTTTCCTAAATGATTTCCCTCTCTCCTTCCACTCAAATGCAGGTAGATTATCTCTAAAATAGTTCCTTCCTCATTTATACCTCATTAAAGTATTATTATATAATATATATGCATATAACCTGAACAGATAGTAAGATTCGGTGATCGAAAAAATCAAACAAAATAGAATATTGAGGAACTCCATTTGATATAAAATAATATCTTAGAATCAAATCAAATTAACTAAACTCATAATTTTCAGAAGAAAAAATTCTAATTATTCAATTTTTTGAGTTTTGTAAAAAATCTTCGAATCTAGTTCGAACTCAAAGTTTCGAGTACTCGCACACCCCTAATAAAATACCACTAAGCTGAATTTGGATATTCACATTATATAACAACTATAGTTGGGTCAAGTCCACTATTTAAAGAATCCGAATCGCCATTTAACCTTTGAATTTTGAATATCAAATTTGAATATAAATCTTAAAAAAAATTATGAACTTCAGAGTAAATATAAATATAATGAAATAATATAAAATAGTAATAGTAACTGAATGTTAACAAAAATCTTATAATCCATTTATTGTCTGTTTACTGAACTAAGGATCCAGGGTTTGATTCTCGGCATGCCCGAAAAATTTATCATTGGTGAAATGTGGGTTAACGTTTCACATTTATAAATTAACAGTCTGGGAGTAGATGTTATGCCTAGCCTAGTTTTAAGTTATATTATAAGGCATATGAAGCTAAGACAGGCCTAGCCAGCTGGTTTTGGAAAATATATGTCTTGAATAAAAAACTGACCGAGGCCACAGGCTGAAAACAATAATGGATGTAAAGTTAAGTGTTAATCTAATGGTCTGGGATCTGGTTGTTGAGTTTGTCCTATAATAATGTTGGTTCTTAACTAACAACAGGCAGTATTAGAGCTTAAAACAAATTTCAATTGAAAACCTTTAAACAAATATTTTAAGGTTTTGAGGGTCCTCTCCCTAAATAACAACCTATGTTAATATTATAGTTACTATTTATCTTTTTTATAGCAGCTTAAGATTGAATGTGAACAAAATCAGAGTTGAAGAAAAATAATACTAGGGCTCTGGGAATATTCGGATTTCGAGCTTAAAGCCGAACTTGTCATTAAAGCTCGGGATCAAGATCAAGAGTTTTGTAGTATTGTAGTTTTTTAGCTTCCTCTTGATGTACATAAAATCTATTTTTAAACCACAACGGTAATTATAGGCTATTTAATTTAGATGTTATTGGCAGTTTCATTATAAATAATTTGGTAACTTAACAAATTGTTAAAATCAATATCAAATTTTACATTAAGAGCATTCATCTTAGCAGGCCCAACTCGGCTTCCAGCTCATGCAAGGTATGGACTTTAAAGGGAGAAAAAAAGATCAAGATATGCCAGATATGTGTGCACTGCATTCATATTTGAATAATTACTCGAAATTTTCCATGGTGACGATGGGGGACAAAGCGACAAAGTTCCTTGTAAATAACTACAGTATATCCCTACTAAGACAAAATAAATTCTTAAGTATATTCGAGAAAATCTCAAATTTTTGACCAAAATCCTTAAAAAAAAATTTTTTATTTTTCTAGTGAAATTTGTTGTATAGCTCCAATACTGCTTTTTGGTGGTTTATAATCAATTATAATTAGAGGATGAACTTAAAAACTAAGCCCCAGATCAATAATTTAACACTTAACCTTTTTTTTACATCCATTAATGTTTCCAGCCAATGGTTTGGGTCATTGTTTTATTCAAGTCATATGATTAGTTTTCCACTACCGGCTAGCTAGGTCTGCCATAGCTTCATATACCTTATAATCCAACTTAAGACTAAGACATGCACAAAAACCAGTCCCCGGCCATTAATTTATCAATATGAAAGGGTAAACCCATATTTCACCAATGATAAATATTTCACCCATGCCGGCAATTGAACCCTGGATCCTTATCTCAATAGGAAGTCATGCTACCGACTGAGCTAAAATGTCGGATTTAACACTTAACTGAATTTATGAATGTTATAATGAGTGGATTATATGAAAGAATGTTAACATTTAGTTACTAAGAAACAAATAGTCAAAGCTATTATTTATGTTTTCAGTGAGTATTACTCCATCTAGATATCATATTCTAGAATATGCAATCCCTTACAATTATAATAATTTTACAAGGGGTAGCAATAAGCCAACGATTTATTCACGTCCATTATAAACTCTGCCTTAAAATATGAGGGGAAAATGACCCCGGGCACAGGATGATTCATGGATAGCTCAGTGGATAGAGCATTGGCGTACTAAGCCAAAGTTCCTGGGTTCGATTCCCGTGTCCAGGTGTCAATTTTCAGAATATTTAGTTACTATATATATTTTCTACTGTTCTATTATATTTATATTTACTCTTATGTTCTTAATTTTATCCGAGATTCAGATTCGAGATTTGAAGGTAATTTGGATATTCGGATTCGTAGAATAGTGTATTTGACCCAACTGTACTAAAATCCTTCATTAGATCTTATAACTGACTAAAAATCACCCAAAAAGGAAGCAAACCAAGAACATTTGACCTAAAAATCCTAAATCCCAAAATATTACCAAAAGATGAACTATAAAATATGTTTCTACAACCAGCACATTGTGCACATTATCGTTGGCTGTGATGTATAAAAAAATTACATGTCATAAAAATTCAGGCCCTGATGATGATTCACTAGTATCTGACCTGTGAGTGCGAAAACATAACACATCCTAGTTCAAAAGATCGGTTTTGAGAATTGGTAAGCCAAATGCTAACCATTGGTCCAACCAACTGTGCTATCATCAACCAATGATCAGATTAGTTATTGGCACTAGCCCGTCCTTTCTTGAAACCATTTACAATAACCCATATATAAAATTTTCAAAGTAATCATTTTCTTCATTTAAATCTTTATCTCAGGCCTACAGTTTGAACACATAGAGTCAAACAAAAATGTTCCTAAGAAGACCTAAACAAGCCATGGTGACACTTCCTCAAGCCACGTTTAAACAAAACGCATACTAAATAGTCAAATTTATATTTATTTACTATTGTTGATTGCCATCATTTTGTTTTTGCTCAGGTACCGGAAACAATAGCTGCACTCATCAAAGCAGAGATTCATGTGTGGGTGTTGACGGGTGACAAGCAGGAGACAGCCATTAACATTGGCTACTCTTGTAAACTTATTGTCCAAGGAATGCCTCTGCTTATTCTCAATGAAGACAGCCTTGATGTGAGTTCATTCAGTCACTTATATTTAGAGTTATACCAATACTAAAGATACCAATACTTCTTATGCTGATATTACTGTTAAATAACTTAATATCATCATTTTTGTTACATATGAAAGAAGGTACAGAAAAGAGGGGTAGGAAAAATAAAAGGAACAAACGTGATATATAATTTACAATGTAAAGGGAACATACTTAAAATTGCTGCTTCTTGAAGAAGATCAATTGTTTGTTGACCTAGGTTTAATTTGATCAAAATTCATCAGAAGAAACAAGCGTGAGACATTCTATGCGACTTCCTAAAAGTAAATTAAAATAACACAAAAAGGAGAAAATTAATAAAAAATTATGGAACATATTATAAATGGTAACATGTAAAAGGAAAAATTAAAAAAAAACTAACCCAAGGGAAAAAAAGTTTTCCTTAGAGAGCACTAAATTATAGGATTTGATAAAATATCAAATTTGACTTCTTTTTTTCCTCCCAAATTTAGATTTTGAATTTGTCATATCTTATACTGATTATTTATTGTTCGCGGACCATTAATTTAACATTTAACTGAATCTATTAGTCTTACAACGATTGAGCATTTTAACCAAAATTAAAATTCAATCACATTACTATTTTTATTATATCTTAATTTTCTCTTAAGATTTTTGTTTTTTCGAATATTCGAATTAGAATTTGAGATTTGTTGAAAAATTTAAGGTTCAGATTTGTAAAATAGTGGATTTAACCTAATTCTAAGATTTGTTAATTCCCCCTTTATTTGGGTGCCCCGATAGCCAACCCTAACTACTATACTACCGGGACACCCTAGGGGGATGTTACATGGGCAGGATGGACCCCCGAGCGGTAGGGGTTGGAATTGATGGTATGTGGGGAATGAGGCTAGCAAGTTTATCCCAATGAGCTGTTTATTTCTCCACACAGTTACTATACTACTACATCGATATTAGTAAAGTCCCCGCGACGAGGGAACACTCACGATAACGGAACCCGTGACACTACTTATGGACCCGGGATCGACTCTCTGGCCGGGGTGAACCAACCAGACTCTATGTTAGCTAGTTCATTATCTCTCAGCGAGCCAACTACTGTCCTTACAGCACCGCTGCCACACAACAACTGTGTGTTCTTCTCACACACATCAAGTCAATCCCAGTTCTCACGAGTCCAAGGTCCATTCATCGCCAGAATTCGCTCGTCAACAGGATGAAGCTATATGAGCTAGAGGCTGTTCTCAAACAGGAAGGCAACCCAATACCTTTGACTACCAAGGAAATGTGTCAGCGTGGGATAACTTCCTGCTAGAACAAACCTTACATTATTATGCTCTTACAGATTCATACATAAAATATATACATTTTAAAAATTGTTTTAATAGCCATGAAATAAAAACATAATGTGGTAACGTTTTGTTAACATTTTCTAAACCTACTTTCCTACTGCAAGGATGTGTACTTTCTGATATGATTTATACAGGATGATTCGTAATTGTATACAATGAAGTGGTGAAGTTGAATCTACATTGAAAAAGGAACTAAAAGTCTCATCGTTATTGTGATGTGGCAACATTTAGGGGTAGCATTGTACAACCGTCATTCGGCATGTCATAGATATGGAATGTCACACTCAGTTACTTGCTGTGATTGAATGTGGGTTGTAAGATGGGGGACCAATACACAAACGAGAAACTGACTGATATGATTCTGACTTGGGATGGGCAACAACAGAATTCCACTGCTCATATGAATGCTGCACCACCACGCTATAGATCCACAACTCCTCGGCAGAGTATTGGCAATGGATGAAGCAACATTTACCAGAAATGGCAGTGTAATTTACCATAGCTAGCAAATTTGAGCAGACAGAAATTCAGATGCCGTCCTAGATGGCTATTCACAATATCAATTCTCCGTTTAAAAATGATGTGGCCCAATGGCTAAATAATTTTATAATAAAGAAAATTGATAAAACTAAAGAAAAAGGAAAAATAAACTACTAAGAATAAATTTGATTAAGAAAGCCCA
>CABFVZ010000652.1:174969-202069 GCA_902151445.1 Timema monikensis
TTATTATTATTATTATTATTATTAGCACCGCGTCTTACTACCCGTTCGGGTTATACGCACTTACGCTAATGTGTAATGGTAGGGTGATTGTGAGAGGAAATGAAGGACCTACAGTTTAACGTAGAATCCGAACCACAGTGGAGGCCTGGCATTCCCCACATTCACAAGATGTCTTGTCAGAGGTGAAGGAAGGGTTTGGTAATCAGATAAATTTGTGCCAGGACCGGGGATTGAACCCCGGCCGCCAGCACAGAAGTCTGACACCTTACCCCCTAGACCACCAGGTCACCCTGCTTATTATAAATCATCACACATTTTGGGATATTTTGAAGTTTATTGATTTTTCTATATTTTGATATAATATATGCTTTTACTCTCTTTTATAAACAGCTCTTAACATTGTTGTGTTTTTACTGATTTCTCCTAAAGAATACTCGTGAAACTATTGCACGTCACAGTTCAGACTTTGGCGACCAGCTTCGGAAACCAAACGAAGTGGCACTTGTAATTGATGGAAAAACATTGAAATATGCGTTAAGCTGTGACACGAGAAGAGAGTTTTTGGACTTATGCATCAGCTGTAACGTTGTCATATGCTGCAGAGTGTCACCCATTCAAAAAGCTGAGGTAAGCCCAGAATAAAGGGTAACCCTTTAGAGCAGATTATCATATGCAACCTAAAACAAACTTCCTTCCACCCACTATACTTACTAAACTACTATAATGGATTATTAAAAAGGAGGGCAAAATGTATATATTGTTCTTGCTTTTGTGTAGCGGTTTTGAATTTTTCATGTCTTATACTTATTATTTGGGGTTCCCAGACCATCAATTTAACATTTAACTGAATATTAGTTTTATAATGAATGGGCATTTTAACCAAAAATAACATTTAATTACATCACTATTTTTATTAAATTTTTATTTCCTATTATCCTACTATCTGCCCTGCCTATTTACATTTAATCATACTATTGGGGTAGGTAGAATTCAGATGAAATGTACCATTACATTGTGTGGAGAGTGAGGATAAAACCATTTGTGAAAAATTACCCCATTATACCCAACTGTAATTAAAATTTTGACCTCCCCTTCACCAACAAACTTAACCAAACACGCTTGAAATTAAGCCTTTGTGCTCATTGATGCTTGTTTTAATTAATATAAATTATAAATTATGTGTATAAAAATTATATGAATGCAACTCAAATGTTACATAAAATTAATCAACACACCACTAATGAGGAAAAGACTCTAATTTGTGGTAAATAAAATGATTGAATTCTGTTGGATATAAATTTGTAGTTTTAGTATTAAGTGTCTAAATGAAATTTCTATTTTGGCTAAAATTGTTAAAACAATCAACTCAACCTTGGTGGTATATAGCGAGAGAAAGCTATAGATAGAAAATTCACAGATAAATTTCTCTTTCTTAAATTATCTCTTAAATAGGAAAACCTGTTTAACAATGAGGTGGCCCAGTGGCTAGAATGAAAATGAAAATTTATAAAAAATAAAAAATAAACTAATAAGTGTAAATTGAACGAAGAAAGATCACCTTAGGAAAGAGGAAAAATATGGAAAAAATCCAACGCACAAAGGTGACATATCTTCTTTCTTTCTTATATTTTCTAAAGTAAAAATAGTCAAATACACATTTAAACACTAATTTGAACACAAATAGAGTAATATTTCCCGCATTGTTGGATTATAAGCAAGAATGCTAAAATTTAGCTACTATTTGTATTTTCTATTATATTATTTATATTTCCTCTTATGTTCATTATTTTTTAAAAGAATCAGATTTGGGATTTGTGATTCAAAGGTAAATTGGAGATTCGAATTCATAAAATTGTGAATTTGACCCAACTCTAATTTTTTTTAATTTATCATTCCGAGAGGGTTGTGTGAAGTCCACTTTTTCAGTTTGAAGCAAACTTAAATCAAATATTTATATGCTTGAATTTCAAATAATTTTTGTGTATATATTTTATGCTTGAAAATTTATATTTTGCTTATTTATTTATCTTTAATGCACAAAAATCACTTACTTCAGAATGATATTAATTGAACATAAATTGAGTATCTTAGCTGTCAATATTTTTATTGGCAAAGTTTCATAATTGTAGAAGACAGAATTATTTTTAAAGTGAAGTTGAAGTTGATTCTATTTCAAAGTCAAGTCAATCTTTGGAAGTTTTTACACCTCTACCCCAAACCACTCATCTTGGATACCACTATGAACACAAACCTTTATTATCACAAACAACTTCATCAGAGAGAGGATAAAGATGGTGACTGACTGTTTCTTGTTTCTTTATTGTTCTTTGTTGGGCTGCATAGTTAACTTTAAAATGTTTATTTATTGCTCTTATTTAAGACTAGCACTCCCGCACGGCACACTTAATTAAAGAGCTAATTAAAAATTTAAAAATCCGGCTTATAGGTGCATTCGGACCCCTTTCTGTCCACCTATGTTAAAAATTTCAGATCTCTGTGTGTCGTAGATTTGGCTTGGCATAAAACACAAACAAACACATACACTTCCTTTTATTATCATAGATGAACTAAATAGATAGCAGCATTTGAATCTGAAAGCTGGATGAGAAAAACAAAACTATTTAAACCTTATAATCTTGTCATATTATTGGTACTAAATTCGGTGGTGGATTGTTAGATGATTAAGCAATTCTAAAAAACAAGTGTAGACTAGCTTATTCCTGTTTATATTCCCAGGTTGTAGAGCTTATAACAATGCATACTAAATGTGTTACATTGGCTATTGGAGATGGAGCCAATGATGTAGCAATGATCCAAAAAGCTCATGTTGGTGTGGGAATATCGGGTGTAGAAGGTCTGCAAGCTGCATGTGCATCTGATTACTCCATAGCACAGGTACCTTCACTGCATAAACCAGTTTTATTTTACATGTTTAGCTACATTATTCTTTAAACATGGGCCATGTCCATAAAACTGGTATAGTGTGAGAGTTAAATTTTCTTATATATATTTCTGTTTTTAATTACCATATTATTATTTTTACATCACCATCATCCTACATTTCCACCTCTGCGCGCCGTTTGGCACATCCTCTTCCATTCCTGTCGATCTTTCCAAACTTCTCCCTCTGCCACACATCTTCCTTCTGTTCATTTAACTTCCATGTCCTTCTGCGCTTGATCCATCCATCTTGTCAGTGGTCTCCTTCTCTTTGTTCTGTAAGGTTTTCTTAGGCATTCTGTCCTTCTTCATTCTCATCACATGATCTAACCACAGTAACCTTTTGCCTTCGGTGTCTCTTTTATTACAGATATAACTTTTAAACCATCCCTAATTATCTAATTCCTTATCCTGTCTCTTTAGTTACATTCTCACTGCCTCTCAGGAAACTCATTTCTGCTGCCTGCAATCTATTTAAATCTCTCTTTGTCCTTGTCCAGGTTTCAGAACCATATGCAAATATTGGATGATAATATACCTTATATAACAAAGAGTTGGCTTATTTTCCTATATTCCATCGCCAGATTATATCCTTAACCACATGGTGAGATTGTACACTCTTCCACATCCTTTGTCTTATTTCCTCTTGGCTCTTAGCATTCGCAGTAATGTTACTTCTCAGATAGCAGAAATCTTCCACCTTTATTTTTACCTCAATTCTAATTTTGTTATAATTTTAATCCACATTTAGTTAAATGATAACATAATAATAGTTATATGACTTAGGATTTTGAATAAGAAATTTAATAATGAGTTTTATTGGGTGAAATTTAAATAAACGCATCATTATTTGCTTAGAGTAAGGATTAAAAAAAAGCCTGAGGATTGTGCACAAAAATTAAGTACATTGATGAATGGTGAATACTTAGTCATGTTTAGCATTGAGGAGGCCTAATGGTTAAATGATTTTACAATCATGAAAATAGAGTGAAAAAGACTACTAAGGGAAAGAAAATATGTGGAAATAATACATTCACTTATGTGACATGTTCTTCCTTTCTTGCTTTTCTAGTGTTAAAGTCATACACATTTAATACCTAGTGATATCAGTTGAATCCCAGTTTATCTCTAACTTCTGTTGCTGTTTCCACCTTACATTACTCCTCGCCCCCTTTCTTGCTTTATGGTTAGTGTATATTGACTTAGTTCTAATCCTGACCATACACACAAAGGAGGATTAAACCTTACTGGTAATGTAATTCATCACTTTCATCATATTTGCTTCCTTGGATTAAATTTCCAGTATTGTGTTAGATGTGATGGTAATGGTGATGGTGGTGGCATTTACAATCTTAGTGATTTTTGGTTATAAATTAAAGTGTAGTATATGTAATAATTATAATAATAACAATACTCTCTGATTATTAATGTTCATTGCTCATTTAACTTAGATTCATTTTTCCTCGAGTCATTCTTTCTCTCATATTTATACTTTCATCTGCCCCCTTTTTACTTTCTTGCTATCTTACAGGTAGAGAAAATATTGTGATCATTAAATAAATTGAACTCGAGATTTTGATGAATCTCGACGTTTCATGACCCCTCAAATTCGAAAAAGTGGTTTTTGAATTTCCGTTCGTCTGTCTGTATGAACCTCCAACTAGAGCCTAAACTATATTATCGATCAGGCTAAAACTTGGTATCTAGGGTTTTCATAGGGTTGCCCCAAGGGGTTTTTGGAATTTGATATCTAACCCTAAAATTAAGGGTAGTTTACTTAAGGGCAAATAGAGTAAGTCGATTTTCTCAAAATTGACTATAAAGATTTTGATTAAATTTCATTTCTAAATATTTCGGCAAAATGACTTTAAGGGCTCCGGTCTGATGCATAAATTATCTTTTTTTATAATATCTCCTAAACTATTTTAGATATGAAATTACTTATCATTACAAATATGTAGGTATATTTATAATACAAATATTTTATTTAAAGCATATTTTTTAAACCAATAACTTTCAAGCTATATGCAAAAAAATATATATATATATCTTTTTTAACTTTTGAACACAAAAGGTAAAGTATTGTGACCGTAAAAAAATCTAACCTGAAATGTTATTGGATGTCAACCGCCCATGACCCCCCAAACTCTAAAAAATAGTTTTTGCAAGGCTGTCTCTCTGTGTGTCTGTTTAAACTTATAATTAAGAGTAGTTTAATAAAGGGCGAAAAGAGAAAACACTGATTTTCTCAAAATCGGCTCAAACGATTTTGATTAAAATTCGTATCTAGGCATTGATTAAGATTATAAATAAACTAGCTATTTTTATTTTCCCATGAAAATGACTTTTAGGGTACTTTACAGAAGCACAAACTTCCATATCTCTGCAACTATTGAGATACTAAATAACTTTTCATTGCAAAACTGTAGTACTATTAAAAATAAAAAAACTTTTATATGAAATATATTTTTATAAAACCAACAATTTCTGAGCTTTTGGCAAATGTATTAATACAATTTTCTGAACTTTAGTTGTAAAGAGATACTACTTAAGCTTTAACTCAATAATTCTCCAATGTCATAGAGTAATTAAATATAAGTCTCTCAAAAAGTTTATCTTGTTTTTCCTTAAACCTCTTGGGAGAATGTTTACACAACAATTATCTATCTCCTTCATTTTAGACTCAATAGTCAATATTTACATTTTTTATTGGTCAAAATTTTTAAATGAGGAATTTAATAGCAAAATTTTAACCGGAAGTTGAAATTTTAATACCAAATGTTGACCCTTGTGGGACCAATATTGATCTTTTTTTATCGGTCCAAGCATACAAATGAGGACATTAATTCTTTAAAAATAAAATTTAAAACCGGGGCTCAAAAAAAAAATTACTTAAGTATAGTGCTATTTATGCTTGGGTTTGCTATTGTGTATTATTTAGTTTCACATATATTAGGAGTTTTGGGTAAATATCTCCATTTTTAAACAATATAGCGAGAAAGTCTGTGCGGAGTTCCGTACTATTTATTTTAAATTTTCTATGCACAACTTTGTATTTGTTTATGTTTCATATTTTCCAAGCTGTTTCTTTTAAACCTGTATACAAAGTTATTCAGCCTCAGTACTATTTCAAATACTCATTTATCTCCGGAAAAAAAATTGAACTTGTTATTTCTTTACATAAAACTATAAATTCTGTTTTCTTGTGACACTTCAAAATATTGGAAACAAGTGTGATATAAGTGCTCTGTCTGCTGTTTCAGTTCCGCTTTTTGTTGAAACTATTGTTTGTTCATGGCTCCTGGAACTACAACAGAATGTGTAAATTAATTCTGTACAGCTTCTACAAAAATATATGTCTCTACGTCATTGAACTGTGGTTTGCTATCTACTCTGGTTGGTCGGGACAGATACTCTTTGAAAGATGGACCATTGGTTTATATAATGTGGTGAGTTATTAAATTTTTTGTTACATATTGATTATAATTTTTGGGGTGTACAAGTATTTGGAAATTTGAGTTTGATTCTAGTTTTAGTAGCTGCTAAAACTTGATTTGAAGATTTTCACAAAACTTGAAAAAATTGAGTATTCAAGAGTTTTCAATCTTTTCCTGAAAAATTCCTATTTTATTAATTGTATTTAATGTTAAGATATAATTTCACAGCAAATAGAGTCCTTTAAAATTCACTTTTGTTTAACTAAGAAAAAATGATACAATAATTATATTAAATTTATTTAAAAACTTAATATTTTTATGATTATAAATTTTTTTCCAAAAAAATATGTTTCTACTTATTTATGTTTTATACACAGCTCTATTACAGATATTCAACTTGATATATTTTCTGTACAAATATTGTTTTATGCTACCCTAACTCAAAAAACTCAATATTTTCATTCCAACTCGACTCAAATTCGGCTTGAAGTGAAAAATGCCTACGCTTACACCCCTAATAATTTTCAATGTTAACTATCTAATGATTAAATATAAAACTAGAGATGGGTCGAATCTACTTTTTCTCAAAACCCTAACTTTTATTTTACCTGTAAATCCTAAGAATCTGGTAAGTTGGTAAGGGGTAGGGCCTTGGATATGGACATTGGTAGGTAGCGGCATGGTAGTGCACTGATGGTGAAGGAGGTGGACCGTTGGCATGGCGGACAACAAAAGAAGACGCCACTGAGGTCTCTAGGTTCATATTTACAACCCAGGCACTGGTAGTGGTAGTATTGCCTACATTCCTCGCAGGTAATCTCTCGGCCATCTTCCCCGGTACAAGTTAACTGGGCAATAACATATTTCCACTGGTGACCAAACCCAGGTAGTGAAACGGTAGGCTGGTTCATTGTTGTTATGTGGCTTGTCTGCCCACCCAATGCATAGGTGATGATAGGGCTTTTGGCAGGATGTGCAGTTTACATAGTGTCGGTCCCCTCCTGGGGCACACGATGGGTTGGTACACTTTTGACTTCTGGTCATAACCATCTTGTCTTCCTTGTTTAGGTTGTTTGGGCGCCACCTGGTTTTGTTTACTCCCGGAAGTGTTGTGTGGTGTTCTGGGGTCGTGTAGTTGGTCCGTTGGCTATCCGTCTTGTGTCTTGAGTCGCCCCACGTTTAGGCATCAGAACTGTTATCCCTTGCTGCGGCTTCAGGGGTAACTGGTTGAAATCGTGGCGATGTTGACGTTGTAGGTAGGGGTAGGAAAAAGGTCAGTGAGAGTGTTCTGGCAACATTAGTCGTGGTGAAACATGAGGAAGTCCTGGCAACGTGAGTTGCGGTGGGAGTTAGGGTGGGTGATTGTCCCAGCAATGTGAGTCGTAGTTGGAGGAAAAGTGATTGTCCCAACAACGTGAGTTGCGGTGGGATTTAGGGTGGGTGATTGTGCCGGCAACGTGAGTCGTAGTGGGAGGAAAAGTGATTGTCCCAACAAAGTGAGTTGCAGTGGGTGGAAAAAGGATTGTCTTGGCAACATGAGTCGCGGTGGGAGGAAAAGGGATTGTCCCAGCAACGTGAGTCGAGGTGAGAGGAAAAGGGGGAAGGAGAGGGAGTTAAAACAAAATTGCTCTTTACAAAATATGACAGTCTATTAGCTCTTTCAAACAGGTGGCACACTCGAGTTGGGTAGCCACTTTCCGATTGGCCTCTGACCAAAGAACCACCGTGTTAAATACCCTCCACTGCTGCCTGGCCTTGTCCAATGGGAGAAAGGGGAGCTTCCCACTGTCGCGGGAAGACGTGATGGATAGTGGCCGGCAAGCGAGCCAATAGAAAGAGGAGTTCTCATGGACACTGAGTACAGTGAGGAACTCGTCACAGATGGCTTAGAGGACATGAAATGTGGAGCAGTCCAGGCAGTAGAGAGGGTGGGTGGTGCAACCTGTGCAAGTGTGGAGGAAAGATACAAGGGCCGACTGAACAGTGAGGCACAACATTCTTAGGCATTATTGATTTCCAATGTATGTTTAATTGTTAAGCATGTTGTTTTAATCTTTATACGTTTATATTTTCATTTTTGCTATCTTATTAAAATAAATTATAATCCTTTCATGATGATTAAAGTTGATCAAAGGATAACTAGGCATAATCTGTTTATTACACATGTTTTTTTATAAACTTAATTCATTGGAACAACACTTTTAAAAATAACTAAAAGGCATTCAAATTTTGATTGATTTGATTTTTAAACAATAATATTAGCCTAGATTGTTTAATTTGGTTGGATTTTAACCTGTATTTTGCGAGGGGTGGTCGGGGTTGATTAAAGTTGAAAGCATGATTGAAATAAATCTTAATTCACAGTTTAGGTCTATATTGTGTAATGTAGGTCTATTTGTAAATCATTAAAATTTCTAACAATCTTCTAGGATTCGGATTCAAGGTTAGAGATTTGAAAATAAAATGTAGATTTGAATTCGAGATATAATGGATTCCGCCCATTTCTAGTTTAAATATAAATTGTTATTTCACTTGTGGTTACCAATAATTGCTTGAACTTTAAAATTTGATAATGTTTCTTTTATAGGTAATATTTTTAAGATGTATTGCCTTTGTAAAAATTATAAAAGTAATTCATTTTTGTTGGTTTATAAGTTATAACTTTAACATTTTACCGATTCGTTTAGTGAGAAACTACCAGTATTATATTGTAATATTGCTTTGTTTTCTTTTGTAATGTTATATATTTCAAAATCGAAATCTTCTCGATTACTTCAAAGGTTGTGGAAGTAATTATCTTACAGAAGTTTGTTTTATGTCAGGAAGTAAAACCTTTGTTTATTTTACAATTATCAGAATTAATATTTAAAATTAAATTTAATCTTAAAATTTTATTTTGTTAAGTCTGAATTCACAATGGTGATCCAGGTGCGTTGTTTACCATTTAAAAGAGGCTCCTTAAGCTCTTTATTATTATAATCAGGATTCAAAGGTTTAATGGTTTAAACTATTTGTTTAGTTGGATTTATAATGGTGATTCAGGCGCTTTGTTAACCGTTTCTGAGAGGTTCTTTAAGCTCTTTATTATTATATTAACGATTTTGTTTATTATTGGGTCTCTTCCAGACTAATTCATATAATTAGATAATTTACCTTGAGATTGTGAAATATATTCTCAAATGTACTCCGCAAGTGCAATCTCTGCTTTATTTATATGTTTTTCAACACACTTCAGTTTGTCTTGCGAGGCCATGTAATTTTTATTAACCTCTGTTGTTTTGCCTTGAATAAATAATTCAAATTTTTCTTAAACTTGAAATTGTTCCTATTTTTTGTTATATTAATTTTCTTATAGTTTCCATCGACCCTCTTTTAGACTATTGTGACCTCTAGCTATTAGAAGTGGAGGTGGAGAACAGTACACCTGTATCTTCTTCCATTCATTATCATCATCAACTGTTTCCAGCCTATGGCCAGGCCATTTGAGTAAAATGTCTTCATCTTCCTCTATCCTTCAATCATTATTTCTCATTTAATTGCTCTTTTTACTCTCCTCTCACTTACACATTTTATGTTGTCTGCTCATCCCATCTCTTTCTTGGCCTCCCTTGCAGTATTCTTCCTTCATACTTCATTTCCAACATTTTACTTGGCATCCTCTGCCTTTCCATCCTCAATATGTGCCCATACCATCTCAGTCTTACTTTTTCTACTATCTCATATACTCCTTCTACTCCCACTCTTTCCCTAGCTTCATTCCTAATCCTGTTTTTCCTTGTAACAGCTAACATGCTCCTTACAAACTTCGTGTCCATGGCCTCCACTTTCTTAGTCTCTCTTACATCCACTTTCCATGTTTCTGCTGCAAATGTGACAATGGGTACAAAGAATGCACTATACAACACTTCTTTAAACTTCAAGGGCACATCCTTTCTCCATATAAGGTCTTTTACACACCTAGAGAACAACTATTTGCTATCCTCTTCTCATTAGATCCTCTCTACCTCAACTTTTCACCTCAATCAGGCTTCCAAGATATTTTACGTTCTGTACTTTTGTCAGCTCCGCTCATCTAAATGTATAGCTTTACTAGGCCTTATCTTCTTCCTTGTCATTACCATAAATGCACACTTTGCCATGCTAAATTTTAATTCCACACTCTTTCGCTTCCTCATTCCATTCCTTTAACTTTTCCTGCACTTCCTCTTTATTCTTTCCTCCTCAGGTTTTCCTGCCATTTTATTAATGACCATTTCCATTACCATTACAAATAATAATGGCTCTCACTTGATTCACTCAATTTGTTTTATTTGGGACCGTTTTGGTCCCCCAACTCTTCATCTTCATCTTAACACAGCTCATGTTATCCTCATATAAGCACATATCCCGCTTGCAAACTATTCATTATAGGTTCTGAATGTGATTTCAAAAATCAGTCTTCTTTTTAAAACAAAGGTGTCTCTGGCCTGTCAATTTTGATTTTGATTTTGATTTTAATGACTCTTGTTGTAGCTATTCACGGCAGCCCCTCCGCTGGCTATGGGACTATTTGACAAGGTGTGCTCTGCGGATACTATGCTCAAGTACCCTGCTCTGTACAAGCCTTCCCAAAATGCAGACCTCTTCAATGTGCGTGTGTTCTGGGTGTGGATCCTGAACGCTCTGGTGCATTCAGTAATTCTCTTTTGGCTGCCCCTCATGGCACTTCACAAAGACATCATCTGGGGCAGTGGTCGTGAAGGGGGGTACCTTCTTCTTGGCAACATTGTCTACTCGGTGAGCTTGTTTCTATTACCCAAATAGACAAATTGTAGTTAAAAAGTTAATGCAATGGGATTTTCTACTAATATGCGATAATATGTTTATGAATTCAAATCCAATCTAGTACGAACATTGATCTCACAGAATAAACATAAGTTTTTATAATTTTTGTTTTGGCAAGAGCCGCTAGTTGAATATCTAGCACTCTTAAAAATTGTTAAATGTGATAGATTTTCCTCAAGTAAGAAAAAATCAGTTAAATGTAAAATCATATTTTTAAAAAAGTCTTTAATTTCTAGAAGTATTTGAGGAAAGGGAAAAGAATATCATAAACAATAATAAAATATCAGAAAGTTAAAAACAATAACTGAGAGGGTTGGCATTCAATTCAAGTCCTTTGGTTGCCCTGGGTAATAGTTTTTAACGTTGTGATTTTTACTTTTGTATTTTCATCTCTCTTTAGGTCTACTCTAATATTCACTTTCCTCATCTTGTCTCAATAAGTTATTGTAAGTCGTTGATTGATTTAATCGGCACTAAGGATATAATCCTTAAAACAATTTATATTATATTAATTAATATTTTATTTGGAAGAAGGTACAGGAAAGGTGGATAGAAACATATGAAGGGGATGAATCCAATATGTCTTTTACAATGAAAATAAAAACACGGGTCATGCTTTACATTGTTGTCAATGGACGAAGAGGTGATGATTGCCTCTTAAAGAAAATCGATCGTCACCACCTAATCCCTTGACCTAGGTTTCATTCTATTGGAACTCATCAGGGAGGAGTGTGAAACGCGAAACACAACTTCTTAAAAGAGGAAACAAAAAAAACACAAAAGGTAGAAATTGGAAAATAGTAAAGAATGTTAGGAATATGTAATAGGTAAAACATAAAGGACAAACACAGGAAAAGGGCATTAGATGCGAATATATAATATATCTCAATAAGGATATATTATGTTAATTAATATGAATTTTTATTAAACAATTTAATGACCAAAAATGGTATTTTAGTTTATTTTCAAGCTGTAGCTATAAAAAACATAATTTTTTGTATATCTAATCATCATTATTTGAATGATTCTTAAAGTATAAAGACAAACTCAGGAAGCAAGGTATGGTTTGTAGATTTGTTGTTGTTAGATATCAATTAGTAACAGTTATTATCTAGACTAGGAAAGTTTGAAGGAGTTTTAAATATCTCTTTTGACTTGTCAGTATTGAAAATAAAATATTGGCTCTTCAAATCCCTTCAATCCTCAAGGATAATCAAAATATGAGGATTAAAAAAAAGTATCAACCTTTTGAAAGTTATTGTTTAGAGTTGGGTCAGATCCATTATTTTATGAATCCAAATCATCATTTTACCTACAAATCCTGAATCACAGATTTTAATTTGAATTTTGGAAAAAATTATGAAAAAAAGAGGAAATATAAATATAATGAGAAAATAGAACTAGGCAAGCTATAGCATTTGACCCTATATCAATGTTTATGACTTGAGCGTTATCACACCTGTTTAGAAGTGTTTATGACTGAGATGATACCAAACCCCGGTTTGGTAACCCTTTCCTTGACAAAACTAACTAGCCTGGTTTCAATAAATGTAAACACAAAGAGCTTAGTTAGCCAATATTCAGCATTGGCATTAGAAACTAAATTGCAATGTTTTTGTTTCAGTATGTGGTTGCAACAGTGTGTTTGAAAGCTGGTCTCATCACTAACGCTTGGACGTGGCTCACACACCTAGCTATATGGGGCTCTATAGCCATGTGGTTTTTGTTCTTAGTTATGTATAGGTGAGTTCCTATTCTAAAAAAAAAACTGCAAACTTAAATCTAATATATCACCCCTGTATCCCTTATGCTACTTGTTGTAAGAGGTGACTAAAAGGGGAACTCTAAGGCTAATGTTGTTCCAGGGTGCCGAGGGTTTGCATTTGTTTGTGTGTGTGGCTGTTTGGGAACTGGCTCAAACCCAAGCTCATGGGTAGTGCACACTTTTTACATGTACTTCTTCCCAGGGTATCACCACTTTGTACTTTTTGAAAAAACTTTGTTAACCTTTTATTTTAAAGCGCCAGCATTATATTGTCAAACCTTGATACTATTTCACTGCCTGGTTCCTTACAGGGTTGTAATAGTAAAAAGACAGAAATAAGAAAGACCCTCTAGTCCTACTTTAAGGGAGATGGGAAGGGGTGAAACCTCAACCCTTTTTATTTCTTGTAAAATTGATAGATATTAAATAGGAATGCAAAATCTAATGTCCAGAAATAATACAATGTTTATGTTAGTAAAGTAAGGAAGAATATCATAGACGTGAATGCCTGGATGAACAAAGCAACAATTTTGTAAACAAGAAAATATAAATGAAAACAGCACACAACACTACATGGCGATCTTAGAGGTAACGAACATCCATCAAGACAAAAAACAAAGAGCTAGGTCGTGTGTGCATTCGTACTGTCCGTTAATGTGGATACGCGCATGTGCAGATGACGACACTAATTGTGAGCCAAGACTCATAAACAAATGTTCTCAGCGTAGACTATGGTGTTGTCCTTGCTCTGTGTAAAGGACTCCTGACACTTTCCCTCGAGTCAAGGATCACAAGAAGAAAGAACATCCTCATGTCATGGCAGCCATCTCAGAAGATTTTGTGCACCAAGTGTGCTCCGATCTTGGCAAAGCTTTAGAAATTAAGACTTAGATATATTGCTAAAAAATATATAGAAAGAATTGATTAATAAATTTGTTAAGTTAATTGATGTAATGAATTGAAATTGGAGATCAAAATGTATAATTAGGTTAACTTATGGTCATAACATATTGTCAAATTATGAACATTAAACATATAATCAATTAATTCATCATCAATTTAGCAATATATAAGGTGATTATAAGTCTAAAATACATGAAAACATGTTAAAAAAGTGTTGTAAAACATACAGATAACAAAATATGTGGTTTTATGTATTTTAGACTTATTATCCCCTTATGTATTGCTAAATTGATGATGAATTAATTTATTTTATGTGTAATGTTCATAATTTGACAATATATTATTACCATAAGTTAACCTAATTATACATTTTGATCTGATATTTCAATTCATTACATCAATTAACTTAACAAATATATTAATCAATTCTCTCTAAATATTTTTGATCAATATATCTAAGTCTTAAATTCTAGTTCAAATCCACTCCTTACTTTTAACTTGTTTAGAATGTTGGCAAAGCTTTGGTCAGAAAATCAGCTACTTGATCCTCAAGTCGATATGCGACTCACAGTGAAAGACTTGTCCTGCAGCGTATCTCTGACAAATTGGTTGCAGATGTCAATGTGTTTGCTCTTGGAGTGGAATATTGGGTTCTCGGCCAGTCTCAGCGAGCTTTGGTTGTTACAATAGATTGCTAGATCTGCCAATTCGTTAAGGCCCAACTCACAGACAAAACGTTGGATATAAACGGCCTCTTTTACACGTTCTGATAAGGCCATATACTCGGCTTCTATGAGGGACATAGAGAGCCACCGTCCTTTGTTTCCTAGAGTCCCAAGAAATTAGACTTCCGGTGAACATGAATAGATAGCCTTTATAGGATCGCCTATCCTCAGCGCATTTACCCCAATTGGCGTCTATAAACCCTTTCAATTTTTCCGGATCTGTCCTGTAGGTTAGTTTGACATCAGATGTCCCCTTCAGGTACCTGAGAACCCGCTTGGCTGTCTTCCAATAAATTTACCCAGGTAACTGACACCGAAAGCCATGTCATGCCGGGTTGATAATGACAAGTAAGTAAGCGCTCCTACCTGTTCACGGGAAGGGAGCTTCTAGTCTTCTTCATTTGGTCCCTGACTTCCCTTCAGTTTTGCACATGGGTTGATAGGAGTACCTACTGGTTTACAGTCTGTCATGTTAAAACGAGCAAGAAGTTCTCATACATAACCTCACTGTCATAAAGAGATGTACCCATCACCCTGGTTGATCTCAATGCCCAAACAACACTTCACGTATCCAAGATCCTTCATCTCAAAATATTTACCCAGCTCTAATCTTAGGTTGGCGATTGTTTTTGGATTTTTAGACGCAATTAGAAAATTGTCCATGTATGTCGCTATCAATGTCGTGTCTTCCCCTGAACCAATTTGAAACAAGCATGGGTAAGATTTTATGGGAGTGGCACTAAGTTTCTCAAGGGTTTTATCCAGCTTGTTGTACCAACTCTTGCCCACTTGGCGCAACCCATACAGGGACTTCTTCAGAAGGCACACTGTATTACCTTTATGGAATTCGTTCAATATGGTCCTTGCCTTGTTGCCGGTCGAGCTATTACCCTCAGAGTGTGTGATGCTCTGTTATACCTTCCCATAATTTTTCGAAGTCTTCATATGGATTTCTTCTTCAAGTTTGCCATTTAAGTAGGTTTTAGTGACATCAAATTGTCTGACCCTCATGCTGAATCGCACTGCCAGTGATAACATGAGGCCAATGGATCCAATTTGTGTCACGAGTGCCAAAGTCTCTGAAAAATGAATGCCAGGTCATTGATTAAATCCTTGCGCTACCAATCTTGCCTTCTTCTTCTCAATTGTGCCATCGAATTTTGATTTGTTGTGCAAAACCATGCGACACCCGATGACTATTCCTTGTTCTGGTCAATCAACAAGCTTTCTCATTATTTTTTAGAACTGTCTTCATCTCATTTACTGTTCTGAAGAATCAGGCCTTATCATTGCTTCATTCATTGGCACTTCAGAGATGAAGGTTTGCTCGACCTCCTCGATGATTTCAGCTTGTTCAGGGACACCGGGGTGATAAATCTTCCTCAGCCTTCCCCTCGAGCCTGTCCTTACAACCTTTGGTCGACCACATCCTTTAGGCTGGTGTGGAGTTTGAGCTTCAATGATGTTGTTGTCATCATCATCATCATCATCATCATCATCCACTTCGCATGTAATGTCTTGTTCGACATCCACAGCGTTGATGAGTACGGGCGGCTCTGCTTCAGGACTAAAGCCACAAAAGTCCTTTTTTTGCTCGGAGTCGTCTGAAGCTGATGTCAGATTTTCTTCCTCATGTGGAGGATTTTGTTTGAGGTCCACATGACGTTGATCATGCCTTGAGCAGTCATCTGTTGGAGTTTTCGAACCGTCGACATCAGCATCATCAGTGTCCTTTAGCTCGTCGTCTACAAATTTTACATTGCGGCTGATAATTACCTTCCTCTTTTCCTATGACCAAATGCGGAAGGCTTTGGATTACTCAGAGTATCCAAGGAAAATTCCCTCCCGACCCCACTGCTCGAGCTTGCCCTTGCCAGGTTCTCGGTCGAGTTAAAAAATAGGACTGCCAAATAATCTCAAGTGTGAGATACTAGGTAGTTTACCAGTCCATGCCTCAAATGGTGTGAGACCATTTAAGCTTTTGGTAGGTAAGTGGTTTTGTAGTTAGTTGGAGGTGTTGATATCCCCAGCCCAAAATTAATTCGGCAATTTGGACTCCATCAACAGACATCTGGCTGCATCGAGAAATGTACGGTTTTTCCTTTCATCTACACCATTCTGTTCCGGGCTTTTAGAAACGGTCAGTCTTTGGGTAATCACTTGCTTTTCCAAGTAATGATCAAACTCTAGGCTCGTGAACCCGCGACCATTATCAGATTGTAAGCACTTGACCTTTTTGCCCTGCTGATTTTCTATGAGGGCTACGTACTCCACCACCGTTGCGTTGAAAATCACAGCCTTTGACTTCAGGAACCTGACTTCATACCATCTCGTAGAGTCCTCAATAAACTCGACATAGTACTTTGCACCTCCTAGAAAATTTTTCCTCATTTGCTGGGTTATGTCCGTGTGGATGAGGTCCAATATTTGTGTTTTTCGTTCAGACTTTTCAGGAAACGCTGTCCTCAACATTTTTCTCTCTGAACATACATCACAGTCTGATTTAGTTGTTGTTTGTGTGAGTTGCACTCTGGTCACGACCTCTTTGTGTATGGCGTCTATAATGTCTCTCGTGTTTGCGTGTCCGTGTTGTCTCTGTAATAATTTGAACGGAACTTAACCTATTTTAGAGGAGGCAATGAGGTACAAGCATCTTCTTCAAACTGGCACATGTTGTATAGATTCCCACCTCTGTCAGCATGTAGTTAGACTTTTCTGTTAGAGTTCACTACCTCCGCACAATTCTTCTTTAAAAACAACGCCAAAGCCTTGGTCGGTAATCTTACTAACAGATAAAAAGGTTCCTCAGATCTGGCACGTGCGATGCGATGCCCTTTATCTCCGGCTTTTTGTGTTTTGAAATCACTTTTGTTTATCTCGGTTTCCTTTTTGAATAATTTTGTGTACCACTTCTGTTTATGTACAGGGCATCCGCATTTCGCTGTGTGTCTTATTTTTTCAAGCATTGTTTTCTTCGATAATCTTAGCGCATAGGCCCTCTGGCATTGGTAGCTTATCATGTGACTTGATCGCGCACCTAAATTTTTGAATGTCGATGGTAAACTATACAGCAACATAATGGCCAACTGATCTGGGATGTATGTTAATGTCCATGTCACTTAGCTTGCCGACGGTGTCGAAGAATTCGTTCGGCATTTTCGTTATCGCCCGGTTCCAGTTTTGCATTTGTGGTGATAAAAAATTCCCACATATCGTCTTTTACTAGCACGGCCTGCATTTGCAGTTTCCACGTGTTGTAGTTTTGTTTGTTGAACCATTCAAATCTTGCGATGTTCATTTTCATTGTGACTAGTAGCGGTTTCATGCACGCTATGATTTGCAAGTCACAGTTCAATTCATAACTTGTACTTATTTTGTTTGTGCACCTGGGCCCATAACCTTTTAGCAAAGTAAGGAAGAATATCATAGACATGAATGTCCGAATAAACAAAGTAACATTTTTGTAAACAAGAGAATATAAATGAAAACAGCACATGACACTACATGGCTATCTTCTAGGTAAAGAGCATCCAGCAAGACAAAAAACAAAGAGGTAAGTTGTGTGCACAAATCTTAAGTAATTGAATTGCAAGTTGTGAAAGTAACTTAATTTATCAGATTAAAACAAAATTTTACATACAACTGTGAAATAAAACATTGTATTCTGGAAATAAGAGAAATGGAAGAAACAAAATGTCATTAAGATCAAGGTGAGGGGATAACCTCACGGGTCCTTCAATGTTAACATAGGAATGGCCACTTGTTTTTACCTCAAATGCATGAAAATTAAGGATATTTGTGAGGTGCTAGCCCCCCCACATGTCGCCAAAGTGTATAGAATTTTATCTCAATGTAATGGTTAACTCAAAAATATACACAGTTACAATTATATTTGTCTTTGTGACACTCTCCTTTTTAAAGAAGATCCTAGGAGAGTTCCACATATTCAGCAGTGTACCTTGATACTGTTTTTCATTACCAGGAATATGATCTTATAAAGCTGTGTTTTTTACCTTGGAAAATATGCCTGTGCTGAGTGTAAACTGGAGGCTCGTGGTACTAGCTCTCAAAGTTTCCAAACCTGTACATTAACTGCATTGGTCCACACTCACTACTTGGTCTTGTCTGATATGAAAGGCAGAGAAATGGATCCTGGAGATAAATCAGATAAAATAATATGTATCCATTAAAGTACCTATTCTTCATATAAATAATAAACTAATATAACTAAACTAAATTGAAGCCTTTGTGAGATGTGTTGTTAAGGTTTTAATATCAAGTTTGATTTGCCTTGTGAAATCAGTGTTTTTGTTGTGGGATTATATACCACTTTTAAATCTCTGTGTTTTGCCTGTTGTAATTGTCACTGTTCTTTTCTCTTCTGCTCAAATCCTTTGAGTGCACTGATGGCACTGTCTGAATTTTACTCTTATAACACACTCATGCAGTTGGTTCATGAACAAATCTTTAAGCTGGGTTATTTGAAATTCAGATCACCTTTTGCTGGAATTCGCATCATGTTGATGGTATAGTTTTTAGATATAAAGGGCTGTTTTCAAAACGAAGGACTTTAAATTTGCCACAAACATTGGGTTTTGAGCCTTGTTCAAACAATCTATGTTATATAAAGGATGGGGTGCTGTTATGGCTCTCTTCTACATGTATGTCTAGAATAGAGGTTGTTGTGACACTGCTCCACCATGTCCATACACTGCTTACACCAGAGCTGTGGAGTCAATATGCCAAGCCTTCGACTTGGACTCCACAGCTCTGACATACACATGGATTTTTATTAAGAGGGGAACAACCTCCTGTTTGTGTGAACTTTTCAATGCTCCTGTTAGTCTTGTCCACAATTTGGCGAAGTATTGCTGGGTTGGTATGTACGTATATGTATCTTCCTTAGTTTTAATGATGATCTTCATCATGTGTTGTGCAATAATTCATAAAAAGTAATTTGTTTATGCATTTTTATAAGCAAGATTAACGTTTTAATGCCAAATGGTTCATTTTAATGTAAATGCTGAGAATTATATTTACTATTAAAATATTTATCCTCAGTAATAAATAATCTCTTATTTTAAAGAGGGGTAGTGTTTTATTTCATTGTCATATTATAAACAGTATTGTAGACAGTATTGTTTTCTACTAATTTGCATTGTCATTTTTTAAAACAAGTTTCAAATTAAGTTTACATATTTTTAAATAAGAAGGTTTTCTCCACTGACCTCTTATTGCTGTTTAGGGCCAAAGTGTTTTTATGGTCTGGGTATCGTGGCTGGCTACAAGTGTTTATGGGAGAGATGATACTAAACCTTAGTTTGGTAACACTTTTCTTGGTCAAAATAAATAGCCTGGTTTCAGCCAATGAGCTGAGGATTGTGCACCAATTTCAAAACGGCATGACTCTTCATGTAAAATCTAAACGAGTATAACTTCATAGTCAATTGATTAGAACCATTATGTGAATGAAAATAGACAGCAATTACTAACTAAAAATATATGACAGTACATAGTATTTAATACCGCTTATACACATTGTTATTCATTGTCTTTTTAATCTTTTTAAAACTAATATTGTGTATTTATAGTTATTTATTATTTGTGAAAGGTACTTAAAATTCGATCTAATTACAATCTTTTATTGTATACTTGGCAGCATAAAGCCCTCCCGAGTCGCAGATGACTGTGGTTTCTGATAGTACTATTGGTTGCTCATATGTAACTGAATATTTTGATGTGTCCATCACAGACTCGGCTTTGAATTTAGAGTAAAGAATGAACCTGAGCACAGGTTGAATCCTCAATAGATCAGTGGTAGAGCATTTATGTGCCAATCCAAAGGTCTCAGGTTCGATTCCAGTGTCCAGGTGTCATTTTTCAACTACTTTAAATTACTTTTAAAAAGTTTAGATATGAATAAAATAAATAGATTGTGATCTTGATCTTGACTTATTTACTTACTCCTACATACATACTTATTGTTTTCTAAAGGCTATTTTTTTATAACATAAGTACATTAGCTAGATATGTTGTTTACATATTAGGCCTAATCAAAATAAACATCAATCTCTCTAACAATAAAATTAAATAAGGTATTTTCCTTACATTTGCAATAGATGTAGGTTTACATAAATTAACCTACTGGCTGTTATATCAACTCTACTACGTCAACTGCCATTTGTGTATATGAAAAACAACTCAAAGTTGTTTTTGTGCTCTACCTACCTTGGACAGAACCACCTGGTTGAAAACACTCAATACCAAAATGTAACCAATTTGATCATGAAAACTCGCCTAGTATGAAAATAGAGCTCATTTGTTGAAGAACTCCCTTAAGATTCTTTGGACAGAGTTGAGTGAATTTAGTAACTCCTAGATCATAAGCAGCAACAAATGTAAGGCGACCTTTACAGATAAAAGTACGCTCTATACTCATAATATATAATGCATTCTCAGGACTAACGAGCATTTGTGTATCTCTGTAAAAGTTTAGTCTGGCATAAGACCCTAATTGTGCTTTTTATGTGTCCAGTAACTTCTGGCCTACAATACCATTGGGAGCAGTCATGACGGGAATGGACCGCATGGTCTACTCTTCACCCGTCTTTTGGCTGGGGCTCATCCTCATTCCCTTCACCACACTCATTGCAGACGTCTCTTACAAAGTGTATGTAAAGCTGTTGCTCTCATGACTTATTATTTATTGTCCGATTTTATTGATATTTGAAACAAGGAGATTTGCCTCATCACACTAATGTTGGACTAGCCTCCTTACAAATTTACAGGTTTATCGTCTAAATTAATGATCAAATAATTTGAGGTACCAGGTTCACAACAGACTGAATTTCCTGTTTTCCACAAGAGATGTATTACTATTGTTTTCCCTTCCTTCCTATACATAAATGTAAAGACACATTCTCTAAACAATCTTAACTCATCCCTACACCTCAGTTTAATCCATTAATAACACTGGTATGAAAAATAATTAATACCAAAAGATATCAACGTTACACGTTTAAAATGTAATGATTTAAAAAATGATATCTATGTTGCTCATGTTTCCAATTTCAATCTTTCCAAATCTGTGTTTTTACTTAAAATTAGGGATGTTATTCTGTATCAGACAGTGATAAATGTTCACTACTACTGCTATCAGCAGATCATGGTTTAAATTAACATGGACATCTAGCACTTGTTCTTGAGTGATGCTGGGACAAACAGGCTTGGGTTAAGGCATGTACTAAGTGTGCCACACACAGGAGCCCCCATCCGCCTGGCAAATAAATAACTTTGACCTGTCATATTTATTTTGTGATAGTATTATGTTTCAATATTTTCATAAATTATTATTATTCTCATCATCATCATTATTACCACCATAATCATCATCATTATTATGTTTATTATTAATTGTTTATTATTTATTATTATTACTATTATTTATTATTATTTATTATTATTATTATTTATTATTAGCAACGCGTCTTACTACCCGTTCGGGTTGTACGCACTTACGCTAATGTGTAATGGTAGGGTGATTGTAAGATGAAATGAAGGACCTACAGTTTAACGTGGAATCCAAACAACGGTGGAGGTCTGGCATTCCTCACATTCACAAGTTGTGATTAATACACTTCTTGTCAGAGGTGAAGGAAGGGTTTGGTAATCGGATAAATATGTGCTGGGACCTAGGATTGAACCCTGGAACACCAGCACAGAATTCAGACACCTTACCACTAGACCACCAGGTCACCTATTTTAATAGAAAATGTATCCTAAACTAATCTAGAAATTCCCTAATCGAAGGGTGTTAGTAGCCTGGTATTATGTGTAGTTCTACAGTCCACCCTTGAAAATTAACGCAACCTTTGCTTTTGGCAAACCAGAAGTATTACATATCTGCAAACGGTATTGTTGACTTTTGACAGAAAAATAAACACTTATTTTCTATTAACAATTTCTGAGGTAAAATAATAAAATTATTAATATTGAAGAACTAACTAAATGTGACGGAAGAAAAACGCAAAAAACAAAGTTTGTAATAATAAAATACTTTTTCTATAATAATAGTATACTATTACATCTGCAGACGGCGGACTACATAAAATGCAATTACACTTAACTATATGATGTCCAGTACTATTATATTATTAGCTGTTAATTTTCAGTATTACAAAGTATACAAGTAATATTTTGGAAATGATTGAGAATTGAAAAGATAGGAACTCATCTTACATTTGTTGAGGTTAACTTTTTTTGAAAATCCTTAAGGACATTTCATTTTAGATTTGAGCACTGGAAATATACTTTAGATTTGAGTGGGATTTTTTTAAATTCTTTTTTTTCAATTCTTTACATTTGACTTATCATGGGAACAAAGTCAAACTTCAAGAAAAAATAAAGAATTGAGGTGGCCATTTCCAAAAGGTCTCTTGTCCAAAATTTTAAAAATTGAGTTATTGGTTCTACCGTATTCAGTATAGGCTTTTCTATGAGGGAAACCATTCATCTTGTTCCAAAACACACTCTAAGCCCTCTAAAAATGTATTTAAAAGTAGTGCTTATTTCCAAAGTGTCTCTTGTCCGAGCTATTAAAAGCTAAGATGGCGGTCAACTGACATACAAGACTTAAGAAACAGAATGTCTTTAGTCCAACATCATTCCACTATGAAATCCATAGTATTTTTTTTCAAAACCGTCTCTTGTCCTTAGACTCTAATAATGTAACCATGGATAAAATAGAGAAAAATTATCAAATAAGCTTTGTTTTACGCCTTGACGTTTTAAAATTAATATAGTGGCAGCCCTGACGAACAGCTGGAAATAAAAATATATGAGTTTTGACGGTAGGTTATGTTGATTAGTTTACTGTAAAGTGTGCAGTTTTCAAGCTATTTTTCTGTGTTTGAGTGGTTTATATTGATTAATAATAATTAATAATGGAAGAAAATCTAATTCAAAGGACTGTTGTTCCATGTTCTAAAGGTAGAGGTAGAAAACAGGCAAGAAATGTAGAAATGTGGGCAAAAACATTAAAAACGAGAAAACTCTATTCATCTAAAGCTTTACCACGACTTCCTAAATGTCAGCATAATGGTGGTGCACTAGAATGTAAAAATCTTTCTTTACAAGATATTCGTAAATATCATCAATCATTTTATTCTGAGAAAAAGAAAGATGTTCAGGATAATTTTATTCTCAAATATACTATTAGTGAAACTCCTAAAAGAAAGAGAGCAAGAAATGAGCGGAAACAAACTACATTAATGTGGACTCGCTATTTCATTCCAAAATCTAAGGATGGGCAGACAACTCAAATTCAGGTTTGTAAGAAAGCATTTTGTAGTATATTGGGTATTGGTGAAAAACGGGTACAACGAGTTTGCAGACGACATTTTTCCAGTGGAAAACTAGAAACTGAAAATAGAGGGGGAGACCACAAATCCCACCTATTTGTAGATAAAAGGGGGGCTGTTAAGTCTTTCATAGAGAATCTTGTTCCTTTAGAGAAACATTACTGCAGGGCTGCAAATGCTATGAGACAGTATTTACCTAGCTATCTATCAATAGCAAAGCTTCATCGAATGTACAATAATAATGCAGAAAAAGATCTTAAAGTGCCCTATTCTTACTTCTTCCACATTTTTACCATAGAGTATAACCTAAGCTTTGGGTCCCCAGCTGTTGATAAGTGTTCCAAGTGTATACAATTTGAGTTAAAATTGAAAGCAGGTGACAAGACTTGTGAAACAGATTTCATATTGCACAAGAAGAGAAGTGAGGCATACTTTTCCTTATTAAGACAGAAGAATGAGGGGGAGATTACGCTTACGTTTGATTGTCAGAAGAACCAAGTTTTGCCACGAATTCCAGATCAAGCTGCCTACTATTGCAGACAATTTAATATTTACAACTTCACCATCTGTGAAGGGACCTCCACAGATAAACAACCCAAGGAGAAAGTTTTCATCTACACCTGGACAGAAGGCGATGCTGCAAAAGGCTCTGCACAAATTGCATCAGCGGTATTTCATCGCTTGCAGAACACAACCTATACAGGTATTTCTACTGTTAGGCTCTTTGCCGATGGGTGCGGAGGGCAGAACAAGAATTCAACAATGATTTGCATGCTGATTTATTGGCTGGCCAAGTTGGCACCGTCTCATGTAAAGGAAATTCACCTTTTTTTCCCAGTACCGGGTCACTCTTACATTCCTCCCGACCGTGTTTTTGGGAGGATTGAACTAGACCTTAAAGGCCACGACACAATAGTGAAACCAGAAGAGTACTTGGAAGTTTTTGAAAAACATGGAACAGTTCTGAAATTGGGTCAAGACTGTCCCATCTATGATTGGAAGAAAGTGTCTCAAGAGAATTTGAAAAAGCCACAGCAGTGGCACTTTAAGTTTTCTTCTACCAAAAGATTTTTAATCTCCAGAGGACAGACTCCAACGGCTTCAATTCTAGTTCAGGGTGAACCATTTTATTATACTAACACTGGTGTACCAAGGAAGGTTTTGAAACCTAAATTGCAAGAAACAGACTTCAATTTACCACTTATTGAGCCTGGTGTCCCGATAAAACCCCAAAAGATTGCGGATGTAAAGAAACTGTTAACATTGCATTTCGGTGAAGAATGGGAGATGATGGCAGATCTCAAGTTCTATCGTGAAATTATTCAGCGGAGAGAAACAACAGAAGACCAATCGGAAGATGAACTTGAAGGGGGCATTATGGAAGATATAGAAGACTTTTAGGATTAAAGGTGCTTTAATAATGAGTTTCTATTATATTTTTAAATTTGTCATTTTAAGATTGTAAAATTAATTAAAACTCAAAAACTTTTTCTATAATTTTTAATTGTTTTTTATGCTATAAATATTAACTTTGGACATAAACATTTCTGATCTGAGTTATGTGGTAATTTAATTTAAAATTTTGTTTTTATTTTGATGTAATTTAAATCAAAATGTTTGTTTAATAATGTTTCTGTCAATATTTTTATGCAATTAAACAAACTATATCCTTCACCTTGTAACCAAACTGTCTCTCGTCCAATGTTATTTTTTCCAAAACGACTCTTGTCCTCTCTTTTGTTCCAAAACGACTCTTGTCCAAACTTATATAGTTAATAATTAAAAAACGGTAAGTAATAGAGAGAAAATAACCGATTCTAAGACTCTTGGTAACATTATGAATAGATAAAAAAAAATCTTTACAAGAGATCGACAATATTAATGTATTTAAACGTTTTTCGTGATTTGCCGAAAACATGAAAAGTGGACAAGAGACCTTTTGGAAATAGGCACCTCAATTAAGTCAATTTCAGAAGTCAACCTTTTATTCAAATTATGTTTTCTAAGATTTAGATTTAAATTCATAATTAAGGATTTTTAGGTAAAATAAAGATTTCACATTCAAGCTTAAAGTCTTGAGAAGAGAAAAAATGGATTCAGGTTTGGGATTCAATTCGGGAAAAGTTGGATTCAGATTTATCTTGCTCAAAAAGTGGATCCCACCCATCTTTTCACATTATCGTCAAACTTTCACGGTCAGCTTCATTTGGCAAAGGGTAAACATATTGACTATGCAATACAACAAAGAACAGTAGCAGCAAAAGACAGCTGCCATGTTTATCATTTGCCTGATGGTTGTTTTTGACAGGAAGATCTTGAAAAATGATATATGCTTAATATTTTCATCCTCAAAGAAATAATAGAGCTATAAGTGAAGTTTATAATTGGCTGAAAAGCATAATTTTTGGGAACACAAAGCATTACTTTTGACCTGTGTGCATGTCTCCACTTTGCAGTATCCATGCAACAGCATTTAAAACTTTAACAGAGGAAGCTCGGGAGAGTGAAATCCGTAAAGCTGACCCTGGAAAGGTCATCATGAAGGAAACAAAACACTCGTGAGTACACAAATTAACTTTCTTTCTACTTCACTCTTCTTTCCATGATCTTATCTAATGGTTATATTACCAAGAGTTCATAGAAGTCATTCTTATCATTTTGTGTCCTTATTCGATCATTAGCTATAAAATACTTTCCCACCAATGCTCACTTTAATTCAAACACTTTTATTAATAAATGTTTAGTATGAAAGATGGTAAATTCTTTCATACATAACAATAGCACCTCAAGAATCCAAAAGATATTGTTCTAAGATGCAGCTTTACCTCCCTTTCCATTGGTGGCAATTTATAAAGTTTCAATTTTGTTCTTCTTTACATTATAAAAGCCATACTGTACTTTCTTCCAATTATAACAAAATATACCTCATAAAGGGAAAAGAGGTTTTCCTTAAAGACATAAAAATATGTTTCTTTTAGTTATTCATCGCTACTAAATACACCTTCCTTTTAAAATGTTTCTGCATTTCCTAATTTTATCTGAAATTTTTCAATGAAGTTATACTCTCCTTAAGGTGAGGATGAAGAGAACATGAGAAAAGGCCAGCGTTTTTGCCATTATAGCCAAACCTTTTTTTTTTTTTTTTTT
>CABFVZ010000652.1:202121-272719 GCA_902151445.1 Timema monikensis
TTTTTTTGCAAAATAAATCAAATATTTCTTCAGTACTACAAACACAGAGTTTGCTTTTCTTCAATGGTGATATCAACTTTTCCTGAATATCTTTCAAGTGTGTCCTGAAATTTAATGACAATTTTTTCTCTTCATTTAAAAAGTTTCTCATCTATTTCCGCTATTCTTATGAGTTATGACAGATATTCAACAATAGCTGTTGATATCATCATATGAATAAAATTAAACTGTATGTTTCTACTGAAGCTATATTTTATTTATTTTGGCCAAAAAAATGTAATGCTATAAAAACTTCAAACACATTGACATTTCCTCAATTTTCCTACATCCCCACCTTAAATTCTTCAGTTCCACTATAACGCTTTATTTTTTAATTTTCTTCAATTCCTTACAATATTCAGCCACTATATGTTAAAAGTCTGAGCTGTGATTTATCAATCTGGCCAAATGCAGGGGTCTCACTGACCATTACATCACGAGTACCTGTGTGAGATATACAATAAGAATGTTTGGTATCTGAAACCTCAACATTAAAAATAATTCTTATCCATCCAAACATTATTAAATAACTTGGTTACTAATTCATCATCATCATCATCCATCATCATCATCATCATCATCATCATGTTCACAAAATTCACCTTTTGACGTTGAATTTTAGTTTACTAAGTTTTGCTTTTATCAGTAATAATATTTGTTGTTAACATGGTAATTTTAAGGATATAAACTACTAGACAATGGATACATTTTCTAAAAAGGCATGCTTAGGTAAGAATTTATAGGTTTTACATGTCATACATTGTCATTCTCCTAGTGATTACACACTCCAATGCAATATTTTATTGGTAATTTTTCTATTTTTCTATTGCTTAAATAACTTTTGTAGATTTTGTATAGTTTTTCTTGTTTATATTAGCATCCCACATCATAGACCATTAAGTTCAGTTTTGATTATTTTTGTGTGTGCAATAGGACTGTCTAGGTAGTCTTAAAGCTGTGTTAGAAAACCACTCTGTTGCTACTTGTTCACCATTTTAGTGTTTATATTTTAAAATTTGTTGGCATAATATGCTTTTGTTTTGTTTGAATTTTGTTTGTATGTTACAAGCGTGCTTTACCAGCAAATGTATGAGTGTTTTAATTCTCATTTTATATATGAATCAAATTAACAAAACCAATTGTATATGTTCAAATCCAACATACTAATTTTAATGAATTATATCTTTAGAAGTTGAGTTGAATCCACTTTTTATAAACCTGAATCTGAAACTTAGAAAATCCAACATGAGTAAGAGACTGATGGATTAATTTTATCATATAATTATGATTCCACCCACTCACTCCTAATTCTCAGTTCCAATTTTATTAATATGAATGCTTAAGCTGCTATAGAAAATATAAAGAGTAACTGAATGCTAAATTTTTTGCTATGTGAATCCACATTCATTTAATGGCCTGAGGTATATATAAACAATTAGGGATGTGCAAAGCTTCGAAAACATTGACTTTGCTTGGAAACGAAGCTTCACAAAAAAAAAGTTAAAACACACATTTATGTTTATTTATTTTTAATCTTCTGCTAATATGCTTATATCAAATTAGTATTAGTGTTAAAAAATCTAAAATAATTATATTACATTTTGTTATAGTAAATTAACTTATCATTTTAAGATGAAATATTGATTATGTTTGGAATATATAATTTTGTAAATTATATTTAATACCTACATTTACATAGTTCTGCACCGTATAGTATTTTTATTCGACATTAAACATTTTTTTATATGTTGAACCTCGATTTCGCTTTGAGAATATATAAAATTATTCTATTTGACTTTGCTTTGAATTGAATAAGTGGGCTCCACACTCTGCTATCAACAACTCCTCTAGTTATGTTGGGATTAACTACTAACTAATATAGAAGCACACTAGTTAAAAAAAAAAGCTATTATTTCCTCGACCCTTAACTTTTTTTTAGGATTCAAAGATTATAATGCCATCCTCAGTAAAACTACAATCTTTTTCTTAGTAGCAATGAATGTAGTAGCCTCCCTGCCTTTTTTTTTAATCCCATTATTTAGCCTTAATTTCTTTTTGCAGATATGGTCTTCATCATTTCCTATTTTGCTTGATGAAACTCCTCCGAATAATCAAAAGGTGTTGCAGGCTCCCTAGCAAAAAGACAATAGTGAGCACTGCTCGTAAAACCCTTAGGGTTAAAAAACTATGAAGTTTTGAATTTATCTTCATCTCTCGCACTTTGGTTCTTTTTTTTTTTTTGTGTGAGTGCTATTAAAACACTATCGTCTGTTAATATATTTTTATTTAAAAATGAATGTTATCTAAAAATTAGATCTAAAAAAATATCTAAGGCAATATTATAATCTTGATTTTAAGTGTCCTCGATTATTTTTAATTGTTAAAGATTTAAAATGTTCACTAACGTTTAATAAAACACTATTTATGTGATGCCTTATCAAAATTTAGGTATTTAGTCTATAATACAATAAGTTGTAAGATACAATCTACAGTACGCATGTGTGAAAATTAATCCAAATTATTAAATAATTAGTGATGGTTTAAATTAGGAGGGATAGCCACCACACTTACCTAGGTGATACTGGAGTATAAATTGTTTAGATATAACATTAAAAAACACACAATCACATTTTTAAGGACAAGCTTTCACTGTCACAGACAGCGTCATCAGGTCAAGAGAGTAGACTGATGCTTTTGGTTGAACTGTAAGGTTGACTGTTTGTGTGTATTTTAATGTTATATCTAAACAATTTGTATTCCAGTATCACCTAGGTAAGTGTGCTGGCTATCCCTCCTAATTTAAACCACGATTTAGCCTAGTGCTCTATTCCACATAACCTAAATAATTAGTGAGGAATCTTTATCTTACCATTCACTGAGCTGTGTATGGAAAATTTAAACCGTTCTATTTAATGCCATCAATTTTTTATACTGGGGACCTCTGTGCAATGTTTTATTCATCCTTTTGACACTAATAGCCACTGTTTCAATTTGTCACCAACCAATAATAGTTATGATAAATAAGAATATCTAATTCATCGTTATATTGTATTTATTAACAGTGCTGAAGTTTGATTTACATTCTTAATATTAATATAAAATTTTAAGGAGGAAGGAATACATTTTAATAAGCTATATATATTTTACTTAATGAGAAATTTTAGATCAAAATGATACTAGATCAACACATCATATCATATCATCAACTATTTGTAGCCTGTGGTCAGGTAACTCTTCGTCCTTTAGTTGTTTTTGCACACATTTGGGCACTTGCAAGCTGCGTCAAAAACCAGAATTAAATTTTAGGTGAGGGGTGGAGTATGTCATAAAAGGCAGTTTGAGGACATTATCTTTCTTTGTTAGAGCTGGTGCTATGCACATTCAAGTCTGTATTCATCACAATAACAAGGGAAGCAAGGTGAGACTTTCTCTCTTTCCCTCACCACCCATTTACTACCGAAAGTTTTTACCATATATACTGGCAAGCTTAAATAAAATCTTTAATACTTTGATTTAATACTAAGTCAACTTTAAAATATTAAATATATTCACCAATATTTGTGTAGTGACCTATTATTAAACCAAAATATTAGTATTTTAGTTGCATTTATAGAATGCAAATGTATGGTAATGTACATTTTCATCAAACTAATTGCATTACATTACGGTTTATCAGTGGTAGAGCATGATCTTTCTTTATGGTGGGGACAGGTTAAAGCTTACCGGTAATTATTTTTTCTCGCATGTGTTAACATTTTAATTCATTTAAGTTTTCCTAATTTAAAAAAATCACTAAACATATCTACAAACAGAAAGAATAAAAGAATACAGGTTTTGAATTAAACTTAACAAGTGATGAAATTACATATACAAAAGTGGTGCATCAGTCTCTTAATGCCATTTCATGAGTACCACATTATTTTAAGCATTTTATTAATCTGCCTATTTATGACACCTGTTAATTGTGTTGTTGGACTGAAATCTTGACCGTTATATCTATCTGTGATGCAATATTTACTGTTCTAACTTATTTTAAGCTTGCATATTGCATACATTTTCCAAATGAATTGTACATTGCTAATTTTTTCCTCCTTTTACTTAAATGTTTAAAATCCTTACAGCCTATCATTCTCCACAACCAAATAGTAAACAATAAAAACAAAATAATCTTTGGTTTTCTTCACTCACAGTTAACCACAATTGCATTATAAAAAGTTATATTTTTCATGCCATCCACCTGCATAAATGTAAAGTAATTAGGCTTATATGCTCCTAACTGTTTATTTCAAGTTTTTCTTGCAGTTTTAATGAAGAAAAGGAGTTTTTACTAAAGAATATACTTTGTTAATTTTAATTAATCATTTACACGCATCATATTACTTCTTGGGTCTTAACACTTACTAAAACATAAACACAAAAACAAAGTATAGATAGATCATATTTAACGTATAGCAGTCCCACTAAGACTGGCCCCATTCGCTAGTGTAAAGCTTGCTCCAGAATGGTTGGGATGCATTGACCTTGAGAGACATCTCACAGTGAGTGTGGCTTTTCTGAGAGGGCCTGTCAGAGTTGGCCCACATCAGCTTCTATATTCAACCCCTAGGGCGCTGGTACAATCCTCACGTGACGTTTGGAGTGAGGAATAAATAATCTTGATTGGAATAATGTATAACGAATCCAATAATTCACTGCATGTAGAAAATGGTTCTGCACTTCATATTTATGTTTTTCCCAAAATATTTTATAGAATAAAAAGAAATAAAGAAAAAAATATATACATTTTTTATACTAAAAATGTTGGAAAACTGTTTGCCCCTGTGGCCCCTGCTGTTTAGTTTTGTCAACCAGCAGTTAGTGAATTACCAAAGGGGGAAGGGACTGCAATGCAAACTTTAATTACCTGTCTGATACATTACTATGAAAAATCCCTCCAAATAGCTTTATTCACACTCATGTTCCAAACAGCTTCTAGAGATAGATATCACTTTGCTACCAATCTCACTCGCGCCCCCCCCCCTCCCTCCCCCACCCAAAACCCCTTTGCCCTAAGAGTACATCAGGATACTAAATGACAGCACCGGTATTTAAAAGGTTTAAGATTAGATTGACAGATGCAAGGAGTTTAAGATTCATATCTTGAGTGTACTGAAGGCAGCTAATAACATTCCCTCGACGGGATGGTGTGGGATAATTTTCTTTTACTACCCTCCTTATCCCTAGCTCAACAATATAGGTCAAAACATACTAACTAAAAAATATAATATGCTACTGCTAAATGTGCTACCCACAAAAAAAATATGTGTTAATGGGCCACCTCTTCTATGTACATGAACACCTTGATCATTAATAATAAGGAGATGTTGTTCGTAATTTAAAAAGAAAGGAATATTATTCCTAATAAAGAATAAAGTTCTAACTTTTCTAACCCTATCATTCAACAACAAGCTTAAAATGTGTGAATTAATCCGCGAAAATAAATAATTTGAGAAGATGGAATCTTTGCAAACATTGGTAAATATATTGAATAATAAAGAAGGTAAATTTTAATTTTATCCTTGGGCTAGATCATGTGGTATGAGAAAGAATACAAGATACAATTTTCATTTCTAATAAAACGTATCTTTCTTGTACAAGAACTAAAAATGCCAACATAACCAAGTTGGAAAAGAAGTAAAATATTTTAAAACATAAGACTTTTTTTTTGTCACATTAAATTGCATCATCTTGATCACAACCGAGATAGTATGGTTTATCTGGTGATGGTTTTTTTTAAATAGCTATTATGAAATACTTTTACCATGGAACTAGAAATACAAGCACACATGGTAGAAAAATGTGTAGTATTCAACCTTTAATGTTAAATTAAATTATAACTAAAAATGACAGCCTGGAAACAGGAATCGATTCCCGTGTCTATGTTGTCATTTTTCAGTGAATTGAATTTGTATCATCTATCAGGGCTGATACTCTAGACCATTGGTTCTCAAACTTTTGTTCTTAAAGTACCCCTTGAGAATAATTATATAAACTGAGTATGCCTTGTATATTTATTTGTTTTTAGCTTCCTACCTATTCAGACTTTGCGCTTCCTTAGATATTAGATACTAGGCATACATACTACTAATAAACTTCACTCCAGTATTATTATGTTTATGTGTGTATTTGTGGGTATAACATTTAAAAAAAACTATTTTCAGTGGTGTTTCGGTGGTTGTGCTACAGAGGTGGATAGTTATGGTCATGCACAGCCCCTCTACATACTAACTACGACACTCACCCTACCAACACTAGCCAAAAATTTGGCTTGTTAATTTTAATTGTCGTGAAAATCAATTCACTATACGACTGAATATGGTTACTAATTAATCTCGTACACTCAGAATTATTTTTGCGTACCGTACCTAACTTTAAGAACCTATGTTGTAGAAAACCATCATGCATCAGTTTGCGAGACACATTAATTTAATACTTGAAATTATATCCATCCCTGCACTTTCAAACCACCTGATCTTTTTAATAACCGGGATTACTTAAAAGGGCATAGTATTGTAGAAGTAGGAGGTAGAGAAACATTAGATTAATGCCCATTATATGTTATGTTATAATCCTAGAAACTTGAGTATTCATAAAATATGTAAATAATGTGCAACTTCATTTATGAATATCTCCTTACCCCCACCCCCACCCCCCCTTTTTTTTTAATATGTTTGTGTGTATTGTATGACATTTACTGTAAAGTTTATTTCTGCCATAATACTTTTTTTAATCAAAATTTAAAATGGTATAAAAAAAAATCTATTACATAACTGCATTAAGTTAATATATTTTTATACAGTTTGAAAAGTAAATATTATAAGGATGTATATGCAACTCTTTGAACTCTTGGCAATTAATTATTAATTACAATAATACGTATCAAACCAGAGAAGAATTGCTAAATTGCTAATAATTGAATTCTTGCCCTCAGTTCAGTACTACTAGCATTTGTGTTTTCTTAGTTATGAATACAGATATGTTAACATGATAATGATGCCAACTTTTTAGCTCATTTTATTATTAGTTGGGCCTTTCTTGCATCTTTATTTTAGTTATCATCACTTGTCTTATATTAGGGCATGAGGTTTTGTGGTATACTTTCATCACTAACTCATTTTTTTGTATCTATAATAAAACTAAACAAACTAATAGGTGAATAACTAGTTGGTTTCTTCAGAGTTTTATTTAGCTCTTAATTTTATATTTTTTGATTTTGTAATTTATAGAATTAGTATACTTTCTTTGGGGCTATTTTGCCTAAAATGTTGACTGTGAATGCTTGTCCTGATGTTTTATAAAATGTAATGTGTAGTATGTGTGCTGTGTAGTGTATTCTGAAAACTATCTTACTCAACATTGGAATGGTTGAAGTTTTTATTCTTGTTACTCTGATGTGCCCTTCATATGAACCTTAGCGGTCTAGTCACTGTTTGCCAAAATTACTACCGTATCTGCTAATAAGCTTTACTGTACATAAGAATCTAGATTTTAAAATAAAAGTATTGACATTTTTATAAAATTTTATAATTAAAATAATTTCGGGGTTTCCATGTGATAAGTGTTATCTTATGTTGATTTGGCCAAGAATCTCCAAAATGGGAGTAGTTTTGGAAAGCTAAGCAATTATGGTCACACTTAAAGTAATAAAATGAAACTTGATTTTATATATATAAAGAAAGTTATTTTTAAACAATTAATTTAAATAACATATTTTATTAAATAATTTATTTTGCATTGCACCATTTGACTTATTCCAAATTATGGTAAATTTTCTTCCTTTTTTTTCATAAAATCTTATAGCCATTAATGTCCACATTTCATTTTTTTTATATATATACATAGACCACATGCTTGTAATGTGTAGTGACACATTATGCAAAAACTGTAATTTTACAAAAATAGAACAGATATTAGTAAAGTTACCGCTAAATGTTGTCAGATACATCCACACTAAATAAAGCAAAGGTTAGATAAATTATCATCTTATGATTCCTGCCCTCTATCTTGAGATTCATGGGGCTACTCCTACACACTAGTCATAGATTCACATCCTGAACTCCCCATCACTAGAAAACCAAACCAGACAAAATTGATACATTAATTCGTGTTTCCACCAATATAAATAACTACCGATAAATCAATAAGGAAAAACCTCTTTTCACTTTATGAGGTAATTGGAAGGTATAGGAAAGGTGGATAGAAACATATAAAAGGGACGAACACAGTATGGCTTTTACAATGAAAAGAAGAACACAGTTCACACTTTACATTGCTGCCATTGTGTAAAGAGGTAATGGTTTCCTCTAAAGAAAATCGATCATCATCGCCCAATCCCCTGACCTAGGGTGACCTAGGCAGTGCCAATTGATTTTCTTTAGAGGAAACCATTACCTCTTTGTCCAATGGAAGCAATGTAAAGTGTGACCTGTGTTCTTCTTTTCATTGTAAAAGCCATATTGTGTTCGTCCATTTTATATGTTTCTATCCACCTTACCTATGCCTTCTTCAAAATATAATACCAATAAATCAAAATATTTTAAAACTTTAAAATATTAATGATTTGTTCTAAAAAAAATTGGCTGAATTAAAAATAGTATGCTAACTCCAAGTTGATTACCCTGTGTTTGTTGACACTATACTCTTATTTTAAAGTGCTCTCCCAGCCAAGGATCAAACCCAAAACATCTTGGCTCTCAACAAGAATAAGAATAATAAGCAAAGGGCAGCAGGGGTAGTGGTTCTATAGGTGTGAAAGAGACCTGCTCTGGAGAATAAAAGGGCAGCAGGGGTAGTGGTTCTGTAGGTGTGCAATAGACCTGCTCTGGAGAATAAAAGGGCAGCAGGGGTAGTGGTTCTGTAGGTGTGCAAGAGACCTGCTCTGGAGAATAAAAGGGCAGCAGAGGGTAGTGGTTCTATAGGTGTGCAAGAGACCTGCTCTGGAGAATAAAAGGGCAGCAGGGGTAGTGGTTCTATAGGTGTGTAAGAGACCTGCTCTGGAGACTAGAAATTCAGCACGGGTAGTGGTTCTTTAGGTGTGCAAGAGACCTGCTCTGGAGACTAGAAATGCAGCAGGGGTAGTGGTTCTTTAGGTGTGCAAGAGACCTGCTCTGGAGAATAGAAGTGCAGCAGGGGTAAATGGTTCTATAGGTGTGCAAGAGACCTGCTCTGGAGACTAGAAATGCAGAAGGGGTAGTGGTTTTTTAGGTGTGCAAGAGACCTGCTCTGGAGAATAGAAGTGTAGCAGGGGTAGTGGTTCTATAGATGTGCAAGAGACCTGCGCTGGGTGCACTTTGTACACATACTTAGGGAGAGCAAGAAAGAGATGGGAGGAGCAGGTAATAGCAAATGTGCAAGTGATAGGAGGAGAATGGAAACAATTAAAGGAGCAGAAATGGTAGAAGGAAAGAAGAAGAAGAGGCGTTTTAAAACAGTGGATTATGATGAAAAAGAATACTTCAATGAATATTTGATCAAACATTTCATTTGTTCCTATTGTATTTTGCAATAAATAAAACCATAGAATATTAGGAAAATGGTAGAGCACAAATAAAAGAAAAAACACTAACACGATTATGAGCCACTAGTGGTACAATCGCTAAACTACAGATGATCTGATTTGAATTTTGCTCATCAATTCTTAAAACCATATTTTATTAATGAGCTTCATACAGCAGGTACTGGTGACTCATCATTATTAAGCTTTTGCCATGCATTTCTGATGCAAGGAGAGGGGTGGGGAGTGTCTGCTAGTGTATTCTAAGTAAACAGTTACTGTTTTCATAATAACTATGGTGTGGGAAAGGTTTTTGTGGGTGTTGTTGAGAGTAAAGAAGTCAGTGAGCGAGAAAGAAGTTGTGTTGAAATGGTTGTAAGTAGGTAGGGATGCAAGGTAAACTAGCAAACAGATTCCTGAACCAAGAAAGGAGATTCAAAGAAAGCTAAAACTGGGGAAGATTCAAGATAAGTTAAAACTAAAGCACTATCAGATTAATTATTTAAATTCCAAGAAATGTAATCATAAAAATTATGTTTTCTGTTTTTATTCCAATTATTTGTATATTTGCCAGATTTCAAAATAAAATTCCTATACAAAACTATCACAAACTTACCTCTGGGAAAAGTGAAGTCAATTTAGCTGAAATGTGGTAGGACTAATGAAAAGTGAGTTACCAGAATATTACTCTAAAGTATTCATTTAAACTTGATCAAGTTAACTTACTATACTGAACAAAATAAAAATGGCCCACGTGAAATTATTTTAGTATTGGTGGTACACAATTATTTTTGTTATATTTCTAACTAAATAAACCAAATGATAAGTGTGATTGTCATAGTCAGCATGATCGGCTCATGCCTAATAAAAATAAAATTTTCAAACTTTTCAACCATTATAATAATGCATTATGAAATGTATGATATATTTTAAAACAAAACAAAGCTATCCTATGTTGTTATATAATGATCAGTTATTATATTACTAAAATTCTTGTGGTTTCCTCATTTACAGTCTTGAGATAAAATCAAGAATTGCTATCAATATTTCTAAATAATTTTAGTAACTATTCCACTCTGTATTGGTAAGCACAACGATTAAACATCCAGCTCGTTTAGTCTGATTTGCTGGTGATGGGAAGGTAGAAGTTGTAATCCAGTACACATTATAGGGGTTTTTCCTAATTGATTTCCCACTACCTCTTTATGTAAATGTGGAATCATTGTTGAAATTTAGTGTAAATGGCATGGACAGGTTGACAGGTAGTAAGTAAGATGTAGTGCAGATAAAAAAAAAACCTACCCATAAGTTAGCCAACATAATTAAAAATTTTCCTGTTTAACAAAGAATACATTTATTCTTAAATACTATCCAAGAAAGAAACAAGGTTGTTTGCTGGGTATTAGTAGCTTATCGATAAATATGACCAATCAATATATTGCAATTTAAATTATGGCAATGACAATTATGACTCTTTCTCCTTTTTTTTTCTGTACAAATTTACTGGTGTAGTCAGCTTAGACACTAATAATGATTCCCTGGTATTAGAAATATACATTTCAATGCTGGAGAGAGTTACGTTGGGATAGAATAGTTATTATTTCTGAAGCATAAATCAATGTTATATTTAGCAGAATACAAGATTTAAGTTGTTAAAGGCTTTTTATTGCATATACCTTTTTTTGTTTTCCATTTGTAGAGTATGTTCTTGATTTAGTCATGTGCATTCATCACAAAGAAATATGTTTTGAAAGGATCTGGTAATGGCATTTATGGATGTAGAAAAAGTTGATTATAGTATAGATATAAAAAAAAAGTATGAAAAGCAATGGAGGAGGTTGAAGTAGAAAGAGGAGTGGCAAGGAGAGTAAGGAATATGTATGATAATAATGTAAGTTGTGTAAATACAGAGAGAGGGTAAACAGGGTGGTTCCAATTAAAAAGTGGGAGTCAAACAGGGAAGTGCCCTCTCACCATTACTATTTGTATTGGTGATGGAAATGATCATGAATAGAGTGGCAGGGAAACTGGGTGAGGAGAAAATGAAAGCAATAATGTTTTCAGATGACTTGATGGTATGAGGGGAAAATAATAGGAAGTACATGAACAGCTGCAGGAGTGGAATGAGGAGGTGGAAAAGTTTGGAATTAAATTTAGTACGCCTAAAAGTGAAGTGATGGTAATGACAAGGCAGAGAACAAAGCCAAGAAAGGTGATAGAACTGGATGGAGTAGATCTGAAAGAAGCAAAGAACATAAAGTATCTTGGCAGTGTGATTAAGGCAAAGGGAACAGCAGAGAAGATATAGAGAGACGAGGGCAGCAGGGAGAGGTTTTCTACAGGTATGTAAGAGACATACTATGAAAAGGAAAAGTGCCTCTTAAGAGTAAGGAAGTGTTGTATCGAGCATACTTCATATCCATAGTTGTGTATGCAGTGGAAACTTGGACTTTAGATAAAAGAGAAACAAGGAAAGTGGAGTCCATGGAAATGAAGTTTTTGAGGAACATGCTAGCTGTCATAAGAAGAGATAGGATTATGAATGAAGGTCTAGAGTTGAGGTACAGGAGGGTATATGAGATAGTAGAGGAAGCTAGGATGAGATTGTATGGACACATGATGAGGATGGAAGGGGAGAGGATTCCAAGAAGATTAATTTATATGAAGTATGTAGGGAAGAGACCGCAAGGAAGACCAAGGAAGAGATGTGAGAAATAGATTGCAGCAAGTGTGCAAGTGAGAGGAGAGTGGAAGAGATTGCATGAGGACGAATGGTGGTAGGACAGAGGGAGATAGAGGCATTTTAAAAATTAGGTAATCAAAGTTTGGGCCCTGATAATAAGTGTTATATCTACTTACACTGGTACATTTTTGGAAGGTTAAATCTTTGTTACTTATTTGGCTATCTGCTGTATTGAGCTATATGATACCTATGTACATAAAAAATTCTATATTTTTTATACTGTATCTAAAACAAAAATTTTGCAAAAATACAAACAGACAATGTACCCTTTGTTTACCCTACATGGTAGCAAGCTTAACTTACATTATTACACTATGGCTTATCTCATAAGATTGACCCTTATTGTAAACCACCAAGGTAAGACTGTACCTTTCAGCGTGTGCACATACAATAAATAAACTGAAATAATTATTTTAATTATTTTTCAATAAACATATTTACAATTTTAATATTCAATTAAAAAACTCAATTTTTTTCAATCACATTTCAGGCTTTATTAATAGTTAAAAAAAACTTTGTCCAAACTAAGATGTCCACTGAACTGAGTTTGTTATATTTAGGTTAACCAAAACAAGCTTGTGGTTAACACAAATATTAACACCATAACATAAAATACACTTGGAATAATAATTTTGTACGTTAATTATTAGTGTCCTTATCTTGTTCGTTGGAACAGAAAGTAATACCAATTGTATAGTGAATTACAACAAAATTAAATTTCACCTTCATTTTCTTCTGAATAAATATTTGGGGCAGCTTTTTGAAAATACAAACACATTTTTTTAGGTCAAAATTGATAATAATTTAACTATATTATTATTATTATTAATGTTATTTTAGAAGTATGGATAATATCTATCATTGGTGTCAGGTATATGATTTTATTTATAAATACACAAAAGTAAATCTAGTAACTTTTTTTATCTGTCGAATATATCGATTTATAAGAAAATTGAGGTATATATAAAATTTTAATAAACATAATCTTGGGTTTATTTAGTGTAGTTTGTAATTTTGGCTGCCACACTGACAATTATTTTCTCTCTAATCTATTATGTTTGTTATTTAAATATGAAGCTGAACATAATAAATAGTTGGTAGTTAAATACATATTCAGATATAACTGAAAATACTACAATAATCTACTACAGAGGTTGAGTAATAATGCTGCTGAAATATACAATGTTGATGCTATGTAGTGTTATTAACATAGAGGCATAGTTAATTTTAATAATAACCCACTTTGGTGGCTGCATGGTCTAAGGTACTATTCTTGTAAAAGACTAGACTGCCACAGATGCAATGATCGAGGTTCAAATCCCAATCAGATGCAATGAGGGCTGTTTTTTCTCAATTGTTTTCCACATTCCCTCCACCCGAATTTAGGTACACTTCCTCTAAATAAATTTTTCTAATCCCTAGCATATTAGTGTAATTATTAAATAGGGGTATAACCCAAATGGGCAGTGTAAAAAAACTATAATAATAATAATTTAAATTCAATTTCAATTTCCTTTATTAAAGTGCTGACCAACAGTTGCAAGAACTATAAAAGCCCATCACTGAAAAATACAAAAAAGGACGAACATATGAACATAGGAAACCAATAATTTATAAATAAAAAAAAATTAATCAGTGAAGACACAAAGTTATTCATATAAAGCCAATGATAATTAAAGAAGAGTAATTTTTTTTTAATATTTTAATGAAATCCAATACCAATAGTTAAATTTCATAACTTTAAGTTAGTTCCTTAATAATAATAATAATAAGAAGAAGAAATATTAATATTCTTTTATTCATCATTTTAACTGAAATTAAACTTAGTTTAGGTAAGCTGAAAGCTTAAATTTCCATTTAATAAAATGAACACAAGCCCTAACCAAACATGTAACGAGTATTATTTAATACTCACTCTCTTTTGTTATATTTATGTAAAAATTATTCCCGTTATATATTATATTTGCTTTCTTATAATTGGTAAAACCAAAAAACTTTTTCATTAAGGGATTCTTAGTTCATATACTGCATATCGGGTCTTCACGCCCATTGTTTGAGAAATGAGAAGCTATTTTGATTAAATGGTTTTCAAAATGACTTAAAATATACATACAACTAAAATAATGTAATAAAGATACTTATTAAAATAAATGTCAAAGTCATAAACCTTAATCAAATTATAAACTCATATGATGAGCTATCATGAGAGTAGCCTCTATCAAAACAATAAGAACTTTTTCTGGTAGAGCTAGGTTTTCACTTAAATGCTTGACTCTGACCCAGGAGTCTAGGGTTCGACCCTTGACCGACTGCACTGAACAGCTATTAACATTCTCTCTAGACTTAAGTTACATAGAGAGTTCAGGTACTAGAATACATCAATAAAAATAATAGCAAATGTGGATACAATTGTTAAAGCCTTAATATGTTGCCCGACTAGCTTTAATTAAGCTAAGGCATATAATTTTAAATTTTTATGCCGTGATTTACATACTAATTTGGATACCTCCATTTAATTACACTAATGAAGCAGGTATGAGAAATGTAAAATTTGAGAGTGAATGTACCAACGTTTGGAGAGAGTGAGAATCTATTTAGATAAAAATGCCCTTGGTACATTCTGCCGGGATTCAAACCTTGGCCTCCCCGTCCACGGCAAACTAGACTATACAAGCTTGGTGTTTATTCTGTGTACCCACCAATGAGAGCTAGGTCATTCTTAATTCTTTATAGGATACTTAAATGAAGTAGGAGTGAGTCAAAAATCACTCTTAAGTGCAATCCAAGATAATACTAGTTTAAAACACGAAATATCCTCCTTGCCCACCCCATATAACAGCTATGTTGTCGATTCATCCACATTGTAATTAGGTGTTGTGGCCCCCGGCTTTACTAACAGGAAGCTTGCTAACTACACATGTCAAACAGTTTCAATGGAGGAGTTCGAAGGCGAGCCATTGTGCCCTTGAGACAGTCGACATCGGGTCTTCACGCCAACAGTGCATGGTGCATGCGGTCTTTCGAGAAGATTTAGAGCAAGCTCTGTTGCCGCTGAACATGTACTAATGCATTCAGGTTTAGTGCATGAAGCATGGTTTACTACTAAGCAAAACAGTGCATGCTCAAGGTGAACAAACAGGGTGGGAAATATCTTATTTTCAAGAGTATTTGCATACTTCAAGAAAATGTTTAAACAGAATGCAAGTGACTTCAGTTTGATTTCTTGACAACTTTAACTACTGATATTTCCCATTGCTTATTTTAATACACAAGCTCTTCAAAGAAATATAGTATCGAGTGTATTTATAAGCAAACCCTCCCACAAAAAAAAAAGTTTAAACAATTATATATAAACTTAAACTATTTTTCAAATATATATGAAAACAAAAATAACAATAAAACCTAATTTCATAACATATAATCTCCTGAAAATGTTCAAACTCGCTCTGGCTGGACAGCGTACATGTCAGACAATTTGACAGCAATTCCCTTTACAGTCATAACTATAGATAACGACACTCATCACTTAACTCTGAGGAACAATACACACATATAGAGGAGAATGCTGTTACTATGTTTATTTTAGAGTATATGTGTTATCAAAATAGTTGAATAATACTGTTGGGGGAAATGTGACTGAAACTTGATAAAAAAAAATTAAACTCTGTAGTATACTGTTTATTAATACATAGGTAAGATAAACTTGGGAAGTATTAATACTGAACTATATTTAATTATAGACAAAACAGGCTTTTTATGAGAGGATTTAAAATAAGTTTACCGTTAATTATATGAATGAATTATAACATAGTCTACAAACCTGTTTTATTTTCTACTTTATATGACATTAAAAATATTTTTATATGGAATTACAAATTTTTAAAACCACTTAAATAATACATGTCATTCTATAAATTTGTCCATCAATATTTTAAACATTTCAAGTGAACATTAACACTTTAATATATTACACTATATATAATTAATTCCACAACTTATGGTAAAAACACGGTAGAAATAATAGTTTCTGACAGCTACAAAATATACTAATCATAATTTAGTCATACATTAAGTCATGTAATCTCATGGTTGCCACACACCTGGAGAACAGGGAAAACATGATTCTTTTTGTCAGGAAAAATCTATGGAAAAACAGGTAATTTCACAAAACTAACTTTTAAAAAACACTGGAATGCTTGTGAATTTGAGACATTCAACTACAAGCTTTAAAGATAGGTCTTTGTTGTTGTTATTATTATTATGTGTTTTCTCTTTCGACAGGTCCATTGCCTAATCCAAATTGGTTACTTCAACAGGTTCTATTAGCAGTTTCCTATTTTATATCTTGAAACTTCATCGTCTTTCCTTGTTTGAGGTCACCAATCACTTGTATTTGTGGTCTTCCCTTCCACTTTATCTGCTATGACATCACTCAATAAGCCATTTCTTCTTATGATGTGATCCATGCAGTTTGAATTTCTTCAGAAAAAAATCACATATTGGTTCTCTTTTCATATATCTACACTTCTTAAAACTACTTTATTGGTTACCCAATATGTCCACTTTATCCTCTGTATTCTATCTCCTCCAGCACCACATCTCAAAGCTTTCAAATTATTTCTCTTTTTTCCTCAAGGTCCATGGTTCAGCTCTATGAAAAGAAATGCTCCAAATGTAGCACTTCACCAGTTTCTGCCTCATCTCCAGGTCCAATTTGCTAGTCTGTAGCATTCTTTTCTTGCTTAAAGCAGTCTTGGCCATTGCTATTTTTACTTTATCTCCTGTATACACTGCATGTCTGTAGCACTTGAACTTACTAAACATTTGAAATGTTCCACATTCTTCAGCTGTTGATTTCCCACCACAATGTTTAGTGGTTCTTCTGTCTAGGATATCCTCATTACTTTTAACTTTTCAGTATTAATTTCCATTCCATACTCTTTTCCAGTTTTAACTAGTTTACTCATGATAGTTTGAAACTCTTATTCTTCCTTGGCCAATACTAGCAAATCAATAATGTATTTCTAGCAAGCAATTCTCCATACAGGTTTAAAAGAATTAGTGATAACTAACATTCCTGCCATACTCCTCTTCCTATTTACACTCTATTGGTGTCCACTATATCCAATATTTCCTTTACTATATTACTTTATTTGCAAGTTTCCTTTTAATATTTTCTTGTTCCAGTCAAATTTACGCATCTTCATCTGTGTTTTACAGTTTTCCCAGTTGATGAAATAACCACAAAGTTCTTCTTTAACATCTTTCCATTACTATCCTTAGCACTTCAATGACATTTCTGGTTCCTTTTCTCTTCCTTAATACAAATTTGTCTTCTCCTAAAATTTGATATATATTATTTTCTAGCCGCTTGATTAGTATTATAACCACTATATTTGCCACGTGTGATATCAAACTGATAGTCTTGTAGTCACTGCCTTTCTTGTTGTTTTTTTTTGTTCTGTGGTCAATCATTGTCATTCTCCTGTGGTGTATATTTGGTTTACTAATCAAAAAAGTACCACAATAACGTTTTCACATAACTCTTTTAGTAAATTTTTTGGTATGTCAACCTTGCCTTTGGCCTTTCTTCTTATCCTATCGATTATGGCCTTGTCTACATCACTCTTTAGTACATTAGTACTAGTGATTGGAAACACAGGAAATTTTATGTTAAGAAAATATTGGACACTCTGGATCTGCATTTGTCACTTTAGGTATATTGTATCAATACAGATAAAATAATACTAATCATGTAGTAAAATATTATCATTGTTAACGGCAAATAAATATATACCTACTTTATTCTCTCAACTGTCCTTTTGTCCAGGTTCTTACTGTATGTTTAGTTGTGACAGTTAAACATGTATGCACATCCATCACAGACTCTGCCTTAAAATATAAGTGAAGTATGCCTCTGGGCATGGGATGAATCTTAAATAGGTCAGTGGTTATAGCATTGGTGAACTACGCCATAGGTCCTGGGTTTTAATCCCATGTGAAGGTGTTATTTTTCAATTTAATATACGTGATAGTTAGATACAGATATAACCGTAGTTAATAAATAAAACAACTTGGCTATTTAATCCATGTATTTGTATTATTAAACTGCTTTTCATAGTAATTTTAATTTAAAGAACATGATAGTTAGATACAGATATAACCGTAACTAACAACAAAAAAACTTGGCTCTTTAATCTGTTTTTGCTTGTTATTAAACTGTGTTTCACACACTTGTTTATTGACGCATTGGAAATTATAATCTGCTCTTAACTATGAAAAAATAAATATATTGCTATGCATAAATTATTTAAAAGCTATTTTTTTTATAGATAAAAGTTAGCACTGAACTATAGTTATATAAATCACTTTGTATAAAACATGTAAAACTGTGATCAGACAATTAATATACATAGTAAGTTTTTAAGTCTAAATAATAAATGTGCTTACTCTGTGTAAGGATTACTAACATATGTTGTGTTATTTACATTAAGTCTGTAACCTATTTTTAGCTACTATATTTTTAAGAGCTACACGTTAAGAGTGCCTAGATTTGAAGTGTGCTTTAAAAATGATTTAATCAGGAATACATGTGTTAGATATTTAAAAATTATATAAGTATAAAGTTACATTTTTTATATCCGGAAACATTTTTCTTGTACATCCTTGTATAATCTAGGGTTAAGAATAAAATAACTGGAAAGAAAGAAAGTCAAATAAAGATTCTACTGTTAGTAAAAGTGAACTTGGATTTTTAACTATTAGAGCTTTTTTTTTACTGCAAGCCTAAGTTTTTTTCCTTCTTTCAAAGAACAAAAAACATCTAGAAATCTATAACTGTTCTGGGTCTGTGAAAGAGTTTTTCAACAAATTAATTTGATTAACTATCAAATTTAGGATACTTAATCATTTAAAAAACAAGACTGAATAGCCATTTTTCCTTTATATTTTTAATATCAAATAAGAACTATTTTTCAAAATTGTAATTCATCATGTATGTCTTTTATTTTGTTTGTGCATGTACCCTTTGTTTACTATGAAAAGTGGCACTCTTAACTTTATAGCTTATACTATAGTCCTATCTTTTAGCAGCACCTTATTATAACCCATCAAGGTGAGCTTTTTTACATTTCAGGGTAAACTGAATCTTCATTTGTGTGTGTGCATACGCATGGGCATATGTGTGGGTGCATGTATGTATATGTGTGTGTGCATGTGCGCGCTTCAGTAATTTTACTATTGAATACTTTGGTATCATCAACATATGTTTAGACAATATGAGTCACATACATGTAAATCATGTTTAACACAAATATTTGTTTTAAACTATATTTACTAAATTGACATATTATTAGTCTCTTAAACATCTACATGTTCTGTTCAGAATAGCGAGAACAGAGTGATAGGGAAAAAACGTTAAGAGTTTCCAGGAGGATGTGTGTTCACTTTTGTCTGGGGACTTAAAAGGAGACTAATCTGTCTTAAATATGAATAGTTGGGATCCCACCATGCTTATTAAGTCCCAGATGCAATTAATGCAGTCATGTTAAGTGGCTAAAAATAAAAACCTCAAAGTAAGAGAAACTGTCAAAAACTAACAAAGTTTGCTTGGTGTGACTGAATATGAATCTGGTGTTTGTATACAATTTTATTTTATTTTAAAAATCGAACTTCTATTGTATTTCCATAGGTTTTATCGCTAGTAGCTTGAACTGGCACTGTGAAAACCGTAGGTCCTAATCGTTAACAACTCATAGTCAGGGCATAGCTACTAAAGAGAGTGGTGGATACATCCCCCCCCCCCTTTTTCTAAGTCGTGTTCCTCCCAACAAGTGGGGATTATTTAAAAAAAATGATATATCAAAGATTTATACAGGTGTTAATTAGGTGGCTCTAAATTATGTTGAGCCATTGAAAATAAGGCCCTGTTTGACCTTCCCTCAACATTCTCCATCCTCATTACCCTCGGCTATCACCTCTAGGTAGCAGTTCAATCTTGGTTTGGTTCTTTCACCCCCATCCCCAAAATGGATTTTTAAAACTAATGTTTGAACTAACACAATGTTTATGTTTATTTATAGGCTTTTGTTTTTGTTCAGTTTTTATGAGCAGTGCTGTTTGTGTGTGAGGCTGAAATTTGGACGCATAAGATCATCCTCTAGTGATTTGAGCAGTGTGACAGAGACTGAAATTTGGTGACAAGTAAACAATCTATGAAGATTGCCGCTGCAGACAATAAATAATGGCATTGTTGAAGATATATTCTTAGAAAAAGAAAGAGTATTTTCATAGTCACGTGTTTTGGGTTAATATGATTATTAAATTTCTCTAGAGTAGCTCAGTAGCAGTGATGATTATGATTTTGAAATATATTTCTTCGCCTTCATTTTTCATGATGCTCATTTTACGTTTTTATTCTTTTAGATATTGAGAAACTCATTAAAAAGTGACATATGAGATTTATAATATACTATGTATCTCTCCATCAAAGAAGATAGCCTAGGAAAGTATTTGCCATTGTGCTTTTGTTTTGCATCAAACAGAATGTAACTGCAATCCTGATTGTAATACTTTTTACTATTCATTTGTCAGTATGCCTGTTTGTGTGTTTTTTGGCATGATCTCTGTAATTTATGATTATAATTATTAACTTATTATTTAATAAGATCACCATTTTAAAACAATTTGGTGGAGTGAATTGTAAACTATGAATGCAAAACTTTACAGACTATCTAAAAATACTGATACATTCATTTGTCTATAATTATAAGCCCTACTTTTTGAGACAAAAATATTTCTCAAAATAACAGATTTTTTTTTTTTTTTTTTGCAAGAACACAAAATAAGTACCTGGTATAATAACAAGATATTTGCAAAACTCGGTGCCAGGCTCATGAGTTTGTTAGTTAGAAGGTGCTATTGTTTCACTGGAAGGGGGAGGTTGTGTTCAGTGAGCCAATGCTTACACTTTTAAAATCTTTTTGCTATTATTGATTTCGGAGAATTTTCGGGCGGGAAATAATAATTTTTTGCATGAACGGCACGAGAAACAGGAAGAATTTTTTTTTTAATTCCAGTTTGTCTATATTTATTTATTCAATTTATAATGTTAGTCTAAACTTAGCATTCCCATTCATTTCAATAAAAATCAATATTATGGTAAAATAATAAAAGAATATGGCAATTTATCAGAAAGAGATAACATTTTTAATTTCAATTAAGTTAGATGTAAGGGTAGATGTCAAAAATATTTAGAATATTGTCAGGAAAGGAACAAAAACTCTGATTTGGTTGCAATTATAGGTCTGAACAATAAATATTGTCTTAGATATATTAAAAAAAAATATATTTATACTCAAAATTTTATATTATTTGATTTTAAAATTGTTTGTTTTCCAAATAAAAACTAAATTATATTTTCCCCTTACAAGTGTTAATGTTTTGATGTAAGATTTTTTTTTAACCTAGGCCTATTTATAGTATTATATTTGTGGTAATTTTTAATCCCTCATTTTTGGTGTAGATATAAATTAATTTAAAAAATATACATTAAGTTTGGCCAAAAAATTCTTAAATAAAAACTCATGGCATGAATTTTAATAACTACTTAAACAGTTAAGTTATTCAAACAAATCTTAGTTTTAAATAAATGTATTGTCTATAATAATACCCAAAACATTTCTCAAATGAGCCATTTTAGCTATTAAAGATCTCACAAAGCGCACCATTGGATTCCAAATATATTAGTTGATCCAATTATTATTATCTATGATACAAAAGCAAATGGATGCTATTTCAAATAATAACATTTGTTTACTAGAAGTGTCTTTATGCAAATAAGTGTGGTGAAGGCAGTCCCGGATTTAGGAACGGGCCAAGGGTGTCAAATTTATTGGGGTAGCAAATTTTTTTATATAAAATTTTTAAAAAGCACATAATATTGAATGTGTGATGCAGGGAGTTTTCAACACTAAAGGGAAATTTTTAGAAGATGGGAATTTTTGTGCCAGCAGTATATTTTTGTTCTTTATTTATTGTTTAATTATTCATTTATATTTTATTTACATTATTTTTCAATATGGATTTAACTTAGATGACAAAAAGTGTTGCTCTTCTTGACCACTGTCAAACAAATTGCTAAAAGAAAAAAACCTGCTTGATCTTTATCCAAATGTTTGTGTCTTCTTGAAGATTTACTTTAGTACTCCAGCTACGGTTTCTTCTTGCAAGATTCAAAAACTGTCTGCAATTGTCACAAACTCAAGCAAGATTAAATCATTTAGTGGTCCTTGCAATTAAAAATGACATTAGTCTAAAACTGAACTATGAAAATGTGATTCATTCATTTGCTAATGAATTTGATAAATATTCCTTATTTTAGTATTTCTTAAAATAATTATATTTTAGATTGTTTATATTTTTCTTTAAATTTATATATTTTTTTATAGTGGATACAAGAAATTTATTACATAATTCGCTGACTTTTCCAGATATTAAAAAAAATCAGCTTAACCTTTCTACAATTATTCTTAGTGAATGAGTATGTTTTCATTTATTGCATTTATTAAATACTTTTGAAAACAATCCTAGTGGCTCCTAGAGATAAACATTATTAAAAGTTATTTTTCCAGTATTTAATGTTCTAGGTAATACTTGTGCCCCTGTGTAAATCCTGTGTCAACATCAAGAAACCAAATTTGTCACTTTTGTTTTTAATATTAAGGTGCAGAATTAATCAAGTAGGTGCTTTCAATTTCCTGACATTAAAAAATTCCCTGGCTTTTTCAGGTTTTCTCTGTCTGTAGCCACCATGTTCTTTTATATTTTTTAATTTGGTTTATTTCTTAATTTTTACAATCTTTTTTTGTAAAGTTAACATTCGTAAAAATTTCCCCCAATATGCAAATTTCTTGCTATTTCCAAGTATTTTTTATATTAAATATGCATCGTTATATATATTAAATATATAAATATTATGTGAAAAAAGGGTCACAACATATTTTTGGGCACATGGGCGTAAGGACAGTCAACCCCGAGACTGTGTAAATGTGTATTTCATGTATAACTTGAAGTTTAAAAGCCTCTTTTATCATTATGTGGGTTACACATATGTTTTCATGCCTTAAATCTATTCAGGGAAAAATATTACCATAAATTATAGTATATAATATGGTTATGTTAGTTAATGGCACTCAGTTGTGTTGTAAATTAGTTATAAAATAAAAGTGATTAAAGTATCAAGTATCCATTTACTTAATAAAATAAAAGGTTAATTAAAATCTAATAAATTCATAATCTTAATGCACATTAAATACAAACGTTACACTGATAGACAGTCCTTAGTTGTAACTTTTTTTTATAGTTTTTCCTGAAAAATCCTGGGAAATTTTTTTCCCGGCCGAGTTTCAGAAACAAACAATTTCCCAAAGTTTTTTCCCTAATGTTTAGGATCTCACATAGCCCTATATATAACCCATCAATATAGGAAACTGTAAATAGACTTGTTCATAATATTTCATTGTTCACATGTTTTATAATTATCTGTTGTTGGTTTTTAATTCCACAATAAAAACAACTTACATGCTCGACTCTGATTCAGGAAGTATGAATTAATTTTGAATACTGCTTTGATAAATTGGAGGTGATTTTCTATAAAGTGTTTTTAGTTCCTTTCATCTTCCAAACAAATTATTAACTTATTGTGTGTATATATGTGTGTGTTTGTGTGTGTGTGTGTGTGTATATATATATTAGTGACTCATATTTGAGTGATATTTCTATAATATTAGCCGGTAAACTTAAAATAAAAATTATTATTATCATTTATTTTGCTACACAAATGTTGTCATTGCTTAAATTATCACACTATGGTGCTCAATTTTAGTGTCAAAATATTATTGTTCACCAAAAAAAAAAGTACAATAAAAACATTCCTAAGATATTTAAAGTTTATACTTAAAATAGTTTTATATTATCTGGTGTTTTTTGAGTTACATAATTTAAAATGCAAATGCATATGTTTGAATAAACAATGTACATGTATGAGTACATGGAGATTTAATGACTATTGCATGGTACAATTGATTATAAATCAAGTGTTGTCAGAGGTATGTGGCATGGATGTGTTTCTGGAGTATGCAAAACTTGAATCCCATTCGACCAATCAAATATAAGTTCTGCTTTACATGCCACACACAATGTATTTTTGTTGATACCAGTGTGAAAACAACAAACATGCACATTTCACACAAGCTTTGCTTACCCTGGCAACAAATGTTCACACCACCAAATGTCATGGTACAAATGTGTGATGTGATATAGCTTAGAATGTGAGTATATTAGGTTTTGTGTTGGTTAACATACGTAAGCTCACTTTTATAATGACTGGTTAAAGTCTGTAACTTTTTTAAGATTGTATATGCACTGATAGAAAAAAGTGAAATGGATTATATTCAATAGAGTTTCGATAGTTTTAAATTGAATGGGATCAAGAGCACCTCGAACTATTAAAAACTTTTAACTACACAAAACGATTGGAAAAAATGAAAAGATTTGAATATTTTTATAATAAAATATTTATATATGGAAAAATATGTATGCTTTCTCTTTGATTATTTTTGATTTATTGCAATTAAAATACATACATAATTTAAAAAATAATAAGAAGAAGAATAAACAGAATTGTTAATACAACCTATATATATATATATATTTTTTAAGAAGAAGGTACAGGAAAGGTTGATGGAAAACTTATGAAAGGGAACAAACACAATATGGCTGTTACAAAGAAAAGAATAACACAGTTCACATTTTGTATTGCTGCCACTGAATAAAGAGGTAATGGCTGCCTCTTGAAGAAAATCGATCATTACTACCTAATCCCCCGACCGAGGTTTCATTCTATCAGAACTCATCGGGGGGGGGGGTAGTGTGAAACGTGCAACACCATAAAAGACAAAAACAGGAAAGAGACATTGGATGCAAATATATAATATATCTCTTTAAGGACTCACACTCCCTCCTGATGAGTTCCGATAGAATGAAAATTAGGTTGTGGGGTTGGGCAGTAACGATTGATTTTCTTTGAGAGGCAGCCAATACCTTATCATGGCAGCATTGCTAAGTGTGAACTGTGTTCTTCTTTCCATTGTAAAAGCTGTTTTATAAGTTTTTATCCACCTTTAATGTACCTTCTTCCAAATATGTGTAACATAATACCTCAAAAAGTGAAAAGAGGTGTTCCTTAAAGATATAATACAACATTTTTACTTTACATCCATTACTGTTTCCAGCATGTGACCTTGGTCACTTTTTTATTCAAGCCATATATATTCCACTGCCAGCTGGCTAAGCCTTTCATTGATTCATATGCTTAATAATAATAATAATAATAATAATAATTAGCCTTTATTTATCTGGCGAAGTTAACTGAACCAGTGTTGAATACAACATAGACTATTACCTTTATTGAAATACAAACTAATTTTAACTAATGAATATTCAAATAAGTATAAAAACATTTGCACGCTCATTCATACTCATTTAAAGCTCAAGTAATTACAAGAACTTAGTTTAGCTTGTTAGACACATTAAATTGCTTGAAGGGAATTTTAGATGTTAGGTGAAGAGTCGAGTTATCTAGTTTGTTCCAAGCCTGTGATGCCAGGACAGTAAAAGAACGAGCATATGTTTGAGATCTATGCATGGAAATATACATTTGTAGAGTGGATTCTGATCTAGTAGCACAGGTGTGTTTATCCTTCATAAATAAGAACTGTGAGATGAGGTATTGAGGCTGAGATGTTGATAATATTTTGTGAAGCAATACTAATAAATGTAGCCTTTGCCTTTCATTTATTCTTAACCAACCCAGTTTATTAAAATACTTAGAAATATGGTTATGCCGTTTTTAGTTAAATATATATCGAACACATGTGTTTTGTAGTTGTTGTAGTCATTCTGCTAGATTGTCTCTTAAGTCATTGTATACTACGTCACAGTAGTCAGTGTGGCATTATTAAACCCTGGACAAGGATAATTCGCACATTTTCTGGGAGAAAATTCTTCAACCTTCTCGGTGAATGTAAGCAAGCATACACTTGCTTGCAAATCGAAGTTACCTGATCTGTCCAATTAAGATTTTCATCAATAATCACACCAAGGATTTTAGTCATTGTTGTCAGTTGTACTGTGGCTACTCCTAATCGTATGTCAGTCAGCAGGGAACAGTTCACATTCACTAGTAGTCCTTATAATCTATCTTAAGACTAGGACAGGCACAACATCCAGTCCCCAGCTGTTAATTTAGCAATGTGAAAGGGTAAACTAATATGTTAATCAATGAAAAAAATTTGGCCATGTCGGGAATCGAACCCGTACCCTCAGCTCAATAAGCAGACACACTACCGACTGAGCTAAGGTTTCGGACAGATTACACCCTATAAAATTTAAAAACGGACATTCATGGGACTAATTGTCACATAGCAAATGGTATGACTGAGGGCTGAGTAGTTTATAATGATCAGTTGATCACATAGCACATGACTGATCTTGTGGTGGGAAAAGCACTCTAGTAGGGCACACCCTTCTTTGAACTATCAAGACTCTATTGTATAACTGCTATGTTTGCTACTAGTAAACTTAGTGGAATATTAATCAGACATTATAAGTGTGGGAACTAGAGCTGGCATTGTTTTGTACAGTAATATAGCCAGGCTTGTTTTATTTTGAATTATAATCTTGGAATGATCTACCTGGTTTACTTGCTTATTACACTATATTTGTACTTTTTTATTTGTTTGTTTTTTCTGATTTTTATTTTGTTAAAAAGTTATATTGTATCGTTTATTTTTGTAATAATATATTTTTCAAAGTAATATTTTGTTTTTGTTTTCAATTTTTCCACCTTTAAAATAAACATTTTATATGTTTGCCACAGGACCAAATTTAGAAGTTCTTGTACATATACATATTACAGAATTAAGTAATTTAAACAATAGCTATTGTTTTTGGAAATTGATGCTGCCATTTGATGGATAAAAAAATTATTCCTTTTAACACAATATTTCACACTTTAATTTTGAATACGATTGAATAAATTTGCTTTGTCTAAGTTGAGATTTTAAATACAGTTTAAAAAATGATTGCTTTAATTTATGTATAAAGTTTTACTACAATTATGATTTTGTTGGTTCCTTAACTGATGCTTGCCATTAACTTGTGCACTTTAGTGCTAGTCTTCTTAGGCAAATAATTTATAATCCTCAGCATAAACTATATAATCAAATTCTTACAGCCTAAGAAAGAAGTGAGGAATTTACTTTCACAAGGTAGTATGAGATGTTTTTTAAAGCTAAATATCCAAACTTAATTAATATGTAAAAGACAAGTTGATAAAATTTGAAACTTTTTAAAATCAATTTCAATTTTTTTTTGTTCTTCTGGAAGGGTAATTAGTTTGCTATTAGTAATAATATTATAATAAGAGAATAGTTACCAGAAAATACTTACAACTGTTAAGGTACGGCAGAAGGGAGTGCAAGTATTTTTCAGTTTTTATAGAATATAAATTTGTTACCAAAAATTAATCAAATATCTCTCCAGTAGCAATGTAGAGTTGATTTTTCTGCACATGCTAGTATCGACAGATCTCGAATATCTGGCAAGGGTGTCATAGAATGTTGTCAAAATATTTTCTCTTTATTTAAAATGTTTTGACAACATTCCAGGACACCTTTGACAGATATTCAAGATCTGTTGATATTAGCATGTGCAGAAAACTAAACTCTACATTGCTACTGGAGAAATATTTGATTTATTTTGGCCAAAAAAATGTAATGCTATAAAAACTTTAAAATTACTCATGCTCCCTTCTTCCGCACCTTAAGCCAAATAGCAAATAATGTTTAAATTTTGGCAAGGTAAGTTTTTTAAATGTAACATCTAAATTAGTTTTAAGCGTATAATCATAATTTTTTACTAAGCTGCGGTGTTAAAAAATTACACATACATATATTATTTATATAACTTTGATTACTAATTAAAAGTGTTATCATCAAACATTGTTCAACTGTATTTAAATATTTGTACCAAAACTATATTGTGTTTATTTGTTTTTTTAATGTTTAAAATGCTGGAAGCCAAGCTTAGCATTGATATTTTTTTTTAAATATTAGTTAGTTTATTAAAGGAATCTTAAATGTATACAAGATGCTGAGCACATTACTTATAAATTATTTTTTACAAAACTAATTTGTTCTGTAGAATAACAGTATGTAGTTCTATAGCACCTAATTTTAAAAAAAAACTTTCACAGTTTTTGAGCCTTTTAGGGCCTATTGTTGTACACCTTTAACTTATTTACTAAAGTTTAATTTGTAAACTTCAATCAATATGTTAAAATTGTATCTATAAAAATCTGAACAAGGTATATTAAAATAAGAACAAGTAAGCCAAAAAACAAGCACAATATGGCTTTTAGAATGAAAAGATAAACACAGTTTACACTTTCCCTGCACTGCTGGTATTGAGCCTCAAAGACTGGAAAGAAGTGTTTCTTTCTATAAATAATCTATAAAAAATATAAATGAAAATAGTTTGCAGGTCTCCCTACTATTGTTTTTGGAGAACTATGATGAGCACCAACAGCGACAAGATTAGAGGCTCTATGCAAGAATGTCACTAAGTGGGTGCTAAGTGGACACTAGCGTGGGATTGCTTGAACCATCATAGGTCTACAGGTGCTCGGGACCACACTATCGGTCCACTAAGCAGTAACTAACATTCTTGCATACCACGCTAGATATTCAAAATAATTTATAATTTAAATATGCCTGACTCATTTATTCCTTGAATTTCTAGATAAATTAATGCCGTTTGAAATAAATTAAATTCTTAATATAAATAGCATGCCATCATAAGGACCTCCTCTTCAAAATAGGCAAGACTCTGCCAAATAATTAAGTCTTACATAATATATGATTATATATTATCACATTTAAAGTTTCAATAGTTAGGGCAGTTACTTATTTTATGTACCATATCCCATCACTTTCATTATAAATTATATATTGTTAAATTGCATAAACCCAGTTTATTGAAACTGTCTCAAAACACGAAAACATGACTAGGGTGTGTATTTGTTTCCTTTATGGTATCTGTCTTACAAAATGCAAAGAATAAAATGGTCAGTTTAAATAGTACACATCATAACATTTGTCAACAACTTTGTTGTTAATTTTAATGCAATATAACAATAATGCTACCAAGGTTAATACATATGTTATATGCAAGCTTCCACAACCACACGTGAGGAAATACCAAGCTTTATTGCAAAGAACTTCAATAGCATCATAAAATTTAAAAATAATATCACCATTACACACTAGAGTAGACAAATTAGGGTGAATTAAAATATACCAGGAGGGTTGATCAGGTAGGGCAGCCTAAGTCCACCATCTAAAATTAGTAACTCTCCTCACTTTAGGGGTCAGTGTTAGTCCTACATATCTAAAACTGTTTTGGATCCATCCTTAATGGGAGTGATCTCCAAAATTTTATTGCATGAGATAAGATATGTTAGTAAAACTTTGTTACATATTGTATGTTTTGAAATAAATTTTTCAGGCGTAAATTTTAAATTTGTGCCATAATTTATTAAATCCTATGCTAAATATGATTTATGATAAATTTTCAAAATGCATTTAAAACTATTGCCTGATTAAATTTACTTTTATTTCATTAGGACTAGCTATTAAAAACAATATTTCGTACCCATGTACAGCTTAGGCTCCCAGTGGTTCTTTTCTTCGCTTAAAGCCACATAATATATGTTTATCCATCTATAAAGGAACAATAAATAAACTGGCCATAAAACTAATTTATGAACCTATTTTCAGCTTAGTTTGACATTAAATATAGTAAAAATAGAGCACAGCCCATTTTTATATATATCTAAACTATTCCACTGGAATTGTCATGAAAATCTTATCCAGTTCTTTTTCTGAACATTTCATTAGTTACAGAAAAAAAATCTACAAAATAGAATGTGTGTTTATTTCCATTAAACTCCGTTTTTAAAACTAGATAACAAAAATGTAAATTAAAAAAACTCTTAATTGTAATGTCTTTTTAAAATGCTGGAAATTACTTTGGGCCTATTTTGGTCTCTAAAGGGAACTTTATTCACCGAAGATTTGAATTGAGCACAGCCAAATAAATATATTTAGAAACAAATCAATAAAATTTACTTAAGCTGCTTGTCCTTTAATTCATAGTTGTTATCAATTCTAGTGTCTTTGTTTATTTTGTTTTGCCTGTGTCGCAAGTTTCTCACATTGTTGTTTCTCTTCCTTCCATTTAAATCCACTAACTCCACACCGTAATGCTCCTGTCTGTTTGTCAACATTCTCTCAGACCTTTGCATGAAATTGGACAGCTCGCAAGGTGTAAGTATTCTAACCATACAGCAATATCTGGCAGGCAAGCTATCTGCTTCAATTACTACCTGGATTGTCTGCATCCCCATCACCTGTACATATGCACGTATCATATAACATCCCAAACATACTCTAATAGCATTCTTGGTGTAGTCAACTGCAAACGTGCAGGCTGTGTCCGACCCACTATATGATAATATGTTATGGTAATATTCATTTTTGTATTCTTTAAACAAACTCATGTTACAACCCATTATGAATCCTTTCAATAATTATATTGACATGTCTAAAATATCTGCTTAAAACCTTAAAATTAAAATAGCACATTATTTAACAGTTATGTAGTCCCACAAACACATAACATATTCCCTGTGAAGCTAACACTCAAAATTAAAGAGTTACTCTTTAAATGGGTTTATGTGACTTCTGCCAACAATGTTTCTTACTAGTTTTAATTTTGCAAAGTTTTTTTTAACAAAATTCACTTAAAACTGATTAAAGTGGTAGATTCTGTAACAGTGGTTAAAAGCAAGCTCTGTTTTACTACAATAACTGACCTTAACTAATTATGTTGTAATATAACCAAGAAAATCTAAATATTCATATTGGGATTCACTAAGCCATTCTTTAATGACACAACACAAGACCTATTTGACAGTAAATAACACAACTCCTGTCAGAATTTGACTATGTTACACCAGTAGATTAGTTTTGTAGTGTTAGGTTTATTCTCTTTTTTTTTATTGGACTAGAGTGTACAATTTGTAACCAAGGGTAAGGCCACTTATGTGGCATATATTTTTAGTTAATTTGTGGCATTGTTGCATTATCATATTGCTAAATTATTGTAAAGTTAGTATAATACAAAATGTATTTTTTTGAGAATTCCGTATAATGTTTTGTCATTATGATTTTGTAATGTGTAGTTTGGTATTCAATCTATTTTATTCACCTGAAATAAAATTTTATTTCTAATACCGGGTGTGTTTTACAAATCCTATTTCTTTTGTATGGACTTAAAAAAAATGCTCTTTAAATTCTTTTTGTTAATATTTGTTTTAAAATCCATTAGCATGTGTGATATTACATTTAATCTAGAAACACGATTCAGCTTGGAGCAAACCTTACATACACATTGGTTTTCAACATTCTTCATCAAATAAATCATAACTGAAATAACACATTTTAATTTTCAATTTTAAAAATAGAAAATTTTAATTTTAAAACATGTTTATTTTACATTAAAGTATTTATTATAATGTATCTTTTAATATTCTAAAAAAAATAGATGAATAATGTTTACATTTTAATGTATGAATAAGTAATTTAAAGTCCAAGTAGGTTAAAGGTATAAATATCATTGTTGCCAGGTTCAAGTGTAAAAAAAATTCTTATAAATTTACAGTGATCCAGAATTGTGGTTGAACTAGAGTTTTATTCATATAAATATTCATGAAAGCTATTATCGTTAAACAAGATTGAATTAAATGTACTAATTTGAATGCATCAACTAAACATTCCAATAATTTACAAAACCTATTATTTGTGTATGTGCTTGGTGGAATGATTTACGCTTGCTTTGCTTGTGTCTACATATTGGCATCAATACGTTTGATTGGTCGATAAATGTTAAAAACTGCTAAGATTTGAGGTAGTAAGCACAAGAAACAATTGATCAACTTTGTCAGGTGGACCACAAATTATGTACACTTTGATATGGATATTAAAACATATTTTTAGGGTCGGACACTTTTTTATCAAATCATTAAGAGTTTATTAATCAGTTAGCTTATCTTCCTGTAGTGGTCTTAAGTTAAATCAGGAGACTTAGTTCAATGTCAATTAAATTTACTATTCTTCTTAATGCACATTCTAGATTAAGGTTATAAGGAGTGTTATAATATTAGATTAGAAATGATTAGTATAATAGCTATAACACCTATTCTTATGATGATGACGATATGTACATAGAAACATGTCGAAAACTGAGAATAACTCTCTTTCTAATGAAGAATTTTCTTCTTCACTGCAAGGAGCAGGGAATAAATGACTAATGAGTGGTTTTATATTCACCTTGTGTTCTTACTTACTTCTATTATACTAATCATTCCTTATCCAACGCTTGTAATAGGTTGGTTGAATATTAAATTAGGTTTATGGCAATACTTAATTTATTACTCTCCAGTAATTGACTTCAAAATATAATAAATAAAATTGTGTATAATACATTTCTTAAATATAAAATCTATTAAGTATAATTTTTATTCTAGAAATGCCCAAACAAAAGATTTACATTTAGTGTATTAAAAATTAATTTTTCAATTAATTATTTAACGAACGATATTTGTGCATGCTATTTTACTATCAGGCTTTCATATAATAACTAATGTTAATTTTGTATTCTAAAAAAATAACAAAAAATACACTATATTTTAGTTTAATTAAATTATATTTAAAGTTTTTTTAAAGCTGGGACATAAATTCTACACTCTTGTCCAGCTGTCTCCTCGACCTGTACTTGTATTGTACCCTTATGTGTCAGCTTGGGTTGTTTCTTTCACACTTTGCCCGCAACACGAATGCTATGAGTATGGTCCACGCTTTTAATATGCACCTTTTTATTTATCAAAAACAAAGAAACTACCCCTTGGGGAACCATTTCGACCACTAATTTCAGATTAACGGAAACTGCGCGACTTCTCAAGAATGTGAGAAATGTTTTCACGTTCCACCGGCGCTCGGCCACCCGGGTAAATATGGAAGTCGAACTCTCACGTAAGTGCAGTTACTTCAACTTGCATTTGTTTTGTATGTTTAACTTCATGTGTATCTCTCAACCCTTTCGCTTTGTAAATCAAAATACATATTTTTGGGTCTATACTCTGAGATAAAATTGGGATTTATATGTTTTCTTTTGTCTGGTGATACAATCAGTCGGTTCAGAAATAAATGAAAAATATGAAATTTATTTTCTTCTTGCCACCAACTGTACTCTTTAACATACATACATGTTGAGGGTAAATAGTTTCTAATCCAAGGGCTAAGCTTATAATAGCATCTGTCATAGTTTGAAATGTTATGTATAACATTAAATTTTAGCACCACACCTTGCTACCCATTCAGGTTATATGGTTAAGTACTAATTACGCTAATGGGTTAGGAATTGGGAAGGCTAGAGGAAATTAACCCATATTTGTGTGAAGGGAGAATGGAAAACAATTTAGGGAAAACCACCTCCATTTCACTTGACCGAGATTCGAACCTTGATCTCCCCATCTTGAGCAGTCTGCTAAACACGAAACTAGCATGCTAGCTAACTACGCCACCAAGGCGGGTTGTTATGTATAGATCTTTAGAAAATGTAATGTGTATATTTTTGTAACAAAAAAAAATCACAATTAATTTCCACTAATACTGTATTCAAATGCATTCCCCATTTTATTTACAAACCAAAACAATATCTACTTATATAATTACAATTTATTCAATAATTATTATTATTTAAATTTGTTAATAATACTTTAATAATAATCACACATTTTGATGTGATTTTCCTTAAAAATAATAAATTAACATTTTATTGTATCAAGAAGAAAAAAATTCATTAGTCCACAGCGAAAGGGTTTTATTAATATTTTGTAAATGTATTCATAAATCCACTGGTGCGATGTTTTTGTATATTGTAAAAAGAGTAATAACACTTTTTTAAATTGACAATTGGTTCACAGACAAATTTATGTTTATTGTGTTTTTGGTACTTAAGCAGCATTATTCATACTTCCAGATTACATTTTAGCATTTCATTTTTTAAAGATACATGAGGCTTTTTTTTTTATATAGAACTTGAACTTTATTATGTTTTGCTAAATGTTGTTAGCATTACACTTAGCTGCACGCCCATTGACCTTATTACATCTATATGGTTCAGAATAAACTATCCTTTACTATGGTTAGCCACTCTCAATGCAGGTGAACTTCACTCAAATTATTATCAATGAAGTGACACATGAAGTGACTTTTTTTTAATTAATGTGATAAATTACATACATTTCTTAGTTTCCCCATTTTTTAATACGCTTTAACATCAAACAATCTGAATTATTTTTTTAAAGAGTCCCCGTAGTTCAAAAATGCTCTAAGCCAGTGTACAACAATATCATTTTTTCAATATTTCTATATAAGGAAAACCTCTCACTTTATGGAGTAATTGTATTATATTGGGAAGAAGATATAGGAATGGTGGATAGAAACAAATAAAAGGGACGAACACAGTATGGCTTTTACAATGAAAAGAAGAACACAGTTCACACTTTACATTGCTGCCATTGGACAAAGAGGTAATGGTTCCCTCTTAAAATAAATTGATCGTCACCGCCCATTTTTCCGACCTAGGTTTCATTCTATCGGAACTCATAAGGAATGAGTGTGAAACGCACAACGCAACTTCCTAAAAGAGGAAAAAAAAAATAGTTTTAGGAAGTTGCATTGCGCGTTTCACACTTCTCCCTGATGAGTTTGGATAGAATGGAACCTAGGTCGGAGGATTGGGCAGTGACGATCAATTTTCTTTAAGAGGCAACTATTACCTCTTTGTCCAATGGCAGCAGTGTAAAGTATGAACTGTGTTTTTCATTGTAAAAGCCATATTGTGTTCATCCCTTTTATATGTTTCTATCCACCTTTCCTATACCTTTTTCCAAATATAATACCTTTTGTTCAATATTGTAATTTTTGATTCATATTAAAATAAACAAGCCTCTTCAGGCAACAACCAAAATGGAGTTCTCGCTGATCCACCATTATTCGATCAAAGTTCACTTTGAGGTCGTTCTATCATTCTCTCGGTTTGAGTTCAGCAAAACTAAATTATTAAGAGTCAAATTACTTTAATTTGTTATTTTTAATGTTCACTTTTTGAACCAGCTGATTATGTCAGAACAAGACTTACAAACTAGCTTAACTCTAGAACATACACAACAACCAGTACCCTGTTTGTTAATTAATCACTGGTAAGCTTAAATTTCATCAATAAATAAATGTTAGTCAGATATAGGAACTTGACAAAGAACTCTTAATCCAGAAGACAGGCACATTACCAACTAAGCTGAGGTGCCAGAATTCTCTTTGAAGTAGCTACACACTAAGGCATATTGCATCAGCTCAAAAAAATATTATCTATTCTTTTTTTCCCCATTTTCATACAAAAAAAATTACATACCAAGCCCATATATAGTAATACAGACAGATTTATTAAATTCCAATTTAGTCAAGCCATTACAAAAGTGGATCTTAATTTCAAGCACTTTGATTAACGAATTTTTTTTTTTAATCTTTTACTAAATTAAAAATAATAATTGTGGTATTGGTTAACATTTAAAATTATTGAAATAGTAAACAAATTGTTTGTTATAAGCACCACGCTTTGCTTGTTATGTTTTCAAATATAAATATATTTTACAGTAAATATAATTTTGTACATATCAAATACCAAAATATAGGATTATTGCACAAGTATAAGATGATACATTCATAATTTTTAGCATTTTTTATTTTCATAATAGTACATTTTGAACTAGTACATTCTGTTTGTAGATGAATAATGTATTAGTAAATAAGCTTGATGGTAACTGTTAAGGTCACACCTGCATTGTAAATACAAAACTAGTTTTAGAGTTATATTGTATCTCTTTTGGTTATTACTTGGTACCAATTATTTATTTTTTTGCTAACCGAGTTTTACTTTCAAAAGCTGCAGATTTTGTTGTGTCAAAATAAAATTTATTTTAGCTATGCACTGACATTGATACAAATTATTTGAACCTTAATTGTTTCTACTCAATAAAACGGTATGGTTTTTGCAAGTTATTAAAATATGCCAAATACTTTCACTTAATGTGTTTGTTTTATTGAATAACTAAGGTAATTGATGGTCATTCATAAATTGCATCATGCTATGACAGAAATAAAACCTGCACTGATGGTCATGCAGTCAGCTTCAGGTTCACAATAGATTGAACTGCTGATGACAGGAAAGTCGAGTTTCAAATTTCATCTGAGTGCATTGGTTGTGGTGAATCCATTTGTGACTTATCAGTGTGGATTTCCCCAATTTCTTTTCACATTAATGTGGGTACATTTCTTCTAGGCTACCCTCCCATCCTCCACCCTTTAGAGTAAGCTTTTAATTCAGTATGTGTGGAGGAGTGGGGGTACTTTTTTGTTCCAACATAATGGTACATCTGACGCCTCTCCACAGTTTTAAATATTTAACTTTTTCATTTGTACACTCATATAAAATTATACTAAAAGAGGATAGTCTAACCTGGTATGATGTTATTTTTGGAAGGAGGGCTGACCTAATATGATAGATGACAAGTCAAGGGATCTGCACCTCAATGTTGAATTTAACCTTGCTTTGTTTTAAATATACAAAAATATTAATAATATTCTTAAATGGTGATTTATTAAATGGGTTTTAACTTATTCTAAGCTAATACATTTTGACGTTTCCATCACCAGACGGGTTTGCATTCTCCCAAGAAGAAGGCGGTGCTGTGACGCAGTCGGAAGTTATCCGAGCATACAACACAAACCTCCCGAAGCCTGGAGGTATGTGAATCATTGGAGGAAGATGGGTGAATAACGTCCTTTGCCGAGTTGACATGTACCTGCTGCTGCTGTCCTGTCAAGAAGGTGTTCACAGGATACACAGGGTGTCTTAAAAATGTGGGACTTGGGTTGTAAAGCGGAAAATAAAGTGTGGGCTCCAAGCTATCCACAATAATATTTTTAATGACTATAGTTTCCCTACTATTTACTGTTACTTTAGAAGATATACAATATTTGTTAAAACTAAGCTAGTATTTGTGTGTTAGGGGTGTATGAACAAGGAGTAGGCTGCACCTCTATTAAAATACAAGATGAAGTTGCTTGAGGGCAATGAGTCTTTAGTTTATATCAAAGAATTTTGAGTTATAACTGCCTTGCACGTATGTGTCAGGAACACCACTTTCAGCAGTGTATCCTAATTTATAAAGGGGGATGATTTCATTTCTGAGTGTGCCGCAAGCTTGTTTTGACCCTAGCCTTCTATCACTAAAACCCTAAAAAGGTTCATTACGCCCCTGTTGTATGTAACACGCATCATAGAAATGTGGTATCATTGGGAAAATGCTATTCATCTTGGGAATAGAGCTATTGAGCTTCCAACCTCACTTGTATATTACCAAGTAAATTATTATTTATTGCAACTTGTGTCCACAGTTTAACTATTTATTGTTATTACTATTACTATATAATCATTATTATCATTATTATCATTGTCTGATGCTTGAATCCTGATCAAATATCTCAAATGAAGGTTTATCAGACAATATGAGTGGCACGGGTCCACTATAATCCAGAGATCTCAGGTACAAATAAAATAGTCCAATGAATTTCAGTACCCAAACACTTAAAATAGCTGTTATTTATGAACATTTAAAAATATTTAAATACATTTTATTAAGACATTTGGATTAGTATCTCACTCTCCCAGAACTAATTATAAACATGAAATAGACTGCTTTGTTTACTAAGACACTAGAAAACCTTTCCATAGCTAAATGGGATGTACAGTCATTTATTATTAAACTTGATTTACAGTAAATTATAAAAGATTCATTAACTATATATTTGTTATGGAAACATTATAGTGGTTATAAGATCAAGGTTGTTCCTGTATTTCCTTTTTCATTACTGTACAACTTTGGTTTAATGTTTGTGTATGAATCTTGGAAGGTTGACCAAATTACATGTTTTTAACAGGCACACAAACCAAGACTCTTTTTTCATTGTCAAATTTATTTTTATTTTTCATTCCATTTAATTGTTTTGATTTGTTTTTCTCGCTTATAATATGTGTATACAGTGTCATAATGACTTCATATAATATAGTGATGGTAAAATTCACCATATTTGAAGGGTACAGGATAAAAATTTGGAAAGACCCATTTTAACTCAAAATGAGTTAGTGCTGCCATCTGTTTGACAATCATTCACCTTATTAAATGGTTAGAAGAAATCTTTGTCATATTTAAATTAATTTAAATTTGCCGGTGTCCTTATTTGAGATCTAAAAGCTATCCTTTAAAATATGTGGTATATGACTTTCCCTGCCCCCCCCCCAGCCCCCTTCACCTTATCCCTCATTTGCAACTGTCTATAAGTAGTACATACTAGTAGAGAAGGGTATGGGTGTAATGTACCAAACCATTTTAGCCAGTACACAATATTTACTTTTATGTGTTTCCCTTTATCACTTATCTGGGCTAGCTGTATATTTACACTCTAATTGTAAGGAAAAGGAAGGTAGAATTTAAAGAAATGTACCTGAATATGTATGATGGGAGAGTACAAAATTATTGAAGTAATACCACCACAATACATCCGACCTGTATTCTAACTGTGACCTCCCCATTAGACAAGGGAAGATTGCATGGAATTTGTTCATATGCTTGTTTGTTTTACTTCATATGTTTTAACACAGGGGATATTTAATGGTTTAATCCTTTAGGTTGAGGAAGGAGGTTTGTCGGAGGAAATGTAATCATATTAGTGCCAAAAGGAGATTGACAATTCCTACAGAAAAATCACATGTGGGAGCCAGCCTCAGTGTATCACACTGAGATTAAAATGTTGAGGCCTTCTCATTAAATATAATTCCAGTACATTGTTAGTCCGATGCCTATAGGCCTTTCCACTTTTAAATTGCAGTAAGAATCTTCTGGACACTTACCATCGCTTTCTGACCAGTTGGTCTCTCCGCTTGAACTGTCTTTTTTTTTAAATCAACTGTGTTGTATCTTCTTAAAGTAATATAAACTACCAAAATAATTTTTAAGCCGCCTATTTTTTACATAATATTAAAATTAACATTGGGTCTCAGTTTGAAAAGTTCCCAAACATCACATTATAGGTGTTGTTCCAATTTTGTGGAAAATATAATTACTTTATGGTGACTGTAGTAATAATTATGAACAAATAACACCTGAAAAGTCTTAAAAGGATATATTTTACACAGTGTTAAAAAAATTAAAACATAAATAAATCTCTTGAACTATTTAAAATGAAACATGATAAAATTGACTTGCTATAAACTTTTTTACTTTTGATTTTACACGGTTATATTAACCCTTTCGCTGCTGAATTAGGAAATATCCTGTTTGCATGCCTGTGCTTAGTTAGGAAAATCTTTGAACTATACTAATTGTTGCTTAATTCATTTATTATGTTATTTCAATCCTATATTTGAATGTTTTGGATATTACCATTTTTACACAACAATGGGTGCATTTTTTATTGTTGTGATGAAACTTTCCTACTCTAATGTTATATTATTGTATTATTTTCAAATATTACTCTTTCTAATATCAGGAAAACTTTCTAATATGAAATAACCACTCATCACATATCATTCTTTGAAGCACCTATAATAAAATTATTATTATTACCTATTTGAACCAGTTTTACAATTTTATTTAAGCAAACCTTTATGTACATTAGAACCCCGGCCGCCAGCACAGAAGTCTGACACCTTACCCCTAGACCACCAGGTCACCCCCAACACAAAGAAAACATGGCCGAAAATACAATTCAAAGTGAACACCTGTGAAACACCTGCATGATCAGCGATAAATACCAATCTCTCAGTTAAACTAGCATCAGTACATACCTCATAATAGTTTCAAAGTAATGCCAATAGATGGTGTTAGCAGTACAGAGAGTTAGAGAGCCATACTTTTATAAACGTGTTTAGCACTGATGAATGAAATTAAAAAGTAGCTTTTATATTGTTGTAACATTGAAAACTTAAGAAGAGTTATGCCAGTCCTTCCTCCCCCATACAAGTTGATAACATTGGCTACACGAACAACTATTAGTACATTTTACATTCAGATGGAAACAAATATACTTCTATGTTTGTATAGTTATTGTCTGAATTTGTTGTAATTGCCTAGACAATGTTAAATTTGGAAAATATTTTTATTATACAACATCATAATATACTTTCTGGTGAAGAAATCGGCTACCGACAAGATGATTGATCAACCTAAGGCGTTATACTCTTGTTACACTTTGTCACCGTTAGAAATTAGGCAGGCCAGATTCACTGTCATGAGTTCAACTCCTTACCACAGCTGGTAGTGCATGTACCAACTGAGTTAGGGGTCCCAGTTTCTATTCCTAGCATGGTTGGAGGTTTATTATTTGTAAATTGCCATATGTAGGACTGAGTGTTGTGCTTTTCTTGATATTAGGCAGGTTTTTAAATCGTATAGTGATACACTCAGGATGTTCATAAAATACATCCAATAACTTTATTAAATCTGGAATTGGTTTTATTAAGTGATTATTTTCACAGTTGCAGGTAATACTGGTGCACTTACTCTTAGAAACTTTCCCCATCTTCAAGACATTATATTTTGTATTTAAATTAGTATAAGTTGCTGCTAACCAAAACATGTACAGGTACCTACAGAGCACTTCGAGTAAATATAAATATAGCCCTGCTGAACTTAGCACCAATGAATCCCCCTACTGATAATATTTGGGAGTGTGAACTAATGTCCTTTTGAAAAGGCAAAACTGCAGGCTTAAGGGGTGTCCGGTGATTTGATCGTAATTGTAATAGAATGTATATGACTTATTATACTATAATCAATCCAATAAGGAGTGAATGAGATCACTATTGTTTCAGAGGTGCACACACATTTACATTTATATATATGGCATATGGTTTTAACTGACTTAAACTTGTATCATATGATAAGTTAATTATCACTTTGTCTCAAGCGTATAATATCTGGAAACTATGTGCTCTCTAAGACTTGTACTGCAATTTAAGAGTAGAACAGCCTATGTAGACAACATGACCATTGGCAATGGTACCTTTTTTTGTGTTTGTGTGTGTGTGTGTGCGCACGCGGATGTGCGTGCATGGGTTTGAGGGGGAGGGGGGGGGGGGCTACCTGCAAAAAAAGGATTTTTAGGAACTTGAATCCCCAAGTTAAAGGGACTACAGGAGCCCTCGCCCAAGCTATTTGGAGTTTGTTTTTAATCGTATCATATATCGTAATATCAAAGGAGGGTCAAAATTTATTTCAGGGTAAGACAGGGCAATTCTCCCTTCCATCAACCATTCCATCTCCACTGCACACAACAGAAATGTGAAAAATAGATCAGTTTATAGTTTATTCAGACTCACCCAAACATTGGGACCAATTTCAAAATAAGGAAAGCCTAAACACCAAATTTATCAAATATAATCAAATGAAAATAATAATTTTAATACACATAACGAGAAGATGAAAACTAAATCTATTGAAAGTTATCGTTGGTCTAGTTTCTTTTGAATGAATCACAGACCCTCTGTTCAGAGTCGGGTAAACTAATTACCAGCCCAAATTTACCATTTCCTTTGTAAACTCGAAAAAGATTGCTAGGCACACATGTTGCCTTCACAACAGGGGTGAGTCTTTTGCCAAGATCACAAACAAAATATTCTCGCTTGTAAAGTACACAAACATTGCAGTGAATATCAGATTTGATACAATATTATTTTCAGAGGTGAGTTCTTTTATCACAAGGATTAATGTATGTAAGACATTACAAAGTCGCTAGCTTTTGCGAAACATGTTTTAAAAAGTTTTCCTGGTTTGAAGTTCATTAAAATGATTATGTACACTTTAATATAATGACACCAATAATTGTAGCATTAATTAAAAAATGAAAAATTATGGGTAGTAAAATGAGATAGACCATTTAAATATTGTATTCTATAACTTAAATCAAGCTTGTTTGTGTTGCTGTAGTAGTTTTATAATATACAAAGTTTCATCCAACTACAAGTGTTTGAAAAACATGTCCTGGACATAGATTCAAGTCTTGAACCAGGACTAAGCGCTCCACTATAGGGACTGAGCTATTCAGATCAGTGATGTTGTGTTTCTTAAGATCTAGTGAAGTGTAAGTGAGAAATCTGTTTTGTATAAGGAAAATAATATGTGTAACTTAAAATAGCAGCAGCATATTTAAACAAATATTCATATTTAGAAGATTCAGCACACATTCTTCAAATATAGGTATCATCCTAGCTTTATCAGAAGCTGTAAATAAACTTATATAACAATATGGGTATAGATAACATTAATTTTTTTTGTTAATATGTGTGTCTTGTATTTATGTGAATGGTTTTAAAAACTATATTGATAGTAGACAAGGTGTAATATCTCTTTTCTTCATCTTATGTAAGCTCTGATTGTGTTTTTGAAATTATTAATTCTATTTAATAAATCTAATATATGTTGTAGAAGTCTGACTCTGTATATGTGCGTATATATAACTATTTTTTTGATAAATATGTAAATGCTAGAATAATTTTAAATGTGTAGTTAAAAGGGGGCAGCAGTCATTTCATCGTAAAGCTCCTTTGTCAACCATATTCGCATTACATTTAAATATAGTAAATTAATGATTTTAGAGTAATTAATTTTTTTTTCTGCTATAACATAAGAATTCAACCTGGGATCTATAGACTAGTTTGCCAATGCTCTACTGCGGAGCTATTCGTGTTTGCCTGGTGCCCATCACTTATAAATTTAAAGCAAAGTCCATTTTTTTGCAAATGGTACATAATTCATACCAACTTTGGACACTTGTTGCATTTGTAGTTTAATAGATTTATCGTTCGAAAACTACATTTCTGTGATTTAAAAAATGTTCTGGTTTAAAAAATCATACCTCACACTGTTCCCAAAATAGTTAGAAAATAAATTGGAATTTTAACTGTTACTTAGCATATTATATTATTGTTTATACATTTCTTTTAGGATCACATCTAACTTCCTGTTCAGGTCATATACTAATTATGCTAATTATTCAGGGATAAAGAAGGTTGAAATTAAAGAAAATGTACCCACATTTATAGGGAGGTAGAGTGGAAAACTGTTTTGGAAAAAAACTCGGTACACTCGACCAGGATTTGGACTCCAATCTCCCTGTCATCAGCAGTCTAGTCCACACGAGAGTTATGTCTAAGACCATTTAGCCACCAAAGCAGGTCATATTATATTAAATGTCAAGCTATTGAACTCCATGTGTGAATTAATTTAATGCCCTCTTTCATTCCCACCCACCCTTAAATGTATAATGGCTCTTCCATTATAACACGTCTAATAGAGAAAAAAATGTAACACTTAAAAGCCTTTGAACATTAAGCATGTTCTATTCTACCAAAGACAAACTATATTTTATTTTGTATTTGAGCCCATTTTCAACCCAATTCAAAAGCCCTACCAATTTTTTTAGCTAAAAATAGCGTAGGTAATATATTTTATCATTTTCTAATTCCTAGTAGACTATGTTAATACAAATAAAAACTGTGTTTATTTAGATTTTAAAACTTTTGATTATTCACAAAAATAGATTAATAAAAGTTGGGGGGGAGGGTTGGAGGTGACATACTTTTGAGTTGGGGAATTTTAGGAAATGATCAATAAAAAAGTGGCAAATTTTATTGGTCAAGTTGAGTAGACACCTTGAAAAATTAACTTTCATCAAACCCCAAGAAAGTGTTGTTGTAATATTGCATATTATTTGCAGAGTTCATAAAGGCTTGCCAAAAACTGTGCCATTATTGAATTATTGTATTTTGTCCTTTATTTTTCCAAGATCATGAAAGTCTTGAAAATAACTTTTTTTTTTTTCAAATGAATCACTACACTAAATCAATTGTTAGCGTAAACTAATATATTTTTAAAGGTTTTAAAATTTGTTATTACATGGCTTAAGATAAAAGTTTGTTGGTTGAACAATAACTTCATTTTGAATTTCTAAAAGCACAACTTAAGTGTATACAACCTATCATAAAATGCACTAAAAATATCAAAATCAGTTTTTGTATATCTAAACAAATTTAAGAAAACATTTCATGAAAATTTTAATAAAAAGAAATAAAATTGGGAAACCAAATGAAATATTTCAAAAATATTTAATTGTTTCAGTAAAATAAGGGGAAACTGTAGTAAAATTAGAAATAAACTTTTTTTTTGCTCTCAACATTGCTATTATTTATTATATTATTAGTATTAATTTATAGCTATTGATAATAACTATCAAAAGTGACTACTGAACATTACGTGACTTCACTTGAACATTGTTTCAGGACACATTTTAACTTTCATAAATGCTTCATCTGAATCTGACTATACACTAACTAGAAAGATGACCAATTTCATTAGTGAACTTTTAAGAAGAAGAATTGAATAGAATCTTAAAGGAACTAGGGCCATATGCAAGAACTTGACTAAGTGGATGCCAAGTGGACACTAGTGTGGGTATTCTTGCATCATCATAGGTTTAAAGGTGGACAGATAGTGTGCTTGGGACCACACTATTGGTCCACTACGCATTCACTTACGTGTTTGCATACCACCCCTAATAGTGCAAGGGTAGGGAATGTAGACCTTTAAAATACTGATATGTTTGGATCATCTTGTTACAAATAAATTTATTCGTGGATGTCTCTGATCAAAAACATATATCTAGTTTTAATTAAAATTTAAAATTTGCAGCACAAGAGCTACCAAAATATTTACTATGGAATTCCAGAGGCATTGACTCAACTTTTGTCATTATAAGAGTCAACACGAGTAGCTTGAATTTGCTGGAGCACAGATTTTAAACTTACAAAATTTGAGATAGTGCTTGATTTTTTTTTTTTTTTCACATGGCAGGAAAGGTTTTGAGAGTACATTTGTTTTTTAATAAAATATTACCAATTTTTAAGCTTTATTCAAGGATTGATTTCAAATTTGATTTATTGAATAGATTTTATCCTGTAGTTTTAAAATCACAAAATCCTATTAGGCCTCAACATATACAATTTTAATTAAATAAATAAAGTCAATTATTGTATATCATATTTCTTTGTTTAATAGCATGGTTATTAATGTATTATTTTAAATGTAGGGATGAAGCAGGTTGTTTTAAAGAAAGTGGACCCTCAGTAGCCTGAAGAAGGGATGAGAAAATAAAATGTGGACAACCAATTAACTCAGCTGAGATTTGATCCTTGACCACATACTTGCTGGCAATCCAATCTATTGCGAGACTGATGCCTTATACCTTGTGAACACTGGTGCTGGTTTGAAGTAGACAGTCACACATTTAACAATAGTAAATAATATTTAAAGATACTAGTCAACTTGTGTTTGTCCTTTCTGAATACTTTAATAAGTTGATTATGAGACTATCTTATTTTATAACTCAACCAATATAAGATTTTTAAAGACATATTAATAATTTATAATACAGTTGTTATTTGTATTTAAATCATGACTTTTTTGTCATTTTTACCATGATTGATTTAGGCAGGACACTTTGTCTAAAGATGCAGCAAAACCAACATTAGGTGTTCAAGAACTCTCTTAAAAAATCCAATTATATTCTTTAGAATAGTTCATTTGTTGTTCCATAATTGTTTCCATTTCGTGAGGAGGAAGATGTATTTTGTTTTTGTGACAGGTATCTGTACTAAAAAATTATATTGAATTGTAGAAGGAAATGTTACATTGCGAGAATCTCAAAGATTGGGATGGTGGCGGTATTCCTTTTTGATTTCATACTTAAATCCCTCATTCATGAAAAATCAAATGTAATTTCATCCAAACAAATAAACTGAATATTATATATTTAAAAGTAGTGCTTGAAAACACTTAAAAATAAAAACTAAAGATGTTGTGCAATAAGCCCTGAACCCTTGATGTTTCCTCTATTTGGGTGAGCTTCATAGAATTCACAAGCTCCCTCCAAAAACAATAATTCAAACACTCGCAGGTGGTCAAATGGTCTAAGGCCTCACTCTCGTAATAGACCAAGTTGCTGCTGACGGTGATATGAGTATTTGAATCCTATTTGGGTGTACTGAGGATATTTTTTCCTAAATGGTTTTCCACCCCCCCTTCCACACAAATGTGAATATACTTCCTCTAATATTCAACCCTCCTCCTTCCTAACACATTAGCATAATTAGTAAATATGTGTATAACCCAAACAAAGAGTTAGATGTGATGACAAAAAAAAAACGGTTGCAAGCTTTATCTGAATCCATCTTTAAGTTCTAGGTTGACCTCGACATGATGAACTGATCACCATATGTAATAAATGAGTACTACTTGCATACTTTCATCTCTTTTACAGCATTTCAAGTGCATATATTCTGAAATATTATTGATTGATTGGGAATCAGCCAGGGATTGTAGTACACATTCCATTAAGAACAACCATATATTTGTTAAACTTTGCTTGTTTTAGTTGTTAATTTTGTTATTCAATATTTAGATAAATGCTATTATAGTTAGTTCAAATGTATAATAAATTGATAAAAGGACGCTATCACCAGGAACAGACCTAATACTGGAATCAATTTCAATTAAATGAAATATGACAACTTAGACATGGGAATCGAACCCAAAAAGACTGAAGAGTGTGACCCTGGATAAGATAAAAACCCAGATGGCTCAGTGGGAGAGTATTGAAACACAAATCCAAAGGTTCTGGGTTCAGGTTGGCCTTTTTACACTTATTGAACCTTATAGTTAGGCCTAAATTTCTTGGTGTATTTTGTGTGTGTGTGTGGTGTTATAAGAGCTAGTTTCATATTGTACTATTTATTGCCCCCAGTGTGATACAAGTAATAATACTTTGTGTTTTGATTCAAAGTTAATAAATTTAGGATAAAAGAGTTTTAAAGAATTTTACTTGATATTGTTATTTTATAATAATGGAAAGTGATAAAAATAAAGAAAAGGGAAAGATAAACTAATAAGAGTAAATTTGATGAAGAAAGCCCACCTAGGGAAAGAAGAAAAATGTGGGAATAACCCGTTGCAAAAAAGTGACATCTTCCTTTCTTCTGTCTTCTATAGTCAAGTAGTCAAACACAAATAGATTAATTAATATTTCGACATTGTTGCCTTATCAAACACAAATAAAGGCAACAATGCCGAAATATTACTTTAATTGTGTTTAAATGTGTGACTAATTCTAATACAGAAGAAAGGAAGATGATGTCACCTTTGTGCATTGGATTCTTCCCACACTTTTCCTCCTTCCCTAGTTGGACTTCCTTCATTAAATGTACTCTTATTAGTTTATTTTCATTGTAAATTTAAATTATTTAATTTCTTTTTCTAAGTTCCACAAATTTAATAATTGTATTATATTTTGAAGAAGGTATAGGTAAGGTGGATAGAAACATATAAAAGGGATGAACACAATATGGCTTTTACAATGGAAAGAACACAATTCACTTTTTACATTGCTGCCATTGGACAGAGGTAATGGTTTCCTCTTAAAAAAAATTCCACTGTAAAAGCCATATTGTGTTTGTCCCTTTTATATGTTTCTATCCACCTTTCCTATACCTTCTTCCAAATATAATACAGTTAACTCATAAAGCGAAAAGAGGTTTTCCTTATAGAGCTACATTAAATTTAATAATAGGTAAGTTATATATTTGCAGCCTAGGTACTAAAATTACAATTACTATTTGAACCATGTTCTAAGTTAAGAGTAACAAAACAAGTTGGGTCTCATCTTTTAAAATTATATTATTAATAAAGGTTTCCATAAACTTGATAATTAAATATAGGTTTCTAATATACTAAAAATGGTTTCTGATAAAGGAGAGCATTAATGTGTTTCAGAAAATAGACCTAAACTAGAACACTTTTCTACATTTAAAGAACTTTCCAAACACTGATTGTAAAATCACAGATATCAACATTGTGTTGTATTACTGTTATGAATGTGATTTCGATGCTCTCATATTTATCTTTTGAAAAATTGTATATTTATTATAAAATTTGTTGTACTGTAAGTATTTCTAGCTCCATTTATAATTTTGGACGGTACCTTTAATCTTTGTTTATACAGATTGAAGGTATTAGCTTTATGTCTGAATGTTATCAATTTTACAATATCTTGCTTAAGTCCTCATAGCTTAACCTTTGGTTGAACTTGGTGTTGACTTGACAATCATATTGTGGCGTGTTTATCAAGAATAATTTTTATTATTAGTCTTTTTTCAAATTGTACATCTTTTTACACAAAATTCTTAGTAGATTATAAAGCATGCCTTTCGATAACTATAGATTTGTTCTCAGGAAACAAAGAAAATTAATGTCAGTCAAATAACGTATGATCCCTATTGGAAATATTTGTTTAAGGCTATTTAGCTTGATGTTGTTTCAAATCATCTCAACAAAAATAAATGAGGACTAAAATTAATCTTTAGCAAAGAAAACATCCTTATAAAAACACATTTAGTTAACACAATAACTTAATCAAAAAATAGTGAAACAGGTGCAGTTAAATTCAATATAAATATAAACAAAAATATCCCAGTGGTATTCATAATTTATTGATTAAAACAATAATAGCCTCAAAACATGGATTTTATCTTTTCATATAGATATATTAAACAGTTTTATAGATTGTTGTTTAAGGCCCAATATTGTGGTTAAACTGTAAATTATTTTTATCAAAACAATATCCATGAAAACACTTTAGTGGATTGTTTCTTTTTAATGTGAAAGCTAAGTTTGCTAACCAGAAGAAAGACCTTGTATTTTCATTACAAGCGCTTTAAAATAAATGCTACTTGCTTCAGTGGCCGCATGGTCTAAGGCGTTAATCTCGCAATAGACCAGACTCCCAAATACAGGGATATCGGGGTTCATTCATGGTCGGCTGTACTGAGGGTGATTTTTCCAAAATTGCTTTCCACTCTTCCTCCAAACAAATGTGGGTGCACTTCCTCTATATCAAACCTTCCTAATCCCTTATACATTATTGTAATTAGTACAGAGGCGTACAACCTAAATGGAAAGTAAGACATAATGCTAAAAAAAAAAGTCCCAATGATTAAACTTTATACAATATTATATAGTAGTCATTAATTACCTAACCTTGTGTTAAACCAATATTAAAACAATAGTGAGACATTGTAAAATTTGGGTTTAATTGATCTTGCTCTTTTTAATTAGTGGAAGGATGCAGGGGAGAGATTATTTTGGATAGTACACTTTTATAGTTGCAATTTACACAATCTTGTGGGGGCAGAGGGCGGGTTTTCAGTAGTCATGATGGACTGAAATATGTATTTTGACATTAGATGTTTATAAACAAGTACATTTAAAATGTTGCAGTTTCAAATTGCCTTGAACTAAACTATTATCAAAAATGCTACTATTTCACTTTTTGTGATATGAATAAAATGTTCTTAACCAGAAATAATTATTTCAATGGCTGTTCAGGTATTGTTGCCATAGGGAAATACTGTGATATATGTTATAACATTTACCTCATTATCCAAGTATTTATTGGATATATTGTAACTAGTCATTTAATTTACTCTTCATAATAAAGGCACTCCCAACATAAAAGCGGACAGTATAAAACGGTTATTATTTGTGTATTCAACATGTTTTGTTAAACAGTTGTTTTATTAACACGGATGCCATACCCTTATAAAAATACTTTGTTTATTTTATGTCAAAACATAGTCTGATTTGGCTTCATCTAAAGTCTTATAGATCATGTATGCTATACCTAATAAATAGCATACAAAAATATTTACATTAAGACTTTAAAAAAAAGTTATATTTACAAAAATCAACAAATAAGGCTTTAATTACAGTTAATTTTGTAATGTCAATTTTTATTTTAATATCGCATATTAAAATACATTTCTTAACATTCATTGCGTATACAAAAATTGTGTGTTTCGTCAATATTTTTCATAAGTTAAGTTTAATTTAATCATTTATCATATATGCGGCAGATTTTGTTTTTTATTAAAAGCAGTTTCTTGTTTGAATGCAAACAATCTTTCCTTGTCTAAACATACAGTCAGTTCTACAATGCTTGTGCAGTAACCTGAATAACTAGCATAGGTTTTGTTGGGGGTGAGACCATTTCTGACTGCTAGACAAATGCATGCATAAAAACAAACTGATGAATTACAAACTGCTTGTTACAAGAGGGTAAATTCATTATCAAATGAAATTATCAACAAACACAAACTAAATGTGGTCCTTTAATTAAATTATCATGTTTTGTTAAATTTGTATTACTTGAAAAGGGGAACTGGTTCATTTAGTTTCTACTTGTTAAAGAGATTTGTCAGAATTTGTTCGAAGAGCCTAACTAGATGAACAGATAGAAAAATCATCAATGGCTATTAAAAAACCATTTTAGCATTAATTTGAACCTGTAATAACTTTATCACTGTCTTAAATGTGCTTATTGACATTATTGTCATATGATGAGGTTTGTAATAAATAGTACTAGTTAAAGTACAGGACATGAATTTGTGCCATGAGCCTTTCTCTTCACCTTTAACTAAAGTGTTCATTAGTAAAACTGAGCTACTCATCGACAGACATGTGAAGAGGAACTATATTTATTCTCATCCTAGTTTTAGTTGTCTGAAGTTGATGTTTAACTGATTGACTGTCTAGGAAAAGGAACGTTTCCATTAAACAGGGTGATCCCAACTGTTAATAACCTGTCTGTAAAGCTTTAAAGAAAGAAAGTGTACAATTATGTTACATGATATTAACATATTTTATAGGTACTTGATTAAATATTTATTATTTAACCTATCTGTCTATTAAATTGGTTAAAGATAGCAACTAAGATTTTTGTGTGTTTTTTCATGTTAAATCAAAAATAATCAAATTACTTAAAGAGGAAATGTATCAGTTTCAATCTTTGCTCTTAATAGCTACCTCACACCCGGAAATTAAATATAAGATTACACTTGAATCAGAAAACATTTTGAAGTGAAGTTTTCAGCATCCTTTATTTGACAATAGTGAACGTGAGGTCAGTTTAGTAGTTTCTTCCTTAAAATAATTATTTTTTAATGTTGTATTTTTTTTAAATATGGTAAAACTGTTACACTAGTCTCTATTCCACTATTTATTTTAATAGAATACAAAAAACTGCACAAAGATGTGACACCTCATTGTATTGGGCTTTATCTTAATTTTGGGTTAGTTCTTAGGGAGGTGAGTAACTCAGTTATTGGAACTTGTCCACAGACAAGAAAGAAACAGACTCTCAACCTTACGGGGGTTTCGTTGCTCTCCTTTTGCCTGCTTGAGTCCCTCAACACTGGGCTTCACTAGTGTCACTGCTGGAAGATTATAGGACTAACTGCAGTGATCCTAGTGTTGAAGGACTCAAGCTGCCAAAAGGTGCGCAACCATTTTAACCTGGAGGTTGATTGTCTGGGTATATTATCTGTCTGTGAACTTGGCTCACTTTCAGGTGATGCCTAAAATAATTTTGTATTTGTATTGGTTGTATTGCCCAGATACTAGACCTGCTAGTGCTACAGTTGAACATAGTGTAAGTTGTGTGAATATGCTATTGTATATTTTGATAAAAATAAAGAAAAAAATATATAATTTTAAATTTAATTAAGAAAGCTCTCTAGGGAAAGAGGAAAAGTGTGGAAAGAATCCAATGCACAAATACAGCATCTTCTATTGTAGAAATAGTCAAACACAAATTGAGTAATATTTCGACATTGTTGCCTTTGTAAAGCAAAAAAAAAGAAAGAAGCGAGAATACACTTTACGAAAACACTAAATTACTCCATTTTGAATTCAAATTAAATGGTTAGAAACACTGTGCCAACTGTCATAGGCTTTGGCTGTGGCTATTCATAATAAATATCTAATATAAATATAAATATTTAATACTTAATTGGAAAGACGGTTATAATATATATAAAAAGTGTCAATCTTTTAGGAAGAAACTCTCTTCTATTAATAAGATTCAAATAGCCAAAGCTATGAATTTAGCCCCATCTAGATATGATGTTCGGAAAATTGAAAAATTACACCTGGACACAGGAATCAAACCCGTAACCTTTGGCTTAGTGTGCCAATGCTCTAACCACTGAGCTATCCTTGAATGGTCCCGTGCCCGCGGTCATTCTTCACTCAAATTTTAAGGCAGAGTCTATGATGGACATGCGGAAATCGTTGGCTACAAATGTGTGATTTATTAATATCACGATCTATCAGATAACCCAGCCACCTTCAACTCGATAGTTGGCTTATTGCTGCCATTTGTACAGTTATTAAATTGTAAGCGATCACATATAATAAGAATCAAATAGCCAAAGCTATATATGTATAATAGATTTGGCTATTTGATTATATTATAGCCAAATATAATAGTTTTGGGTATTTGATTTTTAATATATGTGATCCATTACAATTTAATAACTTTACAAGTGCCAATAAATAATAAGCTATCTACTGAGTTGCAGGTGGTTGCGTTATCTGATAGCTCATGAACTTAATAAATCACACATTTCTAGCCGACAATTTCTGCACGTCCATCACAGGCTCCGCCTTAAAATATGAGTAAAGAATGACCCTGGGCATGGGACGATTCCCGTGTCCGGATGTAATTTTTAAATTTTCAGAATATGATATCTACTATCAAGGCATGGTGGTCCTCTTGATTTGGTAATCCAGCCATTGGTGGGCTATTTCCCACTGTCTGAGTTGAGAACTGTTGCATGGTTTTGGAAATGCTCTTAATATTTTGGTTGAATATCAGGTTTGAAAGTCCTGGTTGTGGGTACTAGCATGGATGGGTACAGACCCGTCCAGATCTTTGTGGTTTGTGTCCAAACGATGAGTGTACATTCACTCTCTGAGAGAACGTGTAGTCAGGCCTATATATTCTGCATCACATGATTTGCACTATAGTTGATATACCAAGTTATTTGTTTTGCAGTTTTAATGACCAGGGATTTTGCATTCCAATTTAATAACTTGGCTGTTGAAGGATATAGCTGGGAGGTGGATCCCACATGTGCTACAGCGAGGGTTACGATGGGGGTTTGATCCGAAAAGAAAAACCTACTACTCATGGAAACAATTACTCAATTTGTGTTTAAATGAGTATAGAAGGTAGAAGAAAAAAGATGTCACCTTTGTGTATTGACTTTTTCCTATGTTTTTCCTTGTTCCCTAAGTGGGCTTTCTTCATTAAATTTACACTTATTAGTTTATTTTTCCTTTTTCTTTATTTTTATTAATTTCCATTATTATTATTATTATTAATTATTTAACTATTGGGCCACCTCATTGATAAATATTATTCTGTATTTTGAAATTGCTCACTATATACCCTTTGACAAATTAGCCAAGTGCCACTGTGCAGCCAAACATCCATATTTACAATTTGACTACACTGTGAGTTAAATGCTACCAACAGTGACGTGATTTGTTTCAAGGATAAGCAGTGTTTGCTCAAACTGTATTTGTGGATTGTTCTCCACACTTGGTAGAATACATATTGATTAGATATCCACATTCCCTTCTAAGGTGTGTTGAGCAGAACCTATGTGGGATTGGTCAAATGTGGACAGAATGGGTTAATACTTATCACAGATACAGTTTTAACAAGATCTGCATACTCTGGTAACTTAACACGTAGGTTTAACTACAAGGTGGACACTCAAACTCTAGAATAAAATTCCACCATAATTCCCAGTTTACCCAACAACAAAATAATTTTCCCAATATTTTAAAATGGCTTTTTCTCCAGTTGTCAGACTGAACAAATGATTCTGAATCAAAATGTTTTGTAAAATGTATGCTGAACGGTCTGGCAAATTTTAGAACTTGAGCAAGAGTATTATTAAATGGTATCTATACCCAATGCCTAAGCTATTATATTATTGAGGATTTACCCAATTCATCACCATACACACTCAAATAGGTTTTAAAACACTTTAAATTACTTATAGCTGAGCTCTTGTTACAAAAATTTGCTTACCAACTATTGTTGGGAAACTTTCCATCGTGTAATCACAGTTAAAACCCCTTTACATCTCTATCATGTAAATGCTAAAAGATTTAAGTAGTATGATTTTTCTGGAAATTTAATAGAAAATTAAGTTTGTTTAGTTTAGTGACACCTTTAAAAAAACTCTTAATAATATAAAATTCCTGATGGATGGAAAAATGCAAGTGCTTTTATAGGTTTTTTCCCCCCCGATGTTCCAATTTCAATAATAATTCCCAGTTTTCCCGGTCAGTGGCCACCCTGAATTACAACCCATGTTTACTGTTATAATGTCCTTTGTATCAAATTGGCTATCCTCAACTGACAGTGGAGCAACAAAACATAATTTAAACTATTTTATTACACTTTCAAACTTTTAAATTAACATTTTAATTTTTAATCTTGGTGAAATATCTATTTTTCACTAAAAAAAGGTAAATTTGATAGCTTGTGATTATAGCCGAAAAGTTCTGCTATACTTTAGTGACTGCCGATAAAATTATGATAATCTTGACCATAAATAACTAAACATGTTAACTTATAAGTGGAAATAACGTGAAATGAAATTGTCCCGAACAAGTAAAATTAAGATTTTCAGTGTTAATGAAAGCATACTTTGATGTTTGCTTTTCTTTGTTTGGGACAAACAATCATATCGATGTGTGATAATTTTGTCCATTCTACAATTTGTTTGTACTTAATAAGATTCTATATAATAAATGAAATATTTACTGTACATAGTGTTCATTTATTCATAAAAAATTATTTGTATAAAACTAACTTTACTCCGATACCAACATGTTTTGAATGATATTTAAAGAAATTAGATGATCTACTCTACTGATACCATTGAACAATAAGGTTGTCATAATCCACTGTGTCATCTATTGCTACTTCAATGTTTCCACAATTTTCTTACAAATATCCTGTGTTTTCCAAAAAAGTTCCTATTTTTCCAGACAAGTTAAATTGAAGTAAAAAGGAATGAAATTCCATTTTTCATAAAACAGACGATTTTGAAGTCCTGTAACCTATCATCATCATCATCATCATCAACAACAACTGTTTTCAGCCTGTGACCAGGTCACTATAGTAAAATCCCTCGATCTTCCTTTAATCATCTACCATTCTTCCTCCTTTGGTTGCTTTCATTCTTCTTCTCTCACTTGCACACTTTATTTGCTACTCCCATTTCTTTCTGGGCCTCCCTTATGGTCTTTTTTCTGCATACTTCATTTACATAATTTTCTTTGGTGTCCTCTCTTTTTCCACCCTCATTATATCCCCTGTACCATTTCAGTCTTGCTTCCTCTACTAACTCCTGTACTCCCTGTAACCCAACTCTTTCCTAGTCTCTCTTACATTCAATGTCCATGTGTCTGCTGCATGTATGACAATGGGTACAAAGTACGATCTGTATAACATTTCCTTACACTTCAAGGGCACTTCTCTTCTCCATGGTAGCTCTCTTGCACACCTATAGAACAACTCTCGCTGCTTTTCTCTTCTCATTAGATCCTTTCTACTTCCACCTTTCACCTCGCTCGCGCATTTAAACGATCTTTTCCAGTATCTTCTCATATATATTTGTACAGTGGCACATCACCGTTATCCCCCTATAATGTGTACACCTCTTCCTGTCTTCTTTATAGAAATAGGTTTTATAACTCCTTTTTTCAAGTCCTCTGGTACCTTATTCTCCTTCTAAATCACAGCACCCTATATAACCATTGCAAACATATCAATATCATAACATTATCATTTCCACAGTCAGTTTGTCCACATCCGGTGCATTTCTCTGTTTCATCCTCTTTAATGCATTATTCACCTCTTTATATATGGGACCTATTTCCTCCTCCTCTTCCTCTCCTGTCTTCAACGTTCTCCCTTCCTCAACCATCATTCTATTTCTTGTCTTTTCTCTCTCCTCTTTCTTACCTGGCTATTTAACACTTTCTTACTTCCTTTCTCGTCCCATTCCAGCATGTCTGTACATTTTTGTATCCAATTCTTCCTGGTTTCCCGTAAGTCGTGTAATATTTTAAAACCGGATGATTTAGGTTTGCTGGGTAAATATTAGGGCTGTCAAACTCGATTCCTTGATAGCTCGATACCCTCGATTCCTACTGGTATTGAAAGACTCAAGAATCAATCTTAATATTACGATTCTTGCTACTTCGATTCTTAGCGCTCAATAAAACTAGCAACTAAACAAAACTGCAACATTCAGAATAGGTAATAATCGATTTGATCTCATATTAGTTTAGTTGGCATTTCACTTAAATGCCGGCAAATTGTAAATATAAGGTATTGTCCGGAATATAGTACAACACCGACTATAATATGATCCTAACATTTTGAGGTGTTCTACATGAAAAATAAATTGTCTTGAATATAATACGACCCGACATTATGACAGTAACAAGAGGTAGAAACTTACCAACTTTGACACACTTTTTTTTTTAAAGTAAAAGTTAAGTGAGATTGTCAGAATACATGAATCGATTCTAAACAAACATTAAATATATCAGACCGTGTTGATAAGGACAAATTATCTATAATATTTGAATATGCAGAAAACGACAGTTGATTTGTCTCCCTTTCCTGAAGGGAAAGAGGGGGTCAACCAGATGAGGAAACTGCGTCGGCGGCCTAACCGTCAGGAAGGGGAAACAAAAAATTAAACTTCGAGTACCTTCTTCACCGTTTGAATTTGCCAAGTTCCCATTGGTGCAAATTCAAACAAGGCGAAGAAGGGTAGGACTGTAATGACCAGTAAATAGTGGTCCAACTGAGGTATTAAGGAGGGTTGGGCCGAGCAAAGTAGGCGGTCTTGTTTAAAATTACAGGAGGACTCGGGTGAACTGTGTGACGCACGGGTACAATAATTGTGGGGGGGACTTCACTATTTTATTAAGCATTAAAGTTGTAGTCAGATGATAACTTAATAAAAATGTGGTGTGTTACACATTAATCATTCATTATACACTATACTTTCAATATTTTAACTGCCCAATAAGTTCAAAACAAGAAAAGAAAAAGGTATTGTAACAGTGTATATCGTAAGCTACAATATTTATATTAGATTAAGATAGCCATTCTCCTGTAGGCCTAATTATATTCTTTGTTGCTTTTCAATTTTTACTATGTTTTTTTTAGCTCTTTGAATAAGAAAAATTTAATAAAAATCAACATAGTTAATAAAACCAGATGTAAAAGCATAATTATTTTAAGGCTTATTCTAGCAGGAGGTTAACTCACGCTTGTACATTTCCTTGGAAGTCAAGAGTATTGAGTTTCCTTCCTGTTGAGAACAGCATATAGCTCATATAGCTTCATCCTGTTGACGAGCGAGCACGGTGCGACCTATGGACCTTTTGACTGGTGTGAATCGAGATCAGGATGTTTGTGTGTGAGAAGAACACACGTTATTAGATGTTGGAAGCCATGCTGGATGCATGTGTGGTAGGGTTGCGTGAGACGAGCTAACATGTAGTCGAGGGTTCACCCTGGTCAGAGGGTCAATCGCGGGTCTCTGGGGAGTTTTCGCTAATCCCGTTATCGCACGTGCTTCCTCGTCACGGGTGATTACCTCATACTTATGTAGTAGTTAGCTTCTATCGAGAGTAATAAATAGATCTTCTTGGACCAACTTGCTAGCCTCATTCCCCCACGAACCATCCTTCCCAACCCCTACCGCTCGGGGTCCATCTAAACCATGTAACACCCTAGGGTGCTCTGGTAGTGTGGAAGTAGGGTTGGCTACCGGGCACCCCAAATAAATAGGGATGTTATACAGAGCACAAAACATTATTTTTAGTTTAGTTCAATTGATTTAGAGCATAGTCCAATATATTCGATATATCATACCCAAAACTTCTTCAACTATTTCTAGTAAGTTAGAGTGTGTCAGATTAATTATGGCGGACGAATTTAAATTTTTGTAAAGTATGAAATATGTTCTTCTATCCATTATAAAATCCGCAGTTTGTTGTGTCAATTTTGAGTTTATTTGAATTGTTGGTTTGATTTTCAGTTTTGAAGACTTTTATTGTGTTGAATAAATAACTATAGGATTGTGAGACTCACGTTTCAAGCAAATATGTGTTGTAATGGTCGAGTCCAAGTTTCGCATTGAAGGGGAGTAGGGTATCAGGCACGGTAGATTTTCTATACAATGACAGTTATTAAATATCTAAAATAAAAATAAAGTGTTTTGACTGCTTTTACTTAGGTAATCGCTTTTATTTGACGAATTTACAGTTTTATTTGCAACAAATGTTATAGGCCTAAACAAATATATTTTCATTATTTTATTAATTTTTTTTTACAATAATTTAAAAATTTGATGTCTACAATTATTATCTTGTTTGATTACTTGCTACCAGTATGGTATTTAAGTTTTATTTCCAATGTCATCAAGTCAAAACAGTGCATTTTCATTTAACTGTCCTATTTGGTGAATTGAATAGACTTGTGTTCTCAACAACTGTTATTTAAACTCTTGTTTAATTGTTTTTTATTTAGAAACATTTGATACAATGAGGCTTTATTTTTATGTAGTAACACATGTTCACTATAATGTAATTCCTAATTATTTTATTATTTTGATGATATGATAGAATACTTAATAAAATAATTTTTTTCTTTAGATGTTATATGGTTTATTAAATAAATACAAAACAACACAGTTCAGTATTAATAAATATGTAATGCACAGTATGAAATCACTTGACAGAATGCCTCTTGTCGAGGTCACAGAACATTATAATAAATTAATGTAGGTTCAGGGTTAACAACTGTCACATAACAATTATCTTACAGTTTAAATTTTAAAAATGTATAACCATGAAAGCTTTTTAGTTTTTTGGTATGTTATAAAGTTGAATACCTAAAAAAAAATGTAGATGAGGTTGGAAGCTTGCAAAAAAATGTTCAATAATCGGCATTGAGAAAAAAGAGGTAGTGTGACATCTCTAGTAAATATACTCAGTCATTTCTAAAGAAGGGTCAAATCCAACATTTTATGAATCCAAATCTCCTATTTTCCTTTGAATCTTGAATCTGAATTTGTATCTTGGGAAAAAATAGTGGCTTTAAAAAAAAAAAGTTCACTCCAAAAATTGAAAAATATCTTTTTTAAGGATATGATTCCCAAATTCGAACGTTTCTCTAATACTCAAGTCTCGAATATCCTTAAGGATTCAATGTCCAATTCCTAGTCATTTTGCAACCCAATGTTTCAGAGGTTATAAGGGGTGTTTGAATCAGAATGCCTAGTTCTTCAATTCACTTTTTCTTCTATACAAAGACCAACTATTTATAAAATTCATAAATATTCCAGTGTCTTTATAGAATGTAGTGATATTCCCTTTGTTTTTGTTTTGTTTTTTGCAGAGTCGACCCATTCCCAGTTTTGGAGGTGTGTGGTAACCTTGTACTATCTTTAATGCTCTGTAACACCAAGTCAGACCCTATTTTTCCAACCTTAATTTTTATGTAACATGATTTTATTTTAAATAAATATTTTTCATGTTTGATCATCTATTATCTCTTGTAGTATTCAAGCCTTCAATTGTATTGGTGCTCAAGTTTGACTGGTAAAATTTAGCCATTTAAACATAAATACAATCATGGATTTATTTATCAACAAAGTATTAATTTATTGAAGACTAGGGCTGTTTGTATATATCACCTCTAACATATCATCCATACAATTAATCAGTGCAACTCGAAACCATATAATTAAACAAGATTGTGGCACAACCAAATAAATTAAGACATTTGGGAACCCCCCCCCCNCAAAGAAATTATTATTCATAGGGAATTGTATCCAGTTACAGACTTGATTTCAGAAAATCCATTGTAATAATATTCATACATTAAAACGCACAATGTAGAACAACATTCAAAGATAACACACACTGTATTCACAATCATTATTTTGATTGGTTAAATAGACTTTTTTTTCCCCCCATGCGACTCAGTATTCTTTTGAGCCTTTTTGGCTTCAAATTGAGGGAAACATTTTCTGAACGAGTTATTTCAACTTGGAAATCATATTTTAATGTATTATATTTCTGTGATTTCAATTACTGCTTTTAACAGTGTTACATTCAGAGTTAATAAAGTAGTGACAAGAAAGTGGTCCCTTGTACCTACTTATAATAATTGTATAGTTGTGAATCAAATAATGGAGTAATATTATGGCAAGATCATAAAAAGGGAAGATAGGGGAAGTAATAACAGGTGTTTATCTTTGAGTAGGTCAAGTGGCTGGCTATTATTATTATTATTATTATTATTATTATTATCATTAATTATTATGATTATTATTAATTATTATTATTGTATGCCTTTACAAGCATCCTAAGCTTATTGCTGTGTGGCAATCCCACTTTATAGGAATCTGTAAATGTTTCTCAAACTTCCAAGAGGCCAGGAGTGGATTTCAACATCCTCCGCATAACTACTTTAAACCTAGTACAGACACACCACCCAATTGTTAATTCCTTACTGTGAAAGGGGAAATGCACATTTTACCAGTGAAAGTTTTTTCTATCATACCTGGATTCAAATCCAGGACCCTTAGCTTAATAAGCAGATATGCTGCCGACTGAGCTAAGAGCTCTAACAGCAAGCAGTTAGAGTAGCTTAGAAACTAGTACATTTGGTCCAGACCCCATTAAAAGAGAAGACACAAAACTTGAACAGTCCTTCATTGCAATTATATTATGGCAACCCATTGTTTTATTTCTGTAGTCTGCCACACTATTTTGTCATCAAACAATACAGTGAAGACCATATGTCATTCTCAAAACAAGATCATGTCATCTGCTGCCATATTGCTATTAGACATTGAGGGGAAGGTCACCTGCTATCTCTCTGTGCCAACAATGTGTCGATTGTATAATGTGTAAATGCCAGTTACCATCTGAAGTGATTGCTGACTGCACACATTTATTAATTATAGAAGACAAGTGAGTCCCAACAAGGGGAAGGAATTATGAAGCAACCTACCAAATAGATACTGCACTCCAAATCTGCCATCTGAGCTGTGTAGCTGCAAACTGGACTAATATAACACATCAAATTTTTCCGGCACTGCACTAACAGGTGTGAATTGCTGAACATGGATCAGCAGTTCCATTACATAGATTAAAATTTTTTTTAAACACTATGGATAAGAACTTGCCAATCCCCACCTATTTAAACATAACCAACTGCTAGCGGTTATGTTCTCACAACAATCAAAACACTTTCAATAGTCTCTACCCAATACACTGCTCACAAACAAAAGAGTCACAAGCACCGTCAGATAAGTGGCTTCTTTAAATTTCAAAGTCCAAATGTGTTTCTATGAATGAAAGACATTTTAGGCTGCTGTCAATCACAAAGCCCTCCTTTTTGTGTGACAGAAATGTTTTGAGTATTGTCTTCATTTTGGGACATTGTGATCTGGTCAAGACACCTTTAGTGCCCCTTTGGGAGTGATAGGATTACCTATGGGGGCATGTAGGGGAATTCCAGGCCTCCACCGTGGTTCGGATTCCACGTTAAACTGTAGGTCCTTCATTTCATCTCACAATCACCCTACCATTAACACATTAGCGTAAGTGCGTACAACCCGAACGGGTAGTAAGACGCGGTGCTAATAATAATAATACTAAGAGGCATGTAGAATGTTCAAGTTGGGCCCCTCCAAGCGCATTGTTCATTTATTTATGACTTATAAGCAAAAAACTATTCTCACTTCAAGTTTATGCCTCTGCCTGGTGCTGAAACATTTTAGAAACTATTGGAATATTTAGCAAACACGCCACCAAAGCTCTAGTCAGACCAGTATAGTGCGTTTAGAGAAACTGTTCTCTCCACGTGTGTTTTTGTATCTTTGTCTTTTTTGGAGTTTTTGCTGGTAAGTCTTAAACATAATATACTAAGCATGGTAATTATTTTCCTGTGTCTACTCAGTATTAATAGTTCTCTTTAAAAAAAAATTGAGAGTCAATCTCTAAGAGGTAAACACATGTTCTAGAGTTGCTATGTCACTTTTAACATTGAATGCATTTAAAAGTCTTAAAAAGGATTTATAATCAAAATAAATGCGATAACACCACCACCTCTTCCAATATTTATTTAAGTTTTGGTGAGCCTAGCTCTGCATATGCACCTATTTTGACATTATTCCACTAACACTTAATTACTTTATTCTAAGTTTTAGAACATAAATGGTGGAAGCAGGAAAACCAAAGAAAAAATGTAGACAATATAGTTAGAAATATCTGAAGTATGGATTTATACCAGCACCAATAAACCACCAGCTGCCAATGTGACTATTAAGGGAAAAGTTATTTCTAATGAGGCAATGAAGCCTTCCAGACTGATAGAACTTTTAAAGAAGGCACATCTCGATAATATAGATACAATTTTGACTTTTTTTTTTCAATCACTTTATGATAAATTTCAAAAGCAGCCAACATTTTTAAACATGAATAGCAATGATTCATAACAAAACACTAAAGGTTTGCTTACATCACACAACATTTCATTGGTGGTTGCTAAATCTGAAATTCCACATACAATTGGTGCTGAGCTCATCCTATCATTAGTCGGCGAGTCATTGCAAAAGTAAGCACACATTATAACTAAAACGATTACTCTCAGCAACAATTCAGTGCAAATATGCATAGATGAAATGCCTGTAAATGTGGAAGATAGACTGCAGCACAGTCATGACAACAAAACTTGCATTATAGCTAAATTTTGCTTGATAATGAATCTTTGCTTCTTGTGTATGTTCTCTTTATAATGGAAGAAAGTTTGGCTTGAGAGGTGTTATTTGCAAGGCAACTAAAAACCTATACTAAAGGAGAATCAATGTTTTGTGTTGTTGAGTTCTTCAAATAAAATAATATTCTGCTTTTTAGCATACTTGCTGGTACAGTTAGCTGATGGTTCACAATCAATGACTGGTGGATACCGAGAGTGTGTTTCATACAAGAAAGAAAGTTGTCCCAAATCTCATTTCCATTACTGTCATTCATCATCATCTAATATTACAGGAACGCTGTGTTGAGAATGTTAAACATTTTTAATGTTTGCTACTTGTATTTAAGTTTGTCGGCTATCAAAAGGTAACCCTTTTTGATGCGTTTGTATCCTTTTCGACACTAGTGGAGTTTTTTGAAGGCATGACATTGCTGAGTAGTCAAAACAATTTTCAAAGTTTAATGAAAAGAATTTGGAGTTACAAGTAAATGAGGTCAATCTTATTAAAACCAAATCAGTTGTATCTGCGCTTATTTCAAAATTAGCTCTATTCAAGCGCAATATAGGCCATCACGGGCTATTCATATTTTCAAGCTTGTATGGGCTAGAAGAGAAAGGCGTGATACAAAAGATAATCTGCAATTATTTTGTGACCATTTGAATATGTTGCATGGAGATATTATGTCTGAGCGATTTAAGGATCTTCTTTTGATGGAAATTTCAGACTGAGTAGTAAATACAGTTTCAGATACTAAGGAAGTTGGGATAGTGGAAGAAGAGCTAATTGAGTTACAAAATATAATTTAGCTGAAGTCATTGTTTATTAAATCGAACTAAGATTTTTTGTTAAAGAATTAGATTTCTGATCCCTATCCTGCACAATGGAGAGTGGTTAAGAAGCACCTGGTTGCATTTCCAACATCATATTTGTTGAGAAGTGGTTTTAGTGTGGTCTCTCCACGCAAATAAATTGACTTCAGATTAATTACTAAATGTGGTGAGTTAAAGTCTTAAGCTATGTGACTTTTTGCTAGACATTAGAAACTGGTATCGCTTCTCAAGACCATTCATTGCAATAAGAATTTACTTAACAAATAAAAATGTAGTAGCCTATCTAATAATCTCACTAAATGACTATCAGACTTTACTAACTTGATCCAGTGATATTATATTTTCAAACATTAATTGGACTTTGATTAAATGTGCCAATAATTGGACTGTATTGTGATCATCTTCTTTAGTGGGTTGTGCAAGCTGCTAATCTAAATAATGATTGTTACAGTGTAGGCTAGGGGGCACTGGGTATGTGTATATGGAGTCAAAGAGTGTGGTGACATGAAAAAGTTTGGGAAACACTGCTTTAAACTGATAAGTTTTATTTATTTTAGTCAGAATTACCTATATAAATATATTCATTTATTTGTGTTCAAACTTTTTTTTAGGGCTATCTTTTGATCCACTAATCTGGATTGTCACTTAATCCGGCTGACCTCACCTCCACATGATTTGGATTAGGCTACACTCACACTGGCATGCGCGTGCGTGTTTGTGTGTATATAATATAAAGAAGTGAGTATCTGTTAAGACGTACACAATTCAATTCTACTAGAACCGCTCTACTGGTAAACAGCTATTGTCCGAAAAGAAGGAATTCAAGAACGTTTACTAGGAAGGACAATCAAGAAGATACAAAATAATATTTCTTTAGGAGTTCTTATTCCAGGTATATTTACAAATATAAAATCTTTAAGATTAAAAATATTATTTATGAACAAATCATATTAATCTCATTTGGATTTAACATATTTAATCACAGGAAATTCTGAAAATCAAAATAGGTAATAATAGGAGAACGAACAAATAGATAATAGGACAAAATTTGCTTATAAGGAGGGGGCATGGAACCTTAGAAGCAGGCGGACAGAAAATTAGGTGAGTGGTTGGTTACATTTGTCAACTGAAGGTGCGTGAAAACATGCGAGGAGAGATTATAGTGTGAGTAAATTCTAAGGACATATTTATGTTAATTGTATATGAATATTTAGGTAAAAATTTATAAGTTCAATTTAAGATAAGATTATGCCAACAGGGCAATTTTGAGTTTTATAAGAATTTAAATAATTTCTGTCTAAGACATTTTGTAGGTTTGGCTAATTAGGTAGGTGATTAGGATCAAAATTTCTGTCTAAGACATTTTGTAGGTTTGGCTAATTAGGTAGGTGATTAGGATCAAATTTAATTAGTAGACAATCTTGGAAATCAGAATAAATGTATCATTTAGCCAATGGTGAATTTTATGAGTGACAGTTAAGATACAAATCTTAATATTTGTATGGGGGTAATTCTAATTTAATTAATTACATTTTATATAAATTCAACTAGTATTGTTTAAGCCATTTACAGAAGAATCACAGAAGTGAGCTGATTAGCTAAAAGGTAAAATTTAAGATGCCTACAGAAATTAATTTAGATATGCACTTGAGTGCATTATCACAGTTAGTTAAGGTGAGTGGAAACATGACAGGCCAGTTGTGACTTGGTTTTTTGTTTTAAAGCATTTTTTTATATTCAGGAGTTAAGGTGTATTGGTTGAGTAGTTAAGGTGTATTCAGACATGGACTTAGTAATGTGCAAGCCATGATCTATGTTGTTCAAGCCGTCATAAGTTTAAAGATGACCCAAAGGCATTTGGCAGTGTTGAGGAGTTAGGGTGTATTCAGACATGGACTTAGCGATGTGCAAGTCATGCTTCAATTTTAATTAACACTGAGGAATCTGGGAACCAGCAAGGATCAGATAGCAGGTATGATCAAATATAGTGCTGGCCAGCGCAGCCTATGAGAGATGACAGTAACTAATGAGGCCAGGCCTAGGTTTTCCACCAATATGTGATAAATGTTCAACAGTAAATCTGGATTGAAATTGACAGATATTAAGAAAATTATATTATTATTATTATTAGCACCGCGTCTTACTACCCGTTCGGGTTATACGCACTTACGCTAATGTGTAATGGTAGGGTGATTGTGAGATGAAATGAAGGACCTACAGTTTAACGTGGAATCCGAACCACGGTGGCGACCTGGCATTCCACACATTCAAAGAAAATTATAAATAAGTTTAAAAAGGTAATCTGTGATTGTGTGATGTAACGGCCAATACTAATGTAGTTACAAGGTTAGTGTGAGCTAATTAGGGCGTTGTACCTAATTAGGCTAATGTAATAGATTTTATTGACAAATTCATTTTATTTAAGTGCCTAAGGTTACTAAGCAACATTAAAAAAGTTTTGGTCGATAGATAAAATATATTTTTTTCACTAATAAGAAAGTAATTATCAAATTAGAAAGGGAAAAATCATTTTAAATGTTTTATGGTTGTGTGACATGATTTCAAGCTGATTTTAAGCATACTTTATTATTCCAAGATGTCTTCTATACATTTCAACTATTTTAAGCACCATAAGGTTAGGGTGATGTAGTATATTTTCTGTTTCTCCCACAAGTTGACATCACGAAAGAAAAGTAGAAAAAGAGAGAAAGTGAAAGTTAGAGGGCAGGTTAACCCCGAACCTGAGAAACTGTGTCACTAGTCAAAGTAAAGAAAGTGAAAGGGCAGTTTGACCTTGGGTGAGGAGCCAGGTTTCTTTAACAACTAAACATTATAAAAAAACGATGTTAATATAAGTGGATTTAATATGTAATATAACTTGCTCAGATGTTAATATAAGTGGATTGAAAATGTAATAATGCAATATGCCCTGCTCCATGGCAAGTCATTATTAGTTGTTCTATGATAATAAAATAAATGAGGTCACAGTAATAAATACCATTAATCAAATCAATAAAAAATTAAATAAAAAATGGTGAGAAAATATGACCCCATTTTCTAAATTAATTAAAGATAGCAATTCAGTATATATGTTAAAGACAATTAATTAAGTCAATTTATGTTTAAATTTATGTTGCACAGAAAGTTTACCGTAGAGAATTCGGTGAGTAATTGATTGAACAATTAAAACAACTCATATAAAGATTTGAGTTTTAATAGAAATAATTGGTTTATTGATAATTGAATTAAACATTTTATAAAAAGTAATGTTAACATTTACATTTTATCATTTCAAAATTTAATTTAAACTTAAGGTACTTCGAGATACCTCAGCTATTAACTTATATTTATTTTCAAGATTTTACAGCGTACATAAAATTATATTTGAATTTCTTAAATTTAAACTTAACCTAATTTTACCTAAACTCAAATACAAGGTTAATTACTCAACCAAAGCAATTTATAATTTTGTTAAAAATGCCATGGTATCACTATTCTAAGAACAGTGAAACTATTTTTCAGTGTTATAAGGCAGGAAAATAAAAAATGCAACATTAAATAAATAATAAAAATAGAAAATTCTTTCTTTCTGTTTATTCATCAAGAAGACTGAATTTAAAAAATAAAAACAATTATGAAACCATATAAACAATATATCATAACAATTGCATTGTTATATAAGTAATTTTAAATCAATGTTTATACACTTACACAATTTGTTAAACGTACATTCTACAAATTTATTCATGTTTAATTTTAAGAATAATCAAAATTATAGTATGACTTAGCTCTTGCACAGTATAAAATTTGCTTATATCAAAATTCTTTAAATTCTCTAAGATATAAATGGGTATTTTAATGATACAAAATTGTATCATCTAATATTAAATCTTCAGTGTCGAAGGGGAAATCATCTTAATAAATCGTGTGAAATTTTAAAGGTCTTACTTATTTCAAAAGGTTAAGAAATATCACTATTATTGGCGCTCGATCACACCAATTATCTCATCAAATACCCAATATCACTGTAATTTGCGCTCAATCATGGGGCTATAAATACCAATTATCTCATCAAATATCCAATATCACTATAATTGGCGCTCGATCATGGGGCTATAAATACCAATTATCTCATCAAATATCCAATATCACTATAATTGGTGTTCGATCATGGGGCTATAATTACCAATTATATCATCAGATAACGAGAACATTTTAATTGGTGCTCGATCACGGCGCTATAAATTCCAATTATCTTACAATAACAATTTAGTATAATTTTAATTGCCGCCGAACACTTACCTTAACATTTTAATTGGCGCCCAAGACACAACCGTATTGTTTTAATTACCGCCCAACGCATACTGTAACGTTTTTATTGGTGTCCAATCGTAGGGCATAATAATTCTGTATCGTAATAATTGGGGCTCGATCATGGGGCTATAAATATCAATTATCTCACAATTTAAACCATACCGTTTTAATGTAAGAAAATGTTCAAAAATGTCAAAAATTTAAATTTTATAAGACTAAAATGGATTAAAAAGGGTTTGAATAAGACACAATAAAGCTATTTAACTTTCCCACAGCCAAATATACCATTTTCTCTTGACTAGTTACAAAAATATGAGATTTCTAGGCCACTCTGTAACAATAAGATATAAAAACTGATTCTACTAAAACGGGGGTGACCTGGCGGTCTAGGGGTAAGGTGTCAGACTTCTGTGCTGGCGACCGGGGTTCAATCCTTGGTCCCGGCACAAATTTATCTGATTACCAAACCCTTCCTTCACCTCTGACAAGACATCTTGTGAATGTGGGAAATGCCAGGCCTCCAACGTGGTTCGGATTCCACGTTAAACTGTAGGTCCTTCATTTCATCTCACAATCACCCTACCATTACACATTAGCGTAAGTGCGTATAACCCGAACGGGTAGTAAGACGCGGTGCTAATAATAATAAATAATACTAAAATGGATTAATGTTTGATTTTTTTTTTATTTAATAAAAGGAACAAATATTGTCTAAAAAATTAGATAAACACAAAATAAAAATTGTTATTGAACATGGTTTACTCATTTAGCATTTAATGGGGACAGCTAAGTTCTCTTCTCTTTTAACATTCAATTCGAGGCCTGCTCTAAATTTTTTGCTAAAAATGAAATCTGGTAGTAAAACTTCACTAAGACTTTTGGGATTTTAAACCTTACCTTACCCAGTACAAATTTTCAATTAAAGCACACTAAATTATTTATTTTTCAATGGGCCATCACTGCCAAATGTTATTTACTTACTTAATTTACTCTGACATTAGAACCTCAGAAGTCCGTCACACTTACAAAAGTATGCCACCCATCCCTAGCTTGAGATAATTCCATAGTCTACCTCATTACATCCTGTTTCGTTCAGGTCTTTACTAATACTATCCTCCCATCCTCTCCTAACTCCCACTTCCCATTGGGTTTGCCAGTCAATACCCTGAACATGGTTCTAGATTATTTCATTGATGCTGCATGTCGTGCCCACCATACTCTGCCAAATATAATTGCTCTTAACATATTGTGATTACAGAATATGTAACTCATCATTATGTAACCTCTTCTACCCCCTAGTATCTTAATTCCTTTTGAGACCAAATATAATCCATAAGTACTTTGTTTTGGAACAGCCAAAATTTATTTTCAACATTTAAGGTAAGAAACTGTTTTACAACTATAAAGAAGCATTACAACTATTGTTTTGTACATCATGGGTTCTACATTCTTGACAGCAGTAGAAATATAAGAAAACTAACTGGCCAACTAAAAGAATTAGTTTCCTAATTTTCACTTTAATATCACTATTGGTGCTTGTTTCTAAATATTTAAACTCATTAATTATGTTCACAGTAATATGATTCAAAAATGAGGTGGCCCAATGGCTAGATAATTTTATAATAAAGGAAATTGATAAAACTAAAGAAAGAGGAAAAATAAACTACTAAGAATAAGAATAAATTTGATGAAGAAAGCCCACCTAGGGAAAGAGGAAAGATGTGGGAAGAATCCAATGCACAAAGGTGACATCTTCTTCCTTTCTTCTGTCTTCTATAGTAGAAGTAGTCACACACACATTTTAAACACAAATATAATAATATTTCGGCATTGTTGCCTTTATCAAACACAAAGAAGAAGAGAGTACAAATAACACAAACAATGGATTACTCCATCTTGAATTTTGAATTAAACTGTTAGAAACAAATTGTGCCAACTGTTTTTGGGAGTAGAAATAAATTCCTTGGTTGTGGTTAATATTTATAGAAAACTGATGATGATAATAATAATA
>CABFVZ010000652.1:273733-347358 GCA_902151445.1 Timema monikensis
ATCATCATCAGTTTTCTATAAATATTAACCACAACCAAGGAATTTATTTCTACTCCCAAAAACAGTTGGCACAATTTGTTTCTAACAGTTTAATTCAAAATTCAAGATGGAGTAATCCATTGTTTGTGTTATTTGTACTCTCTTCTTCTTTGTGTTTGATAAAGGCAACAATGCCGAAATATTATTATATTTGTGTTTAAAATGTGTGTGTGACTACTTCTACTATAGAAGACAGAAGAAAGGAAGAAGATGTCACCTTTGTGCATTGGATTGTTCACAGTAATATCTAAGTTATCGTTCTTAATCTGTGCTTTCCATGTTATCATATAATTAAGGTGTCTACACACCAATGTGGTGACAATCAAATGTATCCTGTTATCTAATGGAATGCACAGACTGGCAGCCAACAGGTGGGCAAATGTGTGGTAAGTGCAGCGTTCTACCTTACGGTGGCTGTCAGATTCTGCGTGTCGAATTTAACCATTGAGCACATTATATGTTCAGCCTTTAGAATGCACAACAATTAGTGTAGCTGAGAAATCTATTGAAATTGTGAAGCTACATGGTGTTTTATTTGATTTGTCATGCCCTGATCACAAAAACTTAAGAAATAAAGAAAAATCTGGAATTAAATAGGTAGATCGCTACAGACCTTTGCATTTTGTTAAAAAAAAAATTTCATTCTTAAATTGTTTAATAACTTTACACAAACACAATAAATAATAATTTTATTGTCTTTACTGCATGATATTTCAAAATGTACTGCTGCTTAGAATCAAAAATCTTATATTGGGTATTTCAGCTTATTCCACAAGTTGAGAGCATGGATCTAATTATTTATACCTTTCCTAACTTATGTATTCAATTTAAAGTCGGTCTCATAGAATTCATTTTTGTTGGTTTTTGCAATAAAAAGGCACTTTTGGTTTCACAATTATTAGAGTTTATTCAAAACGTTGTTTAGCGATAGGAAGCGATACATATTTTTTTATTTAGTTCGTATGGTTGTTTTCTTACAGTTGCCTTAGGGATTTTGATTTAACCATTGTTGGGGTGCTGCGTTAGCAAAGGATGAGAGATAAAAATTAAAAGTTATCAAATAATATAAAAAGATGTTAAAATACATCAACACTCTCCCTTATTTTATAACTTGTAAACTCCCATTTTGTTACATAAAAATTTAAAATGAACTGAAAACAATGGTTTTGTAAAAATGTCCGCGAGCTGATTTTGAGTGTCAACTTTTAAAATGTTGATTTCCCCATCGGTGACCAATTCGCGAACAAAGAAGTGTCTGATCCGAATGTGTTTTGTTCTTCGATGAAACTCAGGATTTTGTGCAAGCCGGATGGCTGCTTCGTTGTCAACTTGCAGAGTAGGTGTCGACTTCAGATGGCCAAGTTCGCTCAGAAGCCGCTTGGTCCACAGCATCTCTCTCGCAGCTTCACTGGCAGCTACGATTTCAGCTTCGGTTGTGGATATGGCAACAGAGGCTTGTCGCTGACTCATCCACGAAATAGGTGCCCCAGAGTACCGGCAGAGCACTCCTGAGGTAGAGCGTCCTGTAGTTAGGCAGCCACCATGATCTGCATCGCTGAAACAATCAAATACACCTTTTTCCAGGTTGGATTTGTAGATCAGTCCGTAGTCTGTCGTTCCTCTCAGATACCGCAGAATCCTTTTTACTTTCTGAACATCACGGTTGGTTGGATTTTCGAGGTTTCTGGACACCACGCTGACAGCATATGCGATGTCTGGTCGTGTGCCGCACATCAAGAACATAAGTGCTCCAACAGCTTGTCTGTAGGGGAAGTCAGGATTTGGAGGACTTTCTTCTGCATCGTTGTCCTTGATAATTGGAGTAGATACAGTTTTGCAGTTGGTCATTTCAAATCTCTCGAGTATGGTCTCTGTGTAGTGTTTCTGGCTCACACTAATTGATCCGTCCTTTTCTCGGCTGATTTCCAATCCTAGAAAATAAGACGCCGGCATGGAGGTGATTTTGAACTCCTTTTTCAGATCGTTGATGAACTTCTGAAGTTCTTGCTCATCTTCAGCTGCAATCAGTCCGTCGTCAACGTAAAGAACGAAAAACATCTTCTTCTGTCCTTTTCGTCTCACGAACAGACAGGGATCCGCTTTACTTCGCTTGAATCCCAAGCTGACGATGTAGTTGCTGAACTTTTTGTTCCAGCATCGAGGAGCTTGCTTCAGTCCATATAAGCTTTTCTTCAGGCAGCAAACCCGGTTGGATCCATCACTATGTCCTTCAGGTTGCTGCATGTAGATGGTTTCCTGGAGGTCACCATAGAGGAATGCTGTTGAGACGTCAATTTGTGCTAGTCTCATCTTCTCGTTGGCAGCAACACTGAGTAAAGTTCTTATAGTTGATGTTCTTGCAACTGGACTGAAGGTTTGATCGTAGTCCACTCCTTTCCGCTGTGAAAAGCCTTTGATGACCAGTCTGGCTTTGTATTTATCAATCGATCCATCGGCGTTGGTTTTGATCCGGTAGACCCATTTATTCGAGATTGCTCTTTTTCCTGGGGGTAGATCAACCAGTTCCCAAGTCTTGTTCTCTTCAAGAGCTTTCATCTCACGACTCATAGCTTCTTTCCAACGATCTTGCTGATCCGATCGCATGGCTTCTTTGTAGGATCCAGGTTCCTGAAGAGGGCTAGAGAGAAGCATCACGAAGTCCTGATATTTCTCTGGAGGTTTGAGCGACGAACGATTACGAAGGCGCTTGACGATGGCTTCTTCATCTGGACTTGGAGCACTATCTGGAACTTGTTCATCTAGACCTTCTTCTTCATCAACAGTACTCATATCCCAGAATTCATCATCATTTTCTTCGCTTTGCGTTTTGTCATCATCTTCTTGACTTTCTTCAGAAGTTGAATCCACTGGTTCAGCAGCAGAGTCGAGACTTTCCGGAAGATAGTTGTCGATTTTATGCTCTAGCACCTTTTCCTCGAAGATGACATCTCTTGATCTGATGAGTCTTCCTTCCTCTTCACAGAAGATCCTGTAGCCGTCGTCTTTGTCGTATCCGATGAGAATTCCTTTGATTGCTTTTGGATCCATCTTCTTCCTTTGTTGTTTTGGAATGTGTGGATAGCAGGTAGATCCGATCACCCGAAGATGTTTCAGACCTGGTTTACTGCCATGCCACAACTCGTAGGGAGATTTTCCATCAACTCGGGAAGGTCCTGTCCTGTTGAGAACATAGGCTGCTGTGTTGATCATCTCGGCCCAAAGCATCTGAGGCAGCTTTCCATGAGCATACATCATTGCTCGAGCAGTTTCAACCACGGTGCGGTTCTCTCTTTCACTGGAGCCATTCTGCTCTGGAGTGTAGGGCATCGTAATGCGTTGAACAATTCCTTCCTTTTGTAGGATTTTTCTGACATGCTTGTTGTCGAATTCCTTGCCACCGTCGCTTAGCAGCTCTTTGATGTTGTGTCCAAGAGTCTTGACTTCCGCAACGAATTGAGCCAACTTCTCTGCAACTTCGGACTTCTCTTTCAAAAAGTAGATGGTCCTGAACTTTGTGTAGTCATCCTTGAAGAGGACGAAGTACAAGTATCCTGACATGGACTCTTTGAATGGACCGCAAACATCTGTGTGGATCCGCTCTCCCGGTTCCGTTGTCTTAGACCTCGTACCGAAAGGCAGACGATGAGCTTTGCCATAGACGCAGCCTTCACAAAGTTCACTGTCCAAGTTGACATGAATTCCCAGCTTGTCCAGAAGGGATTTCACGTGTCGCTTGTTCTGATGTCCGAATCGTTCATGGTAAAGTTGGAGAAGATTGTTTGCTTCTGTTGCGTTGACTTCATTGGATGGAATGTCGTTCACGTTCTTCACGTTCAGCCTGTAGAGTCCACCAAACCGCTCACGAACTCCAGTCAGTTTCACTTCGCCGTTGACGATGAAGTTGCAAACCTCTGGAGACGAGATGAACCTGCTTTCCTTGTTCTTATCCTGCGCTGCAAGGACTGAGAATAGATTTCTCTGGATCTCGGGAACACACCATACATCAGCCAACGTGAGCTTGTGCATCTTGCCGTTGACTTCTGCTTCGATGTCAATGTCGCCTTTACCAATAGCCGCAACCTTCACGCCATTCGCTGTGATCACTGTGTGGTTTGTAGAAAAAGACTCGAACGTCCTAAAAATATTTTTGTTATTAGAAACATGACTTGTTGCTCCATTATCTACATACCAGAACTTGGAGTTGCACTCCAAGTTCATCACAGTCGAGGCTACCGTAGTCAGGATCATATTTGCACCCTTTTCCGGATTTTCCGAGTTGCTGGCTTTGTTGCCAAGTGCTTCATCCGCGATTCGCTTCCTACATACCTTTGCTAGGTGATTTTTCTTCTTGCAGTAGGTGCAAAATTTCTTTTTGTCACCCTTTTGCTGATTCTTGTGCGAGTTGCTTGGCTGCTTTGACGAATTAACATAGAGGGCTTCTTGTTGAGATGACTCTTGTTTGCCTTTCAGTGCATTCTCGTAGGCACACAGCTGGTTCGTCAAATTGTCGATTGTCCTGTCAGCTTTTGACATCAGCATCCAGCTCGACTTGAATGAAAAGTAATCTTCAGGCAACGTACCTAAAATTTTACAGATCATAAATAAATCTGGCAAATTTGAGGTTAGCTCGGCGTCGTTACTCATTTCCTGCTTTAGTTCGCTCCACAAATTCTTTAATTTTGAGACATGCGTAGCGATATCATCTTCAACGGCTTTTTCATAACTAAAGAACTTAAGGCATAAATTGTAAACCTTGTCTTCGGAGACGCCGTCGAAGAGTTTGTGCAGTTCGAGCCACACCTCCCGGGCTGACTTGAGACGCATTATTTTCTGAAGTGTCTCTTCCGTCATATTTGCGGTTAAAACGATCAACGCATGGCTGTCTACCTTATTAAAAGCGTCGAGCGATGTCTGGTACTCCGCTCTTTGTGCCGCGGTCGCTTCATCAGACAACGCCCTTGGTTTGACTAACCTGCCTTCAATTACGTCTGTCGCTCCGGGGATACCTCGTAAACAAATGCTCAGTTTGTATCGCCATGTATTCCAGTTTCCTTTTCCTTCCAGAAGTCCAACGTTGATAATCTTCGTCGAGTCCATTGTGAGCGTGGCGGCGTCGTCCTAACCTCAAAATGTCTCGTCGGATTTTCTCCAAAAATATCGCACCAAGTGAATTTATTTTAACAAAATCAATCACGCACTAATGTCGTTACGTGTCTGGGCCCATAACCTGTTGGTTTTTGCAATAAAAAGGCACTTTTGGTTTCACAATTATTAGAGTTTATTCAAAACGTTGTTTAGCGATAGGAAGCGATACATATTTATTTATTTAGTTCGTATGGTTGTTTACTTACAGTTGCCTTAGGGATTTTGATTTAACCATTGTTGGGGTGCTGCGTTAGCAAAGGATGAGAGATAAAAATTAAAAGTTATCAAATAATATAAAAAGATGTTAAAATACATCAACAATTTTTACAATCACACATAAACATGGTTAGTCTTGTTTGCTTTTCAAAAGACCATTCTAAATTCTATCAAAACGTTTGTATTATTGTGACAGACTTCAAATTACAATTCCTTGATTGATTTTGGGTTCAATTTTCGGCATTTTTTCTTTGTCATACCGTTTTATATCTGTTTCCTCTCCCAACCAAAGAAATAAAGGAAATCGAGCTAATCAGATCCAATATTTGTTTCTACAACTTGTCGACTTATGTTTACAAAGTGACACACCAATTAAGAGATATGCTGCGGAGGCCATTATCTGCCAGTGCCGCATTCCCCTTTACAGCACTAGAAATGTCAGACCCAAAGTTACATTTTGGCCACTGTAATCCTCTATGGCAATCCAGTATACCTGACTATAGATTTGCACACTGTCATCCCTTCACTGAATACATTTCTTTATGAAAGACCCACCTTGGTGGCCTAGTTGGCTAACATGCTAGTTTCGTGTTGAGCTAGACTGCCGAGGATGGGGAGATCGAGGTTCCAATCTTGGTCAGGTGAACGGGGATGGTTTTTTCCTAAATGGTTTTCCATTCTCTTCACAAAAATGCGGGTTCACTTCCTCTAAATAAAACCTTTCCAATTCCTAACTTATTAGCGTAATTAGTACTCATGCGTATAACCCGAATGGGTAGTAAGAACCGGTGCTAAATTTAAATTTTCTTTATGAAAGTACAGGTTGCCTGAAAATTAATGACACATCATTTAATTATTTGTCCTAAGAAGAATATAAAAATAATGCTATAGTAAAAAAAAAATGCACCAAATATGTAAATTTGATCTATCTTCGAAAATATTTCAAATTAAAACCGAAAATAGTCCTAAGCAACTAAAATTGCTGATATTTCACTTTTCATGTTTATAGTTCACTCTACTAATCAGTTTTAAGCTGAGTAACAGACATGGTCCTTTGTACTATTCTATCACTTGGCGACAGGGATGCGAATGTCTTGTCGGCTGGGAAGGAGGAGTGTGGGTGTTTACTAGTAATTTGAAAGGACATTCTGTTGTGTTGACTCACTACTTATCTATAATCCTCCTTACCAACAAGTTATCATGAATATCATAAAAATCATAATTGAGGGCTTGCAAGTAAATAATATATTGCTAGAGTGTAAATTTCAAGGTCAAAACATTGTGTGGAACAGACTAGAGAAAGTGTGAAAGAATTAGGGTTAATTTAATGCTGACAATAATAAAAAAAATTCAACAGTGGTTCACAAGTACAGCACTGCTCAGATAATTTTCACTTAATTTATTTTATAATTATTATTTTAACTGATTACTATATTTAATGACTTTATATAAAGAAATCTCCCTCCCCACCACTCATAAAATTTTACATATTCTAAACTTGCAATTGTAAAGATCACTACTACTATACTTCTATAATAATTGCGATTTGCGAACACAATTATTACAGTTTGACAAAAAATGTGTGCTGCATAACACTCAGAAACTGGCTGTCTGGGCTGCATTACAGAACAACCCATACAAGTACCAAATCGCACAACCCTCTCCTTACCTTACCCTGGAGCACATGCGCCAGTTGGACTGTGTTTCTACTCTCCACCCCAATGCTAGGTAGGTGTGCAGAATAAGGCTGTAGTGTTTAGCGATCATAAGTCATTCAGAGGGACATTTATTGTAATGTTTAAGCAACTAATACCATGATCATCATAATTATACTGTTATTCACAAATAGTTCAGATAATTCAGGGAGGTCTGCAGCCCTAAACGACGAACCGCCACTGAAAGGTCTAAAGACTTAACTTGTACTTGCCCCCGCTTTTTATAATAGATGTCACAGTATACAGTGAAATTACCCTTACCAGACACCTTTAAATAGCAGACATTTTAAATTTCCTCTTGAAAATAACATGAGCTCTTACGGTGAAACAATTGCCCAATAACAGATTTCTCAGTAACAGAAACTTCTAGATACACTTATTTATGCATATAAATCTCTAAATACTAGACAAAAATTTGAAAGACCAGTCCATTTTACTGTGGGAGGGTCAGGAATGCCAATGTCTCTCGTGAAGTGTGAGCAGTCCCACCAGGGAAAATCTATACAAATAGCCTACATAATATTGACATTGGTACTAAGGTCGTACCTTCCTTCCCTTCCAAGTCAACAGCAGGTTTATACTTCAGCAGTTTAGTCTGTGCTTGTGCTAATGTTTACATTTAATTTCATTTACATATTGTTCTATACAATCTGTACAGTAAGCTACAAAATATGTTTTCATTCCTGTATACAATACAGTAATAAGATTGTTGTAAAATATCCAAAGTTATAGGGAGACAGATAGATTTTTTTTTTAATAATATAAATTTTTCAAATAACAAACAGTTCCTAAAAATTTAAATTTTTTCTATCCAGGAAGCTGTCTGCTACTAAGAGAATTCACTGTATTTCAGTTTTTTACTATGATTTTTTTTTATGTTTATAAATTTCTTGCTATTTTTTTTTAGAAAATTGTGTATATTCAAAAATGTAGGTTGTTTTGCATACAACCTTTGTAATATTGTAAATAAAATAAACAAAATGATCACCTTAGCCCTAATTTTTCTTGCTATATTAAATTTTTATAATCTAATTCCAAAACTATCAGACTTGATATTTGTTAATTAGTGCTGCCAGAAAACCTCTTCTAGTTGTGTTAAATTTTGATGCATATGAAATAAAGGATGTGATGTGTTTACAGGCTGAGTCATGAACTGACCACTTTTATATGTGTTATGATCGCCACGGCTACAGGTTTAGTGTACCTTTAGTCTTTTCAGAGTTCATTTCTAAGCATATTTAATTACTAGCATCTAATAAAACATCTCATTTTTTGCAACATATTCTTTAATTTTACCTAACAAAGCCAAATCATCTGCATATTCTAATAGCTGCATTGTACCTTTTAATGTCAAGGAACTGGGTGTAGAATTTTTTCTATAAGAGTTTGTTTGCAAATTGTATAAAGATATAATCAATTGGTTCAGAATGTATACAATAAATAACCCAAAATAATGTATGTAAAATGGTCTGCTTAATAAGGCCAGCAGCAATTTTCTTCTAGATGTAAATTAAATTTTTCCCTCCACTATTTAATTATTTATGAACAACCTATCTTAATATTCCAAGATATCTGTTAATATAAATAAGTTGAAATATGATCAATTACAGGTACTTTTTTGCTATAGAAGTAACAAAAGATTGATTGAAATACTGTGTTAAGTTTGTGTGACATAAAAATTGTATTTAAAAAAAATAGTATGGTATGCAAGTCTTGTCTTAATGAAAGTAAAATCTATTTATTTTTATTTGTATTGCACTATTAAACAAATTCAAATGATTTCATTTAACATGGTAGGAAATAGGACTAGAAAGAAAACTAATAAATGAATCAAGACAAAAGAATGTGACAGTGAATTTGTTTAGTTCAGGTTTCTTAACATTTATTCAACAAAAATTTCAGACTATCGCTTTCTATAGATATTTCACCATAAAATAATAATTAAAATCTCTTATATACAAGATAATTCTAAGACTAAGAAGGCAAAAACTACCAAACATACTTAATAATATAGCAGACTCACAGAACTAGCTATCAGTCAAAACCACTTGTTTTAAATTCAAATCTTCATTTTACTTACAAATCTTGTCTCAAATTCATATACAATTTGGAAGAAGGTACAGGAAAGGTGGGGTGAAACATATAAAAGGAAAAAGAAAAGCTGGCAATGAAGTATGTATAAAAAAGACTTCAAGGGAGGCCAAGAAAGAGATGGGAGGAGCATTTAACAGAAAGTGTTCAAGTGAGAGAAGAATGGGAGACTTTAAAGGAGGAAGAATGGTGGAAGGTTAGAGGAAGATGAAGCCATTTTACTAAAGTGACCTAGCCACAGGCTGTAAACAGGTGATGATGATAAAAAGAAACAATGTTTCTGTCCACTTTTCCTGGACCTTCTTCTAAATATGCTACAATTACCTAATAAAGCGAAAAGAGGTTTTCTTTATAATTTATAGAGATAAATTACTTTAATGTTAACTTATTTATATAAAGAAAACCTCTTTTCCCTTTATGAGGTAATTGTATTATAGTTTAAAGCAGATACAGTAAAGGTGAATAGAAACATATTATACAAGGAACAAACACACAAACACAATATGGCTTTTACAATGAATGTGTTGTGCATTTCACACTACCTCCTGATGAGTTTTGATAGAAAAAGGTTTTCCTTAGAGATATATTTTATATATATTAACAAAGTTTTTCTTATTGCTATATATGTATTTGCATTTACTGGGTTTGTCCTTTGTTATTCCTTTTACATGTTCCTATCTAAATGTCCTATCATTCTTACCAAATTTCCTCCCCCCCCCCTCTTTTAGGTAGGTAGATTAAAAAGCAAAGCTATTACTATTATACTTTATAATTTTTGCTGTTATAGGCCCATCTGAATATATTCTTTAAATTGAAAAATGACACCTGGACACATGAATCAAACCCAGGACCTTTGGCTTAGTCTACCAATGCTCTAACCACAGAGCTATCCAGGAATAGTCTTGTACGTATGGTCATTCTTCATTCATATTTTAAGGCAATCTCTGTGATGGATGTGAGGAAATCGTCAGCTACAGATGAGTGATCAATTAAGATCATGAGCTATCAGATAATGCAGCCATCTTTAGCCCAGTAAGGCTTTATGCTGCCAAATGTACAATGACAATTGTACGAATGTATGCATATCATGAAGGATGAAATAGCAAAGCTATTATATTTGATAATTATCGCTAGCCGCATCTAAATAACATTCTTTAAATTGAAAAATGACACCTGGACACAAGAATTGAACTCAAAACCATTTCCACACATCCATTACAGACTCTGCCTTAAAATGAACGAAGAACGACACTGGGCACAGGACGATTCCTAAATATTTCAGTGGTTAGAACATTGGCGTACCAATCCAATGGTCATGGGTTCGATTCTTGTGTCCAAGTGTCATGTTTCAATTAAAAATACTCTTTTGGGAAATTGTGTTGCATGTTTCACACTCCCTCTGATGAGTTTCAAAAGAATTAAACATAGGTTGGCAGGGGTGAGGGGGATACTGGGCAGTAACGATAAATTTACTTCAAGTGGCAGCCATTACCTCTTTCTTTATCCAATGGCAGCAATGTAAAGTATTAGCTGTGTTCTTCTTCTCATTGTAAAACCCATATTGTGTTCATTCCTTTTATATGTTTCTATCTTTCCTGTAACTTCTTTCAAATATAATACAATATAAAAGTAATAATAATTTATAAACATAACATAAAACATAGTTTCTATAGTAAAAAGAAATCATATATATATAATTTTTTTTATAACATTCTGACATTTAATCAATTGCAAGTATCATTGGTAGAGGTTTGCAAGAATGCTTCAGGAAGCGGTGTTGTGTGTTTTTATGGAGCTGCTATGATCTGGAAAGTGTAAAGACTCTGCCCTCTTATTCTTAAACTAAATCTCTATCAGGCTCTTTATTTACAATTACTCTTATGTACAAGATTTATATATGCACAAAAATCACTTGGCTATTAAAATTTATCTTTATCACACACACAAACATACAAAACAATTTGAACATAATATTTTCTGAAAATTAAAATACTTTAGTTATTTGTCTATTTTAGCTTAATTCTATTAATTCAATATGAGATAATACAGGACATCCACGGCAAGAGAGGTTGTATCCAACACTAGAAAAAGTTACCATATTTCCATTCGTCCAACCATGTCGATTTGTTGATTCTTTTGGGAGTCAGAACATTTACACAAATTATTTGTTTTACATTAAAATCAGTTTTTACATTATTGTAACAAGAACTTGGAAAATAGCTATTTGGTTGGGTATTTTTGTGTGGAATCAGTGTCTAAAGTTCACTTAAAAATTTATTTCCAATAGAGAGCAGCATGCTCTCCTGAAATTAAAATGGTGAACCAGCTGGAACAAGGGCGGTTAGTGACGTCATACAAACCATCAAGGCGGTTGTATTCTTGTTGTTTAAAAAATAAAAACTTTTATTTTCCACTAATATTGTGTATGACTTTTTGCCCCAAAATTATAAAAACTTTTTTATTTTGGTGGCCAGTTATAAAAATAGACAAATATTACTAATATTTTTTGATATATTATTTCATGCATATCATCTCTTGTTGTCAAAATTGCAAAACAAAAAACTTAATTGTTTTATTAATGTATTTTGTTCTTTTGATTAGTTAAAAAAACACCAACTATATAGTAATCCTTTGGTAAATTCATTGTTAGTTTGATAGCAGTTTTTATTGATAAACTAGTATTAGTAACCAAATAATAACTATTTCCAAATAGGTTAACATTAGTCACTTTCAGTAAATGTTTGCAATGAAGACCTTTGGCTAGCTGTCAGTTACCACCCTTTCAACCATGGATGTCCTATAGACAATAGGTATTGTTGGAAGTGTACTGCAATCTTCAGCTAAAGGAAATACAAGTACATTACTTTGGCAGATTTGCCAGAATTCTTGTTTTCTTCTAGCGCTAATCTGTGCTCAAAGAATAGAAACCTCTTCTGATTAATTAATTTGTATCATCTATGAGTATTTGAAAAGTGATAGAATAGCATAATATGTGCATGCAAATTATTTTATATTAACACACATTGGTAACACCATTTTAATTTGTTTTCAGCTATGGCGTAAGACAACTAAGGATTTAATAGCTTAGTATAATAGTCAATCAACAGCATAGACGTTAGCTTTGGTAAAAACAGGGGTAAAATCCAATGTATGACGGCAACATCATCTTAATTATTTTTCAGTTTAAATAATATTATATTTAGAAGCGGATATAGCCATAATATAGTTTGGCTATTTAAGCCATCAGTTAGTAAAATACATTACAAATTAAAATGTCAAAATAATTGGTCTTTAGGGTCAAACAAATATTTTACTATTGACACTGAAAAAAAAAGATGTCAAAGTTGACTTTTATATATCTGTTCAAGTGGGCTTTTTTTTTTTGACAATTTTGAACCTGTGTGTCTAAAATTCATTTTTATTTTTTTATTTCCATGTTTTAAGACTTTTATTTAGTAACTATTCTACCTAACATTGATAGAAAATTGTAAAAGCACACAATTTCTAGAAATGCCTGCTGGAAACTTTATTAAAAGGGGTATTTTTTGTTTATTGGTCATTTAATTAATCTTGCATGTTTATTTATTACTTATCTGTTAGTTCACATTAAAACGCTAATCAACGAATAAAAGGAAATTATCGGCTTTGATTTTCTGGTTCAGCAGTAATGTGAACACAAAGGTTATCTATTTGAATACATGTATGGTATAAGTTTGCAGTCGCTGCTCTTCAGTGATAGATGTATTAGAGAGAGAAAAACAACTACTTCAGCTGGATCATGAAGGGCTGCATTGGATCACACTGCTTCTTATGTCCAATGGGAACTGAAATGCCGCATAGAGCCAAGTATTGCCTTATGACCATCAAGTAGCAGATGAAACCCACCATGTCTTAATGAATAATTGAAAGACATCACATCATGACTCACTCAACGGGACCAATAAATTAAACCACACTGTGCCTCATACCCACTGAATTGTGAAGGACACTACATGAACCCACACCCATTGGCTCATATAAGGGTGCATTAGACATTTCTTCTGACACCCTTTTTTTAGTACGGTGTCTTACTACCTGTTCAGGCTTATAACTGTTGGATCCTTATGGGATGAATGGAGCACACTTCACCTTACATCTGTTGGATCCTTATGGGATGCATGGAGCCCTTCACCTTATTACTGTTGGATCATGAAGGGATGCATGGGGCACTTCCTCCTATACCTGTTGCATCATAAAGGGATGCATTGAGCACTTCCGCTTATCTGTTTTTAGCACCACTTTTTAGCACCGCATCTTACTACCCGTTTGGGCACTACATTTCTTTCACCGGGTGGATCATAAACGGGTGCTAGGGGCATTTCCCCTTACACCTGTTGTATCATGAAGGGATGCAGTGAGCACTTCCGCTTACACCTGTTGTATCATGAAGGGATAAATGGGGGGGCACTTCCCCTTACACCTGTTGGATCCTTATGGGATGCATGGAGCACACTTCACCTTACACCCGTTGGATCATAAAGGGGTGCATGGAACCACATTGGCTCAATCCCAACTGGATATGTTGGATGTGGACTTCGACACAGTTTTGAAATGATTGCTGGTTGCTCGGCTTTAAGGTGGAGCGAATCTCGTCGATTGAGTTTTGCAGAACTTTCATTTCATAAGCATTGCGATCTGCATCAGACAAGCTCTGTAAGCATAAAACAATCTTTGAGACAGTAATTATTAGCACTGCAACGATAATAAAATCCCAATAACTATAATGATAACTAAAATAATATAAGGCCTAAATTGGTATTACCTGATCCTGTAAAATATATTTTTTAAAAATTTACTCATTGATTTATACCAAGTACTCCAGCCAAATTATATTTTAAAATTCCCCGGCTTTTCTTAGTTTTACAGACGACTTCACACTTTTCAAGTCACTATATACAATATACATATTACAAACATTATTTTACTAAGATTACAATTTAATATTATATTTTTAGACACACACACATTTTGAAATTATGTCACTCTATGCAGCTGTTAAGATTTTAGCCTAAAGCAATGGGCTATTGCAGCCCTGGGTATATTAGTGCTAGTCACATATTTTCATGCAGCCCGCAAGCTAGCTATTTAGCTACCAAAAACATGTAGTGCTAAAAAAAACAGGATTTAAAAAAAATGTTACTATGGAAGCCTATATCATTTATATAAAACACACATTGAACATTTATAAGCAGTTTTATGAATCTCAACTACTAAATTTACACATGATATTATTATTATTATTATTATTAGCACCGCGTCTTACTACCCGTTCGGGTTATACGCACTTACGCTAATGTGTAATGGTAGGGTGATTGTGAGATGAAATGAAGGACCTACAGTTTAACGTGGAATCCGAACCACGGTGGTGGCCTGGCATTCCNCGAACCACGGTGGAGGCCTGGCATTCCCCACATTCACAAGATGTCTTGTCAGAGGTGAAGGAAGGGTTTGGCAATCAGATAAATCTGTGCCGGGACTGAGGATTGAACCCCGGCCGCCAGCACAGAAGTCCGACACCTTACCCCTAGACCGCCAGGTCACCAACTACACATGATATTAAAGAAGAAAAAAGATATGAAAAAAAAAATTGCATTCATTTCGATATTAAGGTCTATTTTATTGGATAATCACTTATTTTAATATAGATTTTTCATTTTTTATGCTGAATATGTAATTTTGTTTTATAATAATGAGACTACCGAAAAATTGTAATTTTACTTGACGGCCCATTCGTGTGTTTAAATTCTCAATGTGACCCTTCAGCCCGAAAATTTGCCCAGGTCTGGGAAATTTGAGTAGTGCAATTCTAGTTAGGTTTCAGTCAAATCATAGTGAGACATTGAAACATCGTCTTACACCATTAAGATTTGAATTGTTGGGAGACCCATTCATTTTTTTAGTTTCTTCTTCTAATAACATAATCAATAAGGCATATGAAGCTACGACAGGCCTAGGCCTCAGGCTGGAAACAGTAATGGATGTAAAAAAAATAACATAATCAAATTTTCACACAACTGCATAGTCATGACTCAAATTTAGCTAAAGATACACAATGGAAAGATAACAGAAAATACATGTTGACCTTGAGAATTGAGATTAGTATGCTCAACGCAGACAACTGTGTTAAAAAAGATTCAGGGCGTGTATTAACTGGAAAAAAAGAGTTAATTTGACTATTGTAAATAAAAATTATGTTTTTTTAGTGAATGTCTTAAAATTCTGAAAATTTGATAAAATTTCTTGACTTTTCCCTGACCAAACAAATTCCCTGACTTTTCCAGTTTGCTGAACACCCGTTAATATCTTTTCACACCCTCTTTGTTCGGCTGTTAGCCCTGACCTTGATCTGCAGCATGAGTGATGTGAGCTGTGTAATGAGTGAGAGGGAGCGTGTACTACTGCACTCAGTAAGCTCATTGTGTGTCTTCACTAGCTGACTTGCCTCCTCTAAGGTGCGGTCTCGCAAGTGGGTTGGAGTCAGCATCTCCACCAGACTTGGCTCAGGGGCAATCTGGAACAGTGGCTAACAATCTTTTTAATGCGCATGAACCTTTTTTATTAATAGACTTATCCTCACAGCTGAGCCAATATGAGAAAAACTATGAACAATGATGATCCTTAGAAATTATCAATATATAATAGATAAAGACATGCAAAAGGTGAGGATATTTTTAGGTGAAACGAGATGTTATTTTTCTCACAAAGAGATGATATTATATGCTGAAAGCAATATTATTTATGTAAATACAAGTCAAATTAGTATTCATTAAAAAAACTAGGGTATAACTGTCTACATTTTTTGTTCATATGGTGTATTTAACTATTTATTTACATATTCTGAGAAAACTCAAATATAAATATGCACAAAACATTTCATGCTTAGTAATGTCAAGTTCAATATCTCAATATCATTACATTCCAGTTTTACAAATAGCAATATCGGAATAATGGATTATATATCTCAATAAGGAAAATCTCTTTAAACTTTATGAGGTAATTGTATTGAATTTGGAAGAAGGTATAGGAAAGGCGGATGGAAACATATAAAAGGGTCAAACACAATATGGCTTTTACAGTGAACAGAAGAACACAGTTCACACTTTACACTGCTGCCATTGGACAAGAGGTAATGGTTGCCTCTTAAAGAAAATAGATCGTCACCGCTCAATCCCCAGCCCTAGGTTTCACACTCCTCCCTGATGAGTTACAATAGAATGAAACCTAGATCGGGGAATTGGGCGGTGACGATCAATTTTCTTTAAGAGTCAACCATTACCTCTTGTCCAATGGCAGCAATGTAAAGGAATGGATTATAAATTTATGTTTAGACCAAACAATAACACTGAAACATGTTGTCATAGAAGACTAAACAACTATCAAATAAGGAGAAGGAATAAAAATAAAGATATAATTTTTCCAAACATGACTGCCTATAGCAAGGGTCATATATATTAATGTCCTTGTTTGGACCTAGCATGAAATCTTTTAAAAGCTGAAAATAAGGAATCAATCTATCGAAATCAAAATTTAAGTATTAAAATGTGTAAAAGTATAAATCGGATTTTTAAAGTTGACCTAAAAAAGACCTAAATCCATAAAAATACTTGCATATCCTGTGATCCCATTAATACCTTTAAAATCAGCAAAAACGGATACTATCTATACAAACAGACGTTCTGGTATAGCGCTATCGCAAGTGTTACCACGTTGAAAAGTATATTGGATGTCTTGGTATTTGCCCAAATAACAAAGAAATTGTATTTGGGGAAAAATCTTAAAATTGTGTTATTCACGCAAAAACAGTAGAATTTGTGTAAGAATTTGCTTTATCACAAATGCGAATTTTGCATGTCCCTAGTAATAGATTATAAATTATACAATTATTATTATTATTTTGTATAAGCCTGATTTCAAAATTGTGTCTTCTAAGTAATAAACTAAAGTAAGTACCAATGTGTAAAAAGTATCAATACTTTACTGATATCAATATTTTCCTTTCGATATTAGTATTTTTTTACTCAATACTTTTACTGATATTAGTACTCACACTCTGGTATCAAATCAGTATCAAAACAAACTACATTTTTGTTATCTTCACTCATGCTTGGATTAAATGTTTACTATGGTTAAAGAAGGGTACAAAATAGATTGAAAAAATATATTACTAATCATAGTTGGCTATTAAATGACTTTCCATCACCTACATATAGCAATTAAGTAAATTTCCATCAGCTAAAGTTCCATAGAAATTTTGAAAGTTGGTAAGGTGATATTATCTATCATACCTTCCAAGTTCCAACACATTACATAGACGTGATAGACCTAAATATACTATAATATGGTTAAATCATTTTAATTTTCTGTGTTTAAATACATATTAAGATACAATTATTACCGTATTATTACTATGCAAAAGTTGAAATTATTACTTGATAACAAAATTATGTTTCCATATTAAAATTTTGATACCAATACTTACGGTTTGATACTTCTATTTCGATACTAATACTGTATCGATATTTTTCTTTCTATACCTTAAATGAGTAGTGTGTCAATATTTTTCTTTCGATACCACAACCCTATCAATGTGGATACCGAAAAATCATAATCATTGGCAATGAAATTTTAATCGCCATGTTGATTAAACATGATCTTTTTTTTTAAGTAGGCCAATGACGGGGGGATCGAGGTTCGAATCTTAGTCGAGTGTACTGAGGGTAGTTTTTACAAAATGGTTTTCCACTTTCCCTCCACACAAACGTGGGTACACTTCCTATTAAATATAGCCATTCTAATCCCTAAAACTATTAGCATAATTAGTACCTAAGTATATAACCCAAACGGATACTAAGAGTTAATGCTAAAAAAACAAACAAAAAAGGTCATATTATTTAAACTATACAATTTTAAAAAACATTTATAAATATACAATTTTAGTTTAATGTTAATTTCTAGAACTATTATAAAAATTTGTGTATGAGAGTTTTCTTTAGTAAGATATAAAAAGAAACTTTAGAAGTAGTTTGTTGAATAGAAGTGCAGCTAACATTTATTTTGCAACTGCGTCTGGTTTCCTAATATAATTTGACCTTGAAATAAAATTTTAAGCATACAGGTTCCAATTTATATTGGTGATTAATTGCTAATCGAGATTAAATGGCGCAAATAATCAGAACATAGGCTACACCACCTCTTCCGTTAACTCAACATTTTTATATATGGATAATTAAAGAGTTGAAAATAGTGGGTTCGACCCCTCTCTAAAAATGATCATTAATTATCTTGAAGGAAGAGATGGGAAGAACAGATATCAGCAAGTGTGCAAGTGATAGGAGAGTGGAAGAAAGTGCAGGCCACAGGCTGGAACCAGTTCATGATGATGAATTTCTTGAATAAAGAAAAGTATTTAATGATACAAGTATTGTAACAGTTTGGTTTGAAATGTATCATGTTCTAGCAGTCACACTAATTAAATATTTTAAATTTAGAATCTGTGTTTTTGTAATCATGGTTTTTAACTCTATTTATATGTACATTCTATATGTTACAAAGTAGGTTTGATGTATATTACCAATTGCAATCATTTTTAAGCTACTCCACTATACCAATTGCTTAGGCCTGTATAAATATTGTTACAAAGTGCTAAATAGGGTGTACTCTGTACCCATATGAATTAGAAACATGGACAGGGGATGTAAAAGGAAAGGTGGAGGACATGGAATGAAGTTTTTTGAGGATAATGTTATCTGTCACAAGGTGAAACAAGATGAGAAATGAAGTTGTCCAGGCAAGAGTAGAAGTACAAGGAAAGATTAATTATTTAATAAAAACACAAAGAGACCAAGAAAATGATAGGTGGAACAGATACAGACTGTTCACGATAGGTTTTTACCTGGATGACAGTTCGAAAATCATATGTTTAGGTTTTGGGTTGCTAACACTTGTAAAAGATCACAGTTTTGTTATAAATGTAAAGATCTTTAATTACCTGTTACATATTACATTTAAAATAGTGTAAACTTAAGTTTTCTCATACTATTTCATTTTTTTAAATAATTTATTTTTATCTAACTCGAAACAATATTTTAAACATAATTAAAAGTACTTATTCTTCATTTTAAAATGTTATCTATAATGTGTAATATAGTGCACACATCAATATATTTTAATACAGGCATCGTATTTACTTGGAAAAGAGAAAATTTTTGTCATTTTTTTTACATACAATAAATGATTTTATGATTATTTTATCTTATTTTGAAATATTTAACTGAATAAAATATTTTCATCAACTGCGTGTCTGCATCATTGTAAAAAACTTGTTTACCGTTATGTTCAATCATATGGTTTAGATTCGTCAGTCGCCATTTTGAAGCTATGTTCGTTAGAAGTTTTTGTGAAAGTGGTGTTAATATTTTTTTAAGGGGAATAAAACTATAAATAAACTTTGTGTCCGACCTCAAATAAATATATAAATAATATCGGCCCGAATTACTGTGGTTAACTATCACATTAATATATTACCATCTGTTTTCATTACAGTGATCCAAAGTGATAGATGTCAGCTGTTGGCATAGTGATGTATTAGGGATTACTTCTAGTAACATTTCGAGCTGTCATCCAGGTAAACTTAGTTCGTGAATGTCTTATAACAGTAAATGTGTAAGAGGATGAAATGGAAGCCAATAAAGGAAGAAGAACGGTGGAAGGGCAGAGGAAGGTGGAGGCATTTTACTAAAATGAGCCGGCCACAGACTGTAAAAAAACATATTACTTCATGTTGATTGAATTATTTTATATAGCATATTAAATTTAAATCTCAAACCATATATTTAACATGTTGCAAACATAATGTGATTCAATCTATATTGATACACATGTATTTGTGTTATTAAATGTAAAAAACAAAAAGCATTAATTTGATATATCCATAGAGGTGTCAAGTTAAGTTGGTTTGGCTGATTTTCTTTAAATTCTACCTTGTTCATCGCTACCCTAACAGTTTACTACTAAATGTGGACAGCTCACAAATAATAGTACACAAGTAGTGAGATGCACGGCGTATAAATATTTTATGCACAGCAACATGATTATGATTTGAGATTAGGTGTGTGAGTTATTTAGTGACAAAGCTCCAAAGAAAAATATTTAAACTAAAAATGTTAAAATCTCACCTCCACACAATAACTTTGAACACTAGACAGGTATTCTGCCAAATCTTTGTTGAGACGTTCAAGCTCTATGATGATACTCGCATAGCGACGCTGAAAATCATCTGGGACCGGAGAGCCAAAAGACATCATTTTCTCCGCATCTGCATTCATTTCTTTCATACTCTTTATTTTTGCCTTCTTGGAGTTAAGTATTTTTGACAATCTTACCTAAAAATAAATTATATAAATATAAAAATAATTGATTGTTAATTTATTCAAACAAGAATTTTATCAAGAACTAAGAGTGTGTAAAGATTAAAAAATCTAATCTTAATTTCAAATGTTTGTCAGCTTTGAATTTGCTCTGAAGATTATTTGTTTTGACAACAAAGCTTAAACCAAAACTTGAGATATTTTTAACCTTCTGGATGTTCTTTGCATTACATTTATTAATGTTCATACATGAACAATGTCTAATAATTGAATAACATGTAATATACCTTGATTTATCAGCCTAATTATAAATCTTGGGGATGGGTTTTTGAAATCTTCAAGTTCTGATGAATACTCAAGATTTAAATATTTAAAAAAATACCAGAATCTTGATTAAAATGAACCCAAATTTTGAATTTTAATTTATTAGAGCTTATTAGTCAGGTTGTTGCTCATTTAGCTCAATATAATTATGGCAACTTAGGAATTAATGTCAACAAAAATTCGTATTGAAGAAATAAAATCTTAGCAATGTGGGAATGTTCACTTCTGCTTAAAATAATTTCTAAAACTTAAGATTCAAAATTTGAGATTTGTAAGTAAAATGTAAATTCAAATTAAAAAGTCTATTTGACCAATTTTCACTTAAATTTGATAAACATGTTTGAGATGAAACCATTTGTATTTTTGTATATTATATTTGGTATTTATAGATAAACAAAGATAAATAATATCTTTCCTCTATAAACATAAAACAAAAATTTGAAATATGACTCTACCTCAAGAATTTATTCAAATTGGTTTAGCTTAAACATAAAATTATAGTTTGCATGTATTATACTTATAAAGAGTAACAAAAATGTTCAGCTTTTTTCTGATTAAATCACAATTATGTGACATGATGTAACTCAAAAAGTGATTATTCTTTATCAATTTTAAAAAAACCAAAATTTAATAAATTACCAAACCAAAAATTAAGATATAAATATAACCCATAAATAATGTAGTCACATGCCTGCCTTTCTACACACTAAGCTAGTGAGAAGATGTTGGTTAATCTCTAATAATATGTAAGAGAATAGTGTTTAAATATAACATTTAATTTGGATAACTTAATTGAGTGGCAGTAGGTATAAAATTTGAAATGCATTTAAAGTAAAATGTATTCATTTTAAAAAACTGCAAAAATAAATTATATGCAATGCTAATGTAGTAAAAGATTTCCAATTCCATCCCAACTTCTTTTCCCCCCTAAGCAACAATACCTGCACCTGACTCCCCATGACATCTATTGCGCCATCTCTTAGTTAAAGTACTCTACTTACCCTGAAAGGTAGCAGTCTTACCTTGACAGATTACACTATGACCTTATCTTATAAACTTTACCATAGTGAAGTAATACAAGATAAACTTGCTACCTCGCAGGGTAAAGTGAGGATAGGCCTACATAAGACAAGAATGTATATCATTATTACTATTAGCACCGCGACTTAATACCCGTTTGGGTTATACGCAGACTGTATATCAACCATAGCAATATGAAACAAGCCTGCCTAGCACAATGAGGTACACTAAGATGATCAGAATAGACATATGGCAACCCAAATGATGATCAGAGGTTCAAATGACCGCGCTATAATCGGCTGTTAATATGAATTGTATTACTATATAAGAGACAAACACATTTGTGGGGGATAGTATTTAAAGGGATTAGTTTCTAAAATAAAGAAAATTTTAATAATATTATCTTACTTACTACCATATCAAGAAACTTGACTGGGAACCCTCCCAACATTCCATCAGCAGGTATTATTTTAGATTTTGTGGAAGATGAGCTAAATGACGAAAGGCTGCTACTTCTCGGTGAAGATGGGTCAGCAACAGAGCGTGGAGAGGACATGAAGGGGACCACAGTGCGTGGCCGGAACTTCTGTGCGAAGCTTGAGATTGTGATTGTCTCGGGAGTTTCGTTAGACAGCACCTCATAGTCAGGCACTGAATGGGTGCCGAGCCCAGGCCTCTCAAAAGTGACCCTATAGGTGCTGTTGGACGTGTCTACAGCATCAATACTTCCTGTGAACAAACCATCCTGAGGCCTTCGCAGCCGGGCTGTCACCCTTGTTCCGATCACAAGTTGCAAGGGAATCTCGCTTGGCAGGTCCTTACAGTTGCTGATGTCCGCAGTCTTGCGTTGCTGCAACAGACGGATCTTAGTCCGCTTCCTCTCCAGTTCTCGACGCTCTTCCTCGAAGAAAGCTTGTGAACACCTCCTGGGCTTCCCCATCAACCTCCTTATTTGGCACCATTCGACACGAGTCAACTTACGGGTTTTAATTTGAGGAAAAGATTCCTTCAAGCACGTCATGAAGTCATTATCACCTTCAAATAATGGCCTGTATGGAAAAAGAACAAGAAAGCGTCACTAAAACAGGCAGAGAAAACATTTCTAAAGCCACACAGTTACTAAACAATTAACAAGATAATGAGGAAGGCAGTTGTAAAACTTGGCCAATTAGTCTATGTCAAGTGATAAAATGTTAAGAACTTTGGACCCCTCTCTTGATTAAATATGGCATAATTGTGAGTAATACAAAGGTAATTAAAAATTTTAAATTTTATAACTTTCCCTTAGTATTTAAGCTGGATATTATAAAAATAACAAAAGAAAATGAGTTGTGTCAAAATAAACCTTGCCACCCATCACTTACTAGAGTAGTTGTATTTAATTACTTCAGGATAAATCAGAGAAATTAAATTATAACCATTGTGTAATTTTTTTTTATTGGACTTTAAAAGAATATGATCACTAAAATGAAATGAAAATCTGTGATGGTTGTAGAAATCAAATGTGTATTTCCACTTGAGCATTTTGTCCAAATGAGTTGAATCAGCATTCAAAAACACTCCTGCAGAAGAAATTTGCTATCACGAATGGCCACGGATGCTCATGTTATGTGTAGCTGTTCAGGTCATTCCCATATTCACGGGGGACAGTTCACTGTGATTTTGTTCAGTATCACAATTGATGTGATAGTGGCAGGTAGTTTCTCTGTGATGTACTCATTATTGAAACAAAATAATAAGGAAAAACTAAAAGAATGGGTGATATGTTTGTATTTAAAGTGATGTTAAACTTCATTGTTAGCTTACATCCCATAAAACTGTTCAGTTTCTTTTTTATCTCCTTTTTTGCAATGGTAACCCAATCATAATATTTCTTATTCCTTTTGTTCTATGTACCATGTTGTGGATTCCACAATGTAGGGTACTTTTCAAACTCATGTATCAGCTCGGTGAACTTCTCAGTGTTCCATTCCATTGTTGAGATGCACGGACCCACACAAAGTTAATATTCTATATCAGACGCAACAAAGAGTACGAACAACAACATAAAACCATCCACACTGAGTGTGCGCACACGCACACACACAAAACCGGTTTTCTTTTGACCATGTACACTTTACCGACAACTGACAAATATCGCGTGGAGTGTTTGTGAGTATGTGTGCACTCTTATTTGGTGTGGCAAAACATGTCCACGCTGGTGCATTGTCTCCGGTTCGCAAACATTCATGTGGCTCGTTCAGGATGGATGCTCAAGTGGAGATGCACCTTTAAACAGTACATGCTGACAATGAGGAAACTAACATCACAGGCCCTAGTAATTTAGTACTTTGAGGTAGGAATACACCCAGTGCACATACTTTTACATAGTAAGAATAGGGATGTGAAAAAAAGTATCCATACTTTACTAATATTGATATTTTCCTTTCAATAGTATTTTTTTAATGTGCGTACAACCCGAACGGGTAGTAAGACGCGGTGCTAATAATAATAATATTTTTTTAATTGATACTTTTATTGATATTAGTATTCACATTCCTGTATCAAATCAGTATCGAAACAAACTACATTTTTGTTATCTTCACTCATGCTTGGATTAAATGTTTACTATGGTTAAATAAGGGTACAGAATAGACCGAAAAAAATATATTACTAATCATATTTAGCTATTAAATAACTTTCCATCAGCTACATTTTCATATAAATTTTGAAAGCTGGTATGGTAAAATCATTTATAGTATCCATTATCCAATACTATTTACCATACCTTCCAAGTTCCAACACATAACTTAGACACAATAGACCTAAATATAATATAATATGGTTAAATTATTATAATTTTCAGTGTTTAAATAAATAAGTATGAAAATACAATTAGTCAACTCTGTTTTACTGAACTCGGTTGTAGTGAACATTCGGCTAAAGTAAACTTAATGCATTGGTCATTTGTTTATAATGGACCCTCAACTTCAGTTTTAGTAAACTTAAAAAAAATTGAAACTTTCACTAATAAATGTCATTCTAACATCATAAATCTTCAAAAACATAACTTTTTGGTTATTTAAACTTAAAGATAACAATTCTCTACAAAAGTTCTTGTTTAGGCAGCACAAATCTTGACTAAAAGTAAAGAATTTGTAAAAGGAATGCAGAGGGGAGGGAGGACTGAGCTTAAACAGTCACTGTACTCATTGACCTGGCTTAAGTTTTAGCACCTTTGTCTGCGGCAAGTAAAGGAAGACAGTCTTCTGAGTTGTATTTATTGTTTTCACTAATCCCTTTCTTTGAGAGGATATGTGAAACTCAAACAAATTAGACTTTTCTACTAAGTTTAGTTTTTTAAATTCATGGATAGTGTGGAGTCAAGTGTGGGAAAAGAACAAACTCTAGCGAAGGATCTGGAAAAAATTAATGAAAATTATATAATAAACAGCAGCTTATAACAGATTTTTTTAAAGATTAATTAATATATTTCAATAAAGAATGGTTGTATTTGATCCGTTATTTTGTTTGTTACTAGCCCACTACTCAGATTTTTTCTATCGGTTTTCAAACATAGTGAACAAAATATCTTGAGTCCGTAGAGGTTCATTATAACCAAAGTTGACAGCAAGTGTACAAGATGAATCAGAAATTATAACCCAATTTAAAAAACAATTTTAGTGAAAAATGAGTATATTATCTGTTTTGCCTTGTAGTTGGAGCCACAGCAGAATTAAAAACAAGTTTGGAGTTAGTGATTATATGGCCAGAGCAGTATAAAAATTAGATTAAGAAAAGGGTGTCCTTTCAAGTCTTAACCCCAAGCTAGGGAGAACTTTAGATTCAACAACAGTTCAGCTTGTTCTTGATTTCTATAACAGAGATGATATAAGCAGAGTGATGCCAGGGAAGAAAGATGTTAAAGTTTAGAGGGACAAACAACAAAAAATCTATTTGCAAAAACGGCTTGTTATAACAAATCTGAATTAACTTTACCAGATGTTCAAAGCAGAGCACCCAACAGCTTGTATTGGTTTTTCTAAATTTTGTGAGTTGAGGCCACAAAAGTGTATTTTAGCAGGGAAGAGAGTAACCCATAAAATGTGAGTCTGCACTGCTCATCAGAATGTAAAATTAATGATTAATGTATTTATTTATGTATCTTATTATATTTGGAAGAAGGTATGGGAAAGGTGGATAGAAACGTATAACAGAGACGAACATATTATTGCTTTTACAATGAAAAGAAGAACACAGTTCACACTTTACATTGCTGCCAATAGACAAAGAGGTAATGCAATTGCCTCATAAAGCAAAAAGAGATTTTCCTTATTGTGATGAATGTATCTAAAGTAAACAATCTTGTATTGGATATAGATGAAGCACCATTAAAAAAAATCATGAATCGAATAAAATTAAAATAAGCTTCTTACATCCTAGAGGACCTGCAACATCTTTTTAATATCCATAGCCAAGGTTAGATATTCTGAATGTGAAAACTGAGACTATCCTGAAAAAGGTTTAGACAAGAACAGCAATAGGAAGAAAGTAAACGTTTACCAAAGAAGAGATGGCAGGATCATCCCATACCTTCTTCTAGATAAAAAGCTGAACAAATGTGAAACCTAAATCAAATATGTATTTTAATGTGTTAAAAACAGAAAACATTCAAGACTTTTTAATAACATGTTTATTTACATAGCTATGAAGTTTCTTCAACAGTATGATCATTTGTTGGTGATTAACAATATTTTTAAGTGTCATTTATTTTATGCTTTAAATTGGTACCAGTAAAGTTTAATCAAGGACTCCATCACTGGAGGAATTTCAAGTAGACCTTCAGTGGTTTTTATATTTTATCATTCCAGCAGTTAGTAATATTATAGGCCTACAGTTTTTAAATCAAAATGCAACTAGTAGGCCTATTTATTTTGAACAATAAAAGCTAAACTTTCGAGGTGATGAACCGCGCATTACTATAATTAAATTGTTGTCACAACAAAACCCATATTTTCTCCACCCTCAAATTTGGTACATTTCTAGTCAATACATGTAAGAATAACATATATATTTTTTTAGAAAAATCGAGTGGCGTTTTGAGATTTTCAAAAATCAAGATTTTGAAAGCAGGTTAGAAAAAAATATATTTTTTAACAGTATGTTGTGTTGCATATTAAAAAAAAGAGCTCTCTAGCACCATCTATTGCAGAGCTACATGCATTTTTCTGTTTCAAAACACATGAAATTGGCCTATTTTTGCAATTTTTGGACATTTATTTTTAAAAAAACTACTGTAGCAAAAATTTTTAAAATTTGTATTTTTGATATACTTCAAAAGTACAACCAATACAAAAAAAAATTCAAATCTGAGACATTAAAGGTTCAGACCGCTGGTTGATTTGACATGGAATGACCCTATAAAAATATGTTTGGAATAAAAGATTGTTATTATAAATAGACCTACATATTTGCAATGATAAGTAATTTCATATCTCAAAGAGTTTCAGAGATGTGATAAACTATGATAATTTACACTTCAGACCGGAACCCTTAAAGTCATTTTGCTGAAAAAATGAGAGCAGCTATTTTGTTCATAACATTGATCAATGCTTAGAAACGAAATGTAATCAAAATCATTAGAGCCAATTTTGAGAAAATCAAATTTTTCTCTTTTCAGCCTTCAGTAAACTACCCTTAATTTTAGGGTTAGATACCCAATTCCAAAAACTCCTCAGGTCAACCCTAAGAAAACCCTAGATATCAAGTTTTAGCCACATTGATAAAATTGTTTAGGCTCTCGTCCAAGGTACAAATAGACGGAAATTCAAAAACCACTTTATCGGATTCAGGGGGTCATTAAACGTCAAAATTCATTAAAATCTCAAGTTCAATTTTTTTGATGATCACAATACTTTCTCTACCTTTAAGATAGCGAGAAAGTAAAATAAAAAGTAAGCATTTTAGTAAAAGTCTATTTAGTTTGGCCCTTTACTCAGCAAGTAATTAATAATTTCGCCCCCGAATCAGTAAACGTTTCCCACACCTGTTGCACAACATCCTGAGGAATATGCTATGAACCTGTTTCAGTGACTGCATGGTCTAAGGTGTGACGGCCAATGATGGGGAGATCGAGGTTCAAATCTCGATTGCGTGTACAGTTTTTCCTCCAAAATCGTTTTTCACTCTCTCTCCACAAAAATACAGATACACTTTTTATAAATATAGCCTTTCACATCACTAAAATCGTTAGCTTGATTATAACATGAGTTTATAGCCCAAACTAGTAAGACACTGTGCTAAAAAGAAATGCCATGAAAGCATCAAGATACAGTATTGAGGTTTTGGTAAATATGTTTAAGGCCTTTTTTTTTTTACAACTCTACCATATTTATAAAATTACTTATATTTTGCTTAATGAACTTTATTTCATACATAATATTAATTTGTTATAAGAAATGGAAATCATAAATAAATGATAGTTTAATTTTTTATCAACATGTGAATTCATATTGTTAAGTTGAAAATTAAAATAGTAAGGCATCAGTTTTGTTAGGTTTCTGAAACAACAGAACACATCATAATCTCTATGAAAAATTCTGATTCAATTGTTTTAAATAATTATTTTATCATCCATATTTAAGTTTTTTCATAACTCAAAACTTCTCAAGAATTTAAAGAACCCATCCTTAGTAGCCAGAATTAAATTTGTGATAATAGCATTTGAATCACAAATGTATTTTTAATATGTATGAAAAAAGTTAATTGAGCAAAAATATAAATATGTATTAAAAATGTAAATATGTGTTAGTGTTTTTACTTTTATTTGTGCTCTACCATTTTCCTAATATCCTATCATTTTATACATGTATTCTTAAAATACTGCTATGTGCATTAACGTACACCGGCTAACACACTCGCTTTTGTGGCCAGCTTGTATTTGACTGGGCTTCGCAAATGAAATGAGGTTGGCACAGAATGAATGTTTATTTTTTTAGTTTATAGTAAATATAGAGATCGTATAGTGGCTGCGTTGTGTTGGTTAAATTAATAAAACATTATATAACTAAAGTACTATGTATTATAATGATTTGCTTCTGCTATTTTATTTACTACAAGTCACGCATCTTGATAGTGTGAGAGTGGCCGTCAACAGATTTATTGTAAATTTATTTATATAAGTAATGTAATTTAACTTCTACTAATTCTTATAGCTGGTCTTACATTATAATAATTAGCCCCGCGGTGACTATCCAAACGGCCGTTAATTAATTTACAAAACATGACTCCTGAGAGGGTCCTTGACAGACGCATGCTAAAACAAGAGTAAATAGTTCTACTTCACCCAACTCATACGACATTGAGGCATTTTTAGACCCATACATACACATTCTGAAATGAAAAAGACATTAAAATCACATGCTGATTTTGAAAATTGAGGTTAGTATACTCAACAGGGACAAATATATTAAAAGAGATTCACGGTGAGTGTTAATTGAAAGAAATATGTTATTTGGAATATTGTAAATAAAAGTTGTGTTTTATTTTAGTAAATATGTGAAAATTCCCTGACTTTACCATGCCTTTTCCCTGATCAAACATATTTCCTGACTTTTTCTTGTTTTCCAGGTCGCTGGACACCCTGAATGATATAAATAATTAAACATCATAAATTATATTTAAGATTTTGTAGCAAGAGGTATATATCTCAACATTATACCTTCCTTCAAATATTAGCCAGAGCTTATTTAAGTTTTTTATTGATTTATTTTCAGATTTATCATTAAAATATTCAATGAATATATTTTTGGTTAAAAATCAATGTGTTGTTTCTTTGTAAAAATAAAATAAATCAAATGATCAGCATTAGGGCTTGGCAACAAATGATTAGGCTGAATATCCCAATCCTATTTTGTTATGATTATTTTATATTACCAACCAAAATTCAAACATGAGCTTTTGCTACAAGTGGCTTAGGTGCAAGAACCCCAGCCGTTTATTAGTCTAACAAATCATAAGTATTTATTAATTCCTACCCGCCTCGGTGGCATAGTTGGCTAACGCGTTTGTCGTGTTGAGCTCGACTGCTGAGGACGGGGAGATCGAGGTTCGAATCTCGGTCGGGTGAACTGGGGGTGGGTTTTCCTAAATGGTTTTCTGCTCTCCCTCCATGCAAATGTGGGTTCACTTCCTTTAATTCAACCTTCCCAATTCCTAATCCATTAACGTAATTAGTACTTAAAGCGTATAACCCGAACGGGTAGTAGGACGCGGTGCTAAATATTATTATTATTAATTCCTAAATCACACAAAACATCCTCTATTTTTTTTAAATAAAGTTTATACTATTATTGTATAATGTTTAGTCACAATTCACATTGAAGTAACCCTTTTAGCAGGAAACACTTTTTTTTTAATTGTGTTGTGGGGTAATATGCACAAGAAAATCAGAAAAGAAAAAATCCATCTCTAACTTGTATATGACTACAGAGGAAACAAATAAAAATAAAACCTAAGATTTAAGGACACATGGCATTAGATGATTTGAGGTGAAATGATTTCTCAAAGATGCAACTCACTTATCAATATTGCTGTAAAACCACTCGTAGCAGACCCATTTGTGTGCCTTAGGCAGTTTCAGAAGGTTCCGAAGCCGCATGCCAAGTCTCTGTGAAACCTTTTTGTCCGAGGTTAAAAGGGATCCATCTGGCTGATCATGAGAATTTTCATAGGCATGACTTTCTCTATAGTTGATGTGGTGCTGGGTTGTCTGATGCTTCTTGGCATGGCTCACCAAGTTCTTATGTGAGGTGGCCACAGCTTTCTTGATGGTGGAGTTTTTTGGCCGCTTTGGGGATGAGCGGGGTAGCAGTGTGCTCACCACATCATCATCAAAAAACAGGCGATTCCTTTTGCGGATGCGAGCAGGCTGTTAGGAAATGATCACAATTTTGGGTTCATTAAGAGATCATAAATTATACCAACAAATTTAGGTGAACAATAAGCACTCCAGACTTGAAATAGTGGGATTAAACATGGCCAGCTCTAGGTCTAACCTGTTATAGAATTTTGTTCTTCTTAAAAAAGGTTTATTTCCAAATTACTTTAGAAAAATTGGTGGTGGAGTCTCTTAATATTCCTCATTAATAGTGTTACTTTAGATTTAATACATTAGTTTAAGATGATGATAAATAGTGTTTGAAATAAAACCAAATAAATAAATAAGTTATTGCTACACAAACACAAAGTATAATTAATGCCAATAACAACAATCCAACTTGAGTTAGCATTATTTTCTGTTTCAGAAAATATTAAATTACAAACCATTCCTCGTCGGTTTAGAATCAGCCCTGGTTGTGTTGGGAGGGGCCGAGGGGGTTTTTCCTCTCCAACCCGCTGAAGACCCAAAGCAGCTGGCCCTAATATGGGCTCTTCTATATGTTCCCTGTCCATGAAATGAGAGTTTTTATCCAATTCCTGTTTCACCTCATTGTAACCATGTGTTCCGTTTCTAAAACTGAGCAAGGCTGCAGCAGACTCGTCTAGGCCCCCTACACAAAAGAAATTTAAGTATTTTTAATATATTTTTTTAGCACCACCACTTACTACCTGTTCATGTTATATGCTTATATGCCCTTTTTGGATAAGTTAGAACAGGGGTTTCCAACTTATGAATGCCCAAGGGTCACAAACTAATCTGCGAGCCTAGTGGTGGGCCGCATCATAATCAGCTAAGGGGTGGAAGGAAACAGGGCACACACACATGTACACGTTATTATAAAAAGAAAGCACAATTAAGTTTATTACCGAATGAACATCATTTGAAGTTTTCGTGGATTTTCCCCTCACAACCTCACAAGTCAACATTTTTCGTTTCTCTGTTAAAAATGTTAATCAAGTAGATTACTTTTCCAAGAAACTCCACAGGCCGCAAAAACAAAAAAAAAGAAGACATTGTGAGCCACATGCGCGTTGGAAGCCCTTGAGTTAAAGGCTTACTTAGAAAAGGTGGTTATTTAAAGATTAGTTAGGTATTAAAATATAATTAAAACTTTTTGTAAAGTTTTAACCATCTCTTCCCTAACTAACCATCCATTAGGTTATACTAATATTATTATGTATAGGCCTAAATTCACTTATAAAAATCAGGTATGCTTGTTGATAAATTTAGAAAATATTGTAACCTAATTTTTAAGTCTGGTTCAGACAAGCGTTTCATGACCTTTTGTTAAACTCAGAATATGTCAACAATATATCCCAACAATTTAGTTTTTTGTTTAGTTAGTCCAAGCTTAACTGTATTTATTTATTATGACAAAGTTAAGGAACACCTTGTCTTACACTTACACCAGGTTACATAATTATTGATGATTATTTTTAATTTAAAAGTAAATGATAACGTGAACAAAAATATTAATAAAATAAATCTTAAAAACTAAACATTCAGTAAATGTCATACAAATTAGGTTACTAATCTTTTTCTCAAATTTAAAAGTTGCAGGCAGCCATGTATTTATTTCGTTTTTTCCTTTTGAAAAATTGAAATATAGAAAAAAAAAAAAAAAAAAAAAANAAAAAAAAAAAAAAGAAGTCTTTAAATGAAGTTAAAATTAATAATTTATATATTTAAGTATAGGTACCTACCATTGGGAAATGTATCCCTTGGCTAATTAAAGTTGGTGTATTTTATGTTAGGTAACTTTTACACAAATTTGAGCACATTTGTTTTGAACATTTTGAAACATTATGGAGCCTTCTATTATAACTGGTCATTGATACTTTTCCTGGGGCTTCCTCATAGTGTATTTTTGTCCTAAGTGCTTGCTTAAGTGTAATATTTCACAATAGAAAACCCCACTTGGGTCATTCCATGTGACTCATGTTTCAGTGATAATCATTATTTACAAGTTTAAATTAACACGCAACCTAATCAAATAATAATTTGAGAAATGTAGCTAAATTTGAAAAAATATATGGACAGATAAAGAATGAATTTTTATAGTTATAGGACTCATATTATAGTGAAAAATAGGGTAGTAGTTTTGAGTAAGATCATTTTTTTTAAACTTTGTTTCCTTATGTACGTTAGGACAGAGCTATTTTTTGATAACATATTTACTTCCTTACTCTATTGTGTTAGGAACTTGAAAGTTCATTGTCGCACATACAAAAGTACGCCACCTATCCCTATCTTGAGCTAGTTATATCCAGTCCCCCTCATCACATCCTATCTCTTTTAGGTCTATTCCAATATTATCCTCCCATCTGCGTCTAGGTCATTCCACTGGTCTTTTCGTATTGGGTTTGCCGGTAACTCCATAAACAAGGTTCTATATTTTCCCATTTGTGCTGCATGTCCTGCTCACCATAGTCTATGAGACTTTTATTATCCTAACAATGTCTTGTGATGAGTACAGGGTATGTAACTTCCTTCAATCCACAGTAGCATCATCTCTTTTTGGACAAATTATATTCCTAAGCGCCTTGTTTCCGCACACCCTATTTTATTTTTTATTTTTAACTGTCATGTAAAGCAAGAGACAACCTTCCACAAACATAGGGAACAGCCAGTAAAATTGTTTTGTATAATCTGGGTGACCTGGTGGTCTAGGGTTAAAGTGTCAGACTTCTAAGCTGGGGGATCCAGGGTTCAATCCTCGATCCTAGCAGATTTATCTGATAGCCAAACCCCTTCCTTCGCCTATTAATCACAACTTGTGAATGTGTGTAATGCCAGGCCTTCACCGTGGTTTGGATTCCACGTTAAACTGTAGCTCCTCCATTTCATCTCACAATCACCCTACCATTACACATTAACGTAAGGTAAAACACAGTATTAATTATAATAACAATGTATATTCTGAGTCTTACATTCCTTGAAACCAGTCAAGCTATCAACATATATTATTTTGAACTCATAGAATAAAAGTAAATTCACTCAAATCAATTTAGTTTTCAGTTTTAACTTATGTTGCAGAAATAAGGTTACTCATGTTAAATATAAGCTAATTAATAAATAAAAACAAAATTTATTTGCAAAAAAAATAATTTAATATTTCAATTTGAAAAAAACTTAGTTAAATAAAAGTTATGTTTATTTGGAAAAGAGTATTAGGCTAAATCATGGTTAAAATTAGGAGAAATAGCCAGCACACTTACCTCAGTCAAACTGGAGTAGAAATTGTTTATATAAAACACCTAAAAAAAACACACAAACATATTTTTAAGGACAAGATTTCACTGTCACAGACAACTTTATCAGTTCAAGAGAACAGGTTTATCTGAAAAATTTCTACTCCAGTATTACTAAGGTAAGTGTGCTGGTTATCCCTCCTAATCTTAACCATAAGTTAAATAAAAGTAGGCCTAATCATTAACAAAAGTCTTGAAAAATAATAAGATAAAAATCAAATGTATAGCTATATACAGATGTGGATCTAATTCAAGTTAAAATACCAACGAGTGACCCTTGTTGATCAAACTTAAGGTGGCCACAGGTGTTAACAGCTCAGTAATTTCACAATCATCAATGAGAGCATGTCAACAGTGACTTGTTTGAATATGAAACAATAAACTATGATTATATACCAGCCTAAAAGTGAAAAAATCCACAAGTTCAAGTTCATTACTTTTTCTTTTGACATGAATGCCCCACATTTCATAGACTGACCCTTTTTACAAAACACCCAGTCACCTCCTCTTAAAGTAGCTAAATTTTTAAGTAGGAACCTATTCTGTCCATCCATGTGAGGACCTCTTTTAACACATTAGAGGAGGAGTTCCCAAACCTTTTGAATGGCATACCACCCCAACAATTTCCATTATTTAGAATACCACTATGAAATGCAGAATATTTACTATTTCAGTAACCCTATATTTTTAATTGTACCAAGGGATATACAGCTACAGCTGCCCGAGCTTAAATCAGTGATGCCACCCTTCCAACCACTATTAAATTTGTTTACTTTTGGATAGACTTGGTCCAAATATATTTATAAAAATTATAAGGCCCAATCTTTTTTGACTGTAATTTGCTTGTTTTTCTTACATCATACCACCAGTAATAATTGTATTTACCAAAGTTCGGGAAACGCTGCCTTAGAGGATGTCTTCCTACTGGATGGTATATTAAAATAAAACTTCTTATTTAAGTTTTTTAAATAAATAATATGTTAGGTAGTTTAAGCATCAAGAAGAATAGTTAGAGTATCTAAGCCCTCATAATAATCACAAGGCCTATATATTGTAGATAATCTTGTACTAGTACAAAAATTATATTTTTTAAATATCAGTCCAGATAGTTTCCAACTTTACTCAATGTTAAAATTCATTTACTGTGTACCAGTAATATAATTTATTTTTTAAATATTAAGTAAAGTAAGGCCTATTTTATATAATTTTTAATAGGCAGCTACAATCTTCCCTTTCAATTAATAAAACTAAATATTGTCTAGTCTACCTATAAAAAGGAACAGAATTAAGGTAAAATTTCACCTGAAAGATATTAATTGAGCTTGTGATTAATTGTATACTATTCAATCCCAATTAACTTAAGATGGTTCTTAATTCACTGTGGGAAGACACCAAGCCTATAGAGAGCACTGCTAAAAAAAAAATATTGTTACAAAACTCAGGATATGATTTAAGGTTCTAAGCTTTATTCTTAAAGTATAAAATATATAAACAAAGTACAATAATAAATTATAAATCCTATGTTTTTATGCTAACTCTTCCAAAGAATAAAATTTAATAAAATCTAAAAAATTTAGGATGAAAAGAATAATTAATCTCTAGACACAAGCACACCACATAAAAAGAATTAATCAATAAACCATATGATAAATTAAAAGCAACCCTAATAATGTATATGTATAAATCTATTAAACATTATAAAATAATGGATACAATTTTAAATTAGATAGCCAAGAGTGATTTGCAAAATTTTAAGAAATCATTTATTATCAAAGGTTTGAGTGTGTTTAAAGTTGACAAGACACTTAATACTTATTTAATAACGTCATTAGACAATGTTTCAATTCTGGGAGGCCTTATAATGCATTCAAAAGTACAAACATAGCCTATTTGATCACATAGTTAAGCTGATTTACGAAATAACTTAACATCATTTCGAATCATACCTCACAACTGCACACATAAGTTTTCGAAAAAATTCCGCTAAAATCATCCGAGTTGTAAAATTTGAATTTCAAACTCTGGAAACATACTTTACAATAACAAAATAAAATTAAGTAATGTGACTTAATAACAATGTTTAACACACAATAAAAGCTGGTTAAAACACTCTGTTATATCTTAAGTTTTAAACTAAATCACTTAAATTGTTTCAAAAAGATAACCAACAACAATTTAAGACTTTAACTTTATTTCAAAATACTTACTTTCAAGTTGGTCCGCCATGTTAACGTGTATTTAATTTTCTACTTTTAAAGGGTACTTTCAGTAATTTTACCAAATGTAGATAAACACGTCATAATAATTACCTACAATCATTTTTAAAATGCCCCTTTAATAAAATAATACAAGAATATAAAGCAACACTTTTAAAAATAGAACTATATAAATTATCATATATTCTTAATTCAATATTTTTTCATTTTTAAATATTTTATAAAGTAGGTAAATATAGACCAACATTGACCATGAAATAGTGAACGGGTGTTACATATAAATTATTTTTGCTACAAACAAACACCACTACGCGACTTTCTAAATCAAAATATATTATTTAGAGAGAATTTACAATTGAGATAATTGGTTTTCCTATTTCTCCATTCCACATTTACAACGATTAACTTATAGAGATGCTACAAAATTATTTGTAAGCCATAGATATACGAACACATTTATTAATAGATATCAAATCTGCACGTCTTATGGAGGAGATATGTTACACTTTTTAATATAGTAAATTTGGTGAGTCATGTGAATAATATCGAAGCTATATTTTGTGTGTGTATAATCACTAATAATAATAATAATAATAATAATAATAATAATAATATAATACTACCATAAAAACATAACCAAAACACAACCAACTCTAAATACTATTGTTTTAAATGTATGTACAACAAGGCCATAACCAATATATTTTAGGTGGTGTCCAACCCACGGCAGTTTGGAATGAAGTTATCCCAAAGGGAAATGGTATTTTTTTTTTACTATAAAATCCCATTTGAATCACTTTGGAAAAAGGTTGGGTGCTATATATTTCAATGCGCTTCAATTAGCTTCTAGAATATCCATTGAGGAAAAACACTAACGTCCAGGAGCATAGTTACCTGGGATAATTTTTTTCCCGCCTCCCAAGCCAATGTAAGCCCCTTGTAGTGAGGAGAGGAATAAACATGTAAAAAAAAGTATAAAATTAGGGAAATATTATAGTTGACATAGTAATCTAATCATTTAATCAATCTTATTCTTGTGTGTCTTAATTAAGCCATGTAGTGTGTAGACATTTTAAAGCATAGAAAGCCTTGGTAGTATATAAAGGTGGTTTTTCACCAAGACAATGGCAACATGTTGCATGTCATAAAACGCAATTCCTTGCGATTGCTGCAGCATGCTACGAAGCATATACACCAAAGAAATGAATTTGCCTCTTTATCCGGTTGCCAGCAATGGCGAAGCATGATGATGATAATTTTTGGGTAAGCTGAGTTATGAACACTCATAAAGGGGCACAGATAGTGATGTTGGAAATGGAACTTTTATGAATGTATACAATACAATACTGACAGATTAATCTTTTTTATTTCTTAGTTTTTGCTATACCTTCTCTAAAATATCAAATGTTAATCTTGCTATTTTCCTTTTAAATGCACTTTTCGTACAAAATAAAGGCATCAATAGAATTAATTAACAAAAAGTCAACTGAACAGAAAGATTCATTGTTGATATCTACAGCGTTTCCCAGTTTTTTCTACGGTATATACACTAAATCCTAAAAAATTACTAAAATATATTATTAAAATACAAAATACAACTCAATAAAATAATAAAATTCAGTTCACAATCACAAAACTAAACCAACCTACACTGAAAATAAAAACATTTGAAACAATATATACAAACATTTGAAACAATATATACAAACATTTGAAACAATATATATATATATATATATACCAAAAGCCGGCTATTACCAACTCATGTGTGTTACATTCTGTATATATATATATACAGAATGTAACACACACGAGTTGGTAATAGCCGCCGGCTTTTGGTTGCCTTTAGCGGCTGAGATAAATAGTTGCACGCACATTAACCTCCATAGCTCCCCACAGTCCTGATTCTGTGGGTGGGTCAGGCAGAAATGTATCAGCTTATCTTTTCAAAAGGAACTGATGCGTTCGCTTTCTTGCTAAAATGTCACTAAGTTTAAAAATATTACCATTAAAATTTCAATTTTACATATGTTTTATATATGTTGTATAATATATATCTTTTTTTCAAAACCTTGTTAGATAACTAAACAAATATATTAAGGTAAAGGGTACGGATCAAAAGGAAGGGGTAAGCCATGTAATACGTGGCTAAATACTGTAGATAACGCGACGCTCCACGCTCCAGGATGATTGACGTCATTCAAATACACGTAAAGAATCAAATATGTGGTGGGACGCAGTGTCACGCTGCGGTGGGAGTCCACCTAACTGTGTCATCTGCACGGAGCTTTGGTTTTGCCACCTTTCGGTACTGACAGATCTCTAAAAATCCTGTCAGGGACCCTCCACAGGGTCGCCCCTGGGAAATGTGACGGACGCTGGAGTCTGGCATAGCTAAGACCCCGATAAGGCCATTTAGGTGTGAGGAGTGAGGCTCCTCGACATGCACTAAGCGGTTGGTAGTACGTACCAGTGTGGTGGGGATAGCTTGTCAGGTCACCTCCTCGAGTTCCCGGCTGAGCAACTTCAGGCAGTCCCAGTGGAGTGGCAGTCGGGTATCTGGTCCCAGTGGAGTTTTTTTTTTTTGTTCAAGTTACCCAAGGAAGGCTGGCCTGAAAGGGCTGGTACTGTTTTTTTTTTCGGGTACCCAATTACCCGAAATGGCACTCGTGAACCTTGGCCCACGTCCGACAAAAAAGGTTCAGGTCCCGATTGGGATCAGTGGTTGCACTATAATGAGCCTCTGAGCCTAGGTGTAGTGTAGCTTCAAAGCTTTTTGGGGTCCTCTTGGGAGATTAAGTTTGGATATCCATGGGGCTTCGGTGAACCGTTTAGTTGAAGTTTACCTAAATCACCAACGTAGGTTGGGAAGATAGTAGGACCAAGAAATCTACCTTTTGGTACGCCAGTATTTAAATGCATTGACTTTCCATTTGAACAATTTACCTATACATACGGCAACTTTTTTTTTATCAAATAGTTTTTCGGACGCAAGAACACCACTATAATCTATCTTTTTTTTTATGAGTATTACATGATCAACTATGTCAAATGCTTTACAGAGGTCAATAAATATATATCAAAGGCATATTTCCCTTTATCAATAGACTTGTTTTTCCCCTACAAGTTACATTGCGGCCTTAATTCTGTTGGAAGTAATTCTATAGCCATGTTGATGTTAGTAGAATTTATATTTAGTTTCATAATAGTTCATTAACCTAATTTGTTTTACTTGCTCTAATAACTGATTAAAGATACTAAGAACTGAGATAGTGTGGTAAAGGTCTACGTTTTTCCTGTCCCCATTTTTAAAAATTGGAGTGATTCTAACTATTTTCAATGCATCTGGCTGTTTACGGTATACCTGTTTGAATCATTTGATTAATAGGCTAATGTGTATCAGGACAGGGATCAGTTGGTCAATAGAGTTTTAACTAAGACTGGTGTTAGATTATCATGTCCTGGACTAGTCATATTACCAAGTTTTGTTATAAGTAGTTTCAATTTTCTTTAATTAGTTGGGGTTCAATAAATAGAGAATGGTTCAATACTTAGTGTTCAAAGCTGCTCAAGAGTGTCACCTGAAACAGTTGGTATTTTACTGGACAGCTGTGAACCAATCATTGTGAAATGTTTACAGAATGTGTCGTGAACCAATCATTGTGAAATGTTTACAGAATGTGTCAGCTGGAACTTTTCAAGCAAAACAGTTTATTTATAACGAAAATAGGGTCCACAATTATGCAAATGATAAAATAAGTCTTCTAGAAGTTCTCTTAGAAGTAATTATATTTTAACTATACTCCAGAAACAAAACCCACACATCCCTGCAAAAGATTTCGTTGGACCAAGTTTCTTCAATTGCTTTAGCTAAAACAAGCTTGTGAAAGGAATAACACAGACCCATGGTTTGTTAGGCCTCATTATCAGCGACCAAAACAAAGAGAAAAAAACACAACAAGAAATCAAATCAATTTGAGATATTAGCGGAAAAAGTATCTATCTTCTATAGAAGCTCGTAAAGAAGAGCGTTTGGAAGTGAAAAAATGTATAAATGCCCACTTCGGTGGCCGATTGGTCTAAGGCGTCACTATCGCAATAGACTAAACTACCAATTACGGGAAGATTGAAGTTCAAATCCCGCTCGGGTGTACTGAGGGTAGTTTTCCCTAAATGGGTTTCTACTTTCCCTCCACACAAATGTGAGTAAAATTCCTTTAAACTCAAATTTACTCATCCCTAATATAATACATTAGTGTAATTAGTGCATAAAAGTATAGCCCGAACCGGTAGTAAGATGTGATGCTAAAAATATTATAATTCAAACCCTTTCACCGATTATTACAATGATTTAGTTTCTGCCCTTAATGCATTGATTATTTTATCATTGAAGACCAATAGAATCATGGATAAGATATTGAATTTATAAAATGTCAGCTCATAATGAATGTGCTGGTCTTGCTAAGAGGTCAAAATATTGTGTGTTATATTTACAAACAATGATAACAAAATATAATTCCGCCAATATCATAATGGAGAACTCAGTTTTTAGTTTGCTCAATGTTTTTTTACTTCAGTGGCCGAATACTCTAAGGCATCATTCGCGTATTGTATTGGCCTGCTGATAGCGGGGAGATTGTGGTTCAAATACCAGTTGTGTGTACTGAAGGTGGTTTTTCTTAAATCGTTTCCCACCCTCCTTCCTCTCAAATCGAGGTAGAACACCTCTAAAATGCTTCCTTCTTTATCCCAACCCGGATCAGAGTAGTTATAATTTATATATATAACCTAAACAGGTAGTAAGATGCGGTGATAAAAAAAAAACCATTATACCTCCATTGACATCTTGAACTACCAAGTGATCTTGTACACTTAGTTTTGTCTGAGAGATTGCAGTCTTTCCTTGACGAATTACATTTTGACACTATCTTATAAGATACGTAATAGTGGAAAACTACAAGGTAAGATTGCTACCTTTCATAGTAATTGAAGGGTACCTTCATGTTGTATGTACGCATGTAACTAGGAATGTGAAAAAAGTATCGGTACTTTACTAATACTGGAATCAATATTTTCCCTTTCGATACTAGTATTTTACTCGATACTTGTTTCCGATACTTTTACTGATATCAGTACTCACACTCCGGTATCGGATCGGTATCGAAAGAAACAACTTTTTTGTTACTATCATTCATGTTAGGAGTCTAGGACTAAAGGTTTACTAGGGTGGACAAACCCTTCCTTTATCAATGCATCAAAAACTAAACAGAATCTTTTGTAGAGCTCAATGAACTCAGTCACTTCAAGGATGTCCCAAGCAGACGAAGCATAAAAAGGCTTCCATTATTATTCTGTTTGTCAATAGTTAATAATCAATCTTGATAGAGTATATAAACGAAGAGTGTGATTAATAAATGGAACCTTCCAGAAGTGAATTATGGAAGTTTTTTTTAAGAAGTTGGATAACGAAAAAGCATCTTGTAAAATTTGTTTTAAAGTATTAAAAACCATAATAATTTTCAGTGTTTGACTAAATATGTAAATACAATTATTATGTAAAAGTGAAGTTATTAATACTAGATAAAAAAAAATTTGTTTTCAGATTAAAATTTCGATACTGATGCTTACTGTTATCGATACTTTTCTTTCGAAACTTGTAAAGTATAGACATTTTTCTTCCGATAATTTTAATGAGTACAGTATCGATACTTTTCTTTCGATACCACATCCCTAATTGGAACCACGCATGCTTGCCAATGACCACCTTTCCTCAGACTGTACACCTTGATTGTCCTTTATATATTTAGGGATGTATTCAGACCAAGTAGTTCAGTAAGCCACTTTATCAATTTTTCTGTTTGTTCATCCCTCTTAGGTCCAAACACGCATATCCATACACGTACTGTACATATAGTGTACACACACACATATCACCGGCCAACATTATCTGCACATGGAATGCACAGTGAATTACTAAAAAAAAATGCGGTTGGATAATTTTAAATAGCTATCCATTTATTCCCTGATCTTTTTTTTTTTTAGAAAATTTAATAATATTCATATATAATTTTCAAATTGGATTTAATAACTGTAATATAACCTCAAATAATGCTTTTCACAGTCTCATATTGAATTAATGACATGCCCCATTAATGGGTCGGTGGGATAGAGAGGGTATAGGTTAACAGTGCATTTTAAAATGTTAATTGCTTAGTTTTTTTAAAAAAGAAGATTGATTTATTTGGATTTTAAAATATAATTTAAAAAATCTTATTCAATATTTAAAACTAGATACATCTTTTACTAGCAGTTCTTTAGCGAGAATGAAACTTCTCTGAACAATGAACATGACATGTGGCATCCAACATTGCATTTCTTGCATTTCATTATTATTATCTTATGACATTCCCCACACCAGACTTGAGTCATGCTCTCCGCAATCATATATGATTGAATCCATCAAGTCGTATTTCATCACACAATCTTTTTTTTTTTTTTTTTNTTTTTCAAAGTTTTTGGTCATGGTTCTGGTGCTACTCTAATGCTATACTTTGACAGATAGGTTTGCACAATATATCGAGTAAAGAATAGTAAATCAAGCGTATCTTACTTTCCTTTGGTTGCTAAACGATACAGCTACTATTCGTTGTTTACAGATGCATTGAGAAGAAACATGATCATCTGCCAATCCCACTTCTTCATACTCACATTAACTCTGTAAGACGAGATGTTTTGGTCGAGTCGGTCTACTCCTCCCATGTAACATTTATAACTGATAACACAAGCTGGTCAATTTGAATTAGTTTCTTTTCTTTGTGGCTCCACCTCCTTGCTTTACCATTGGATTAGCCCCTCTAAGAGTAGAAGCAACAATTACAATATTGTTATCATGGTATTGTATCAAATTTATCCCAATTTTGTATCTGTCATTTGGGATTAATGGCCTCTTACTTTCTTCTTCAAGGTAGAAGCTTATTCTAAGGGTGCTTTCTCAATTCTATTCGATCGAATACTGTCCTAATGGAAGTTTGTCAACCAAAGCAATAACAACAGATCCTCCAACGCCTAGCTAGGGATGTGTGTTCCCAGTTGATGCGCCTTGGTATCGCTCCCCTTGAACCAAATAACCAAGTCGATTACAAAGACACAACACTTTGTAACCAAAACAAATTGGCTTAACATGGATATTGTGTTGTGTAGCACCATGGTGACCATAACATGGAATCATTGATTCATCAAATGATAAATTTGAGTCTTTGGTGAAATCAAGCATCCATCCCTGGTTTAATAACAGCCATAGAGGATGAACTTTACCAAATTTATCACATACGTGTAAATACTTCAAAATATCTTCAAATATATTTCTTGACATTGCTTTTCCCTCATTATGTGTATCACTTGAAGTTTCCCAATACATTCAATACCTTGGTACCTGCAGTAGCCACTCAACAGGAGTATTCCTGAAAAAATACTTTGATATCATTTGCAGTTACCTTTAATTTTATGTTGCCTTTCTGAAAAGTATAGTTATTTGAACAGTTAGTTATTAGTTCTATAACTTCATAGTCAAAAAACATTTCAAAGAACTCTATGGGACCATACCTATTTTGAACTCATTCAGGCTGTTCCCAGTTTAGTTCTGGTGCAAAAGGCATGTCCAAACTTTGCCACTTTCGGCTAGGAGTACCAATTTTTATTCTTTTGGTTTTATTTTCTGCACGAAGTTGATTACCACTGAAATGATTAATTTCTGGGTTGATAAAATATTCATCTCCACTGTCTTCATCCCTAAGTGAGTGGTTTTCAGGAGGACTCATAAAAAAAACCTTTGCCTCTATTATATTTTCATCATCATTCAAAATTGAGTTGTCATTTAAGGTTAGCTTAAAAGCAAAAAATATAAATTTAGAAACCATCTACCCATTCATTACCACCGCCCCAATATTGGGGCATTACTATCAGTGGCGTCACGTCAGGGTAGGCAAGGCAAGCACTGCTTGCCTTTGATTGAAGATATGCAATTATTTTATTTTATGTTTGCAAAAATATAGTCCTGGTAGTCATTTAAATGTAATTCAATCATCAGTGGGTTTTAAAAAAAAATCCCATGCATGGCAGTGACAGTAACATGCATGCAAGACGTATACCAGTCCATCTAATTGTGGTTGAAAGTCTGTATTTGTCCGACTTTCATCCCATTGCCCTAACTAGTGTGGTTCTTATTTGTGACGTCATAGATTTCGAAACGGATAGAAGGGGAAGAGCTGCAGATGTAAGATAAAAATACAAGCTGCCAAGCTACGACTTATTTTGCCCGAAAGGTGAAGACTAGAACCGAATCCTCTACCACTCTCTTCCCCTTTCAAAACATAGGGGGATGGAGTGGCATGAAAGGGGAAATTAATATTGTCTAGGTACCGACCCCATTCCTACACATCTTTTAGCCCGGTACACACGACACAACTTCTTGTACATAAAGTTGTACAAGAAGTTGTAGCCTGAAGATAACGTCGTGTGCACACCAAAACTTGTACAGGATCTGTTTTGAACAACTTATTGTATACAATTTCAGGAAATAAATCGCGTCATATATCAGCCATTTTTCTTGTATAAATTTGGATTTGTAAACACGAAAACTTCGTCTGCTAGACAGTTACATTTTTTTAATGAGTGATTGTAATAAAAACAGCTAAATGCTTGAAAACAAACAATACTTAATTGAAGGAGGCTAAACCCCAAATATAAAGATTTTCAACGGTTTTAAAAATATATTAAGAGATTGAAAAAAAACCTTTTTATTTTCATAATATTTAGAAATTATTAAGAAATTATTTACATTAAATACCAATATTTTCCAAATCATTCAATTATTAGGATATTTTTCCATAAAAAGGGGCAAAAACGCCATGTTTTTGTTTGTTTTTTTCAAATATTTTATGCAATCACAAATGCCGTGTGAACAGTCACTGGCTAAAATTTGTATGCAATCCATGTGACCCAGATATTGTACAATTTCTTGCACAACTTTTTATACAAGAAATTGTGTCGTGTGTACCGGGCTTTAGAGTTTTATGGAGTTTATTGTAGCAGGTGCTCTTGTTTTGATGTGTGTATCATTGAAAGCTAACAAACGAAAGTTTATAAGTATATGTCTATAATCAGTAATGACACAATAATGTAAATCACAGAACAGAAGGATGCCCAAAACCACAACTACCATAAAAAAAAACACTTCAAATAGCTTCTTTATGCTTCAAGAAGCTATTTGAAGGTTTTGGTCACGAGACGCTACTGATTACTATATATATGTTACTATTTACAGTGTGAGAGTTAATTGATTAGTGTTTCAAGTAAAGTTCTAAATAAATTAATAATAATAAAGGTTAAAACAACAAAAAAGGTAGTATAATAGTCTAAAAATATAGTAACAATACACTTACGTTTCCTTTGTTAACATGATGTCCTCAATAAGCTGAATGTAAATTTCGACACCTCTTTTAATAACTTTGTTTAGATCAAATAAATGTTGGCAACAGTTTAAACTATCGTCACTCCAATAATTAAAGGTGAACATTTCTTAGAAATACAAAACAGATAGACAGAAAAAATAATAATTTCACTGCCTCATTAATGGGGTGGTGGGAATAAATGGAAAAGGCGTTCCATGTATGTATTTTTTTTTAACATCAAGGTGTTGTTAGCTCTAAATAGCTTTTATATAAATCTATTTTTTTTAAATAAAGACAACAACTACTCTAAATATCTTAAAAGGGTGTGCAAATTTCAACCACCTTTTGGAGCAGGACCCCTTAGATTAGCATCCGGCCCCCAAATCTAAGGCTTGGGGGTCCAAGTCATTCAAACATAATCTTGTTTTGGCTGATACCCGCACCTTTCTTAACACTAAAATGGTTTCAGTGTCACATCACTCATGTTCACCCCATTGATGACAATCAAAATAAATCAGCAATTTTTGGATAATGATACAAATACAATTGTCAAGATCTTAAAGATATTAATGGAAAAGTTCACATTGATAATGCAATCTGGGTTTTGACAGTGCACCCATGTTGAGCGACCAAATTATATTTATATGTACAGAATATTGCCTTACAGATTCCTTAAATTTTTAGTTTTGTCTATTCTTGCATTTCGCGAGCTATTTGCTAGTGTGCACACTGAATTAGAAAGGAATAAGACTACAAAACTTACATAGAAAAACTAAATGGAAATACTTTCTTTTGAAGCTTCTCAGGATCAGCAAAGGACTTCAAAATTCTCAATTGAATCTCTTGGCCGTTATTAACATTTAGCGCACAGCATTCTTGATTCTGATGACATATTTTCGATGAGGCTTAAGACAAAATTTTAAGGGCATGTGAAGAAAATAAATGTAAAATCTCAGGAGTTAAACAAAGACCGGTAGCTTGATGCTTAGACGATAGCTAGGAAAACAAACACTTTGCAGAAATAAATAAATATGATATTAATATAAATGTGTCAATTCCTTATTCCAAGGCAATGAGCAACGATTTGATAAGATCATTAAATTAAAACCTTATATTTGTGTGAATGCAAGGTCGTAACCAGCCAATAATTTCAGGGAGAAGGGGAGGTGGGGGGGCATTCCCTAAATGCCGGAGGCTAGAAAAAAAAATTCTAAATCATAAACAGTTCTAGAAGCTATCTGAAGTGGTTTTTTTTTATGGACAACACAACACCATAACTGCTGAAGGCAAGGACAAATTCTAAATACTAAACACATCTAGAAGTGCTATGAAATGCTTTTTATGGTAACATAACCCCCTAACTGCTGAACGCAATTAAATTATTTAAATACTAAACACATTTAGAAGTTCTCTGAAGTGTTTTTTTATGGCAACATAACACCATGACTGCTGAAGGCTAGAAACAATTCTAAATATTAAACACTTCTAGAAGCTCTCTGAAGTGCTTTATGTGGTAGCAAAACCCTCTAATTTGTATTTGTAGCCTAATTTTGATAGTGTTTGCATCATAAATAAAGCCATATCTATTTTGTTCATGAGATTTTTGGGGGGAGGGTTGAACCCCCGAAACCCCCCCCCCCTGTATACGGCCTTGTGTGAATGTTTTATATAATTCAGCCATAATGTGTAATCTATCTATGTATTTCTGCAAATTTTTATTGACCATTTAGAAAATAAGTTTTGTTTAGCAACCTTGTAGGCAGAAACGAGGTATCGAAAGGTTTATAACCTCATAGCCAGTATTAATGAAAACCATACTTATTGTTTCACCTTTACAAAACAATAGCACCTTAAAAGCTTTTAAGGGGGGTGGTTTTCTTCCCCTATCTTGGACCACACAGAGTACCGCCACTAACGGTACAAGAAGGCAGGCTACTTGGTCCATGTTCGATCATGAGGACCAATGGGAGTGTTTTCCTGGTAATTTAAAAAAAAGTCAGTTGAGTCGATTAAAGTCAGAATCGTTACTATTGTCTCAACGGGAATGAGCCAAGGACGCTTCCATGTCAACTCTTGGGAGTCATGTTTTTGTAACTTATTTATCGACACCTCGCGTTAGCCTCTCGGGTAGTCGCCGCGGGTCTAGTTATTATAATAAAAAATTAGGCATGATAGTTAAGGCGGCCGATGGGAGCACGAGTAATTTTATAGTTTTTATAGCAATTTTTTTTTTTTTTTTGCCAAAATAAATCAACTGATATTGTGAATTCGCCCTACATCAAAGTGTTATGTACTCAAATTCTAATGTTCAAAAATAATATTATTGTTCATGTTTTCATCTTTGATAAACATACTTATAGATAACTTCCGGATATCTGTGGCGTTTAGAGTGCAAGTTTAGCACTTACTTTTTGTTTATCAATATTTCGAATGCACTTAGGTGGCATTATCTACCCGAGACTGCGAACGCCAAGCATATTCGAAAACACATATTTGCATGCGCATGACAGTGACATGTTTATACTCACGGCACTTGTTTAGATTTGTCCAATCTACTGACCCCCTCACGTGCTTTTATTTGAATAACAGCTGTCAGTCGAAGCTGCCTTAATTTATAAGTATATTTGAATTTGAGTATAGTTTAGATTCCCACTGCACATTATTTTACATAGACCGTGAATAATCTCTTGTGTTTGTATAAAAACAAAAATAATTTCTTCAAAAGAGGAGACTTGTTCATTGCTTGCGTATAAAAATGATATCAAGAAGAAGAAAAGAGTGGAAGAGTCTCAAAAAGAAAGAAGAAAAAGTATAGAATTCATTTCAAGGCAAGTTTGAGGAGTCCATCAATAGTGTTATTTCTTCGTACCAGCAGCATGTTATGAAAAGTAAAGCTTCAAATATAATTAATTATTTACAAAAGGTAGGTGTATTTATGCCAATACCTTTTCCCTTCTGATAAATTTAGTGTGTATGTCTATATAAATGCAACTATTATACACTTGCTACGGTGGTTGCATTGTCTAAATTGCCATTCTCTCAGTAGACTAGACGGCCGGTGTTGGGGAGATGGGGTTCGAATACCAGTCAGATATACTGAGGGTTTCTTTTACTAAATGGTTTCTTGCTCTCCCTCCACGCAAATGCTTGTAGATTTTCTCTAAAATTTGACCTTTTTAGTATACATTTTGTAGGGTGGTATAGTCAAATTGTAGCTATTCTTATTATTTTTATCTAATGGAGTAGAAATGAGGAAGGTATAATTTTAGAGGTAATCTACCCTCACTAACGTGGAGAGAGAATATAAAACCATTTAGGAAAAGTCACTCTGAGTACACCCGACAGGTATTCGAGCCCCGATATCCACTTCATTAACCATCTAGTCTTTTTCGAGAGTGAAGCCAGGATCCAGGATCGATGTTGAAACGAAACATGAGTCTAGGTATTGCTACGTTAGTTAAAGTAAAATTGTAGATTAATCTAATAATAATTTAGTAAAGTTATATACCTTGAATTGTTTAAATAACTCTCTATATGATGATAATATGACTATCAAAAAAAGTGCACAGTATTAAGAAAGATGTCTTCCCCCAGTGACAAGCATCGGATGTGGCACTTTAACATAATCATGTAGCGCCTAGCGCCATTACAGAAGTGTGCCTTCCTAGTCAGCACATAGTAGTGCCGTCTGGCTCTTACTCAGATTGCAAACATGACATCCATAGCATAAATATAGCAGAGGTTTGTAATCATGAACCTGAGAAATTAAAGACCGACGTCTTTATGTCTGTATAAATAATAATACTCTCTGAAATAATTTATAATCAAAATTTAAAGTGGATTTTAGAAGGTATTAAATCTGAATTTCTCCTTTAGTATCACAAAACTTTTCTATGAAATAATGACATTCATTCTTGGTGAGAAAAGTTACGTAACACAGGTTGGGGGTGAAGGGGAGAAGCTGGCTAAATGTCTACATGGTGTTACATGGGGGGAGCGTGGGGCTAAAAAGGTAAGAAAAAAGTGTTACGTGGTTTACGGATGACCCCTAAATCAGTTGACATTCACTCTCACACTAGCCAAGGCGCGTGACATGTATCAAGTGAAATACTAGAAGCCAACCAATATTATAAATAGTAATTTAAATATATGATGTTTTATTAATTTAACCAACACAACGCAGCCACTATATGATCTCTACAAAACTATAGATTAAAAAATAAACATTCATTTCGTGTCCGCTTATGCGCGTAGCAATATTAATCAAACAGCGGTTCCCATACTGTGGCTCGCAAAATCTTCCAAGGGTTTCGCCAAAATATTTCTGTAATGGCGGATTTTTGCAGCACTTTGTGAGGAAAGGGGAAGCATTTTCCACTGTTTATCATCTCACACTGAAGTCAGGAGTTTATCTCAAGGTAGAACTCTTACAAGATTGTTTGAACTTAAACACCAAGTTTTCCTTTTTCTTACCAACCATCCCTTTCACAAAGCTAAGTGCATACAAGCTCAAATGTAGCTCAAGGCTTTGGCCTATTTGGCAGATATTTTATCAGAAATGAACAGTTTAAACTTCTATTTTCAGGGGTCAAATATTAACATTTTTATGTGCAAAAACAGTATTTCATTAAAAAAAAAAGTTTTGGGAACGTGTTTAATTAATCAAACGGAGTGCTTTGATACCCTTCACGACTTCATGGTAAAAAATCCGCTTTCTTTGGGCGAAAATGTAAAGAACGTTATTATAGAACACTTGAAGGGACTTGGAAAAATTTTCAGAGAATATTTCCCAGCCATGTCCTATAATAACAATTGGATTAGCAATCCACTGGAAGAGACGACAGTTTTGAAATCCTCCACATTAAGCGTGAGTGAAAAGAGCAGATCCTTGAAATTTCCACTGATTTTGAATTAAATAAAAGCTATAAATCTTTGTCAGTAAAACAAACTGAGCTAGGTTATTAACTACTGGCAGAATTCAGCCGAAGAATTATAAAATGTGGGCGTCTTCCTACTAAAGCTACTGGAGTTTATTACCATTGGGTGGAAGATACAACCTCTTGTAGCCGTTGGTAGTACCACTATATGCTGCGTCCAGGCTCCGGGTTCAATTCCAGGCATGACCAAAACAGTCACGGGTTCAATTAAATTTAACGGTGGTGAAATGAGGGTTTACCATTTCTCAATAATGCTCTATTTGCAACTGGCGGTAACTAATTGGGTAAACACTGGTTTATATCACTGATATTCAGTAGTGGAGATGTTTATTAGAGGTTAGGGGGGAGATTTTACCCGCACCGGTGGATAGGTGAACGTAGGTCTTGGTGCCATCTTTACTAGTTTGCCGGTAATGGGGAGGTCAGACCTTCAGGTTTTGAATCCTAGCCTGATGTACTGAATATTATGTTGTTTTCTTAAATGGTTTCCCATTTTCTCTCGATGAAAATGTGGTTACCTATACTCTTCCTATTACTTTTAATTTATTCATACCAACCCTGTTAGGCTAAATGGGCAGATAGCTCGGATGGGTAGTAAGACTCGGAGCATTTGAAGAGCGGGCGGATATTTGTTAAAATGACGTCACATCCCGGCATCGTCTGTTCTTGTCCGAAAGAACCTAAGAGAAATCTTAATGACGTCACAGTAACGGTATTGTTGGAGTGGGCAACCAGTTGCAGACAGCCTTCAACGGCGACCATGGTCTTTATAACAGTGGTTCTAGCATTCTAAAGTTTAAACTAACAAAATATGAGACGGAAGGAATCTGTAATATCTGTGTGTTTATTAACGTTATTGGTGGTGGCCTGCTACCTGCCGCAAAATGCACAAGGTAAGTTTGTTTTATTCAAATATTCTAATTACTTCTGTTGGATAGTAAAATATTGATGCACAGGCTGGGATAAAGAGTGACGTAGTGAAGAAGTTTTATTATGTAGGTAACCTATTTTATGCTCCGTACACACGGGTGATGTTTTTGTACACAATTCAGTATTGACTTCAGTACAAGTCAACTATCACCCAGGTCCATGTACTGTGTGAAAATGTGGGGGCCTTATTGACTCAATTAGATTTAGTTTATAAAGCTAAATAATTGTAAAGGAAACATAACCAAAGAAATAGAAAGTAAAACTCAACATTAATGTTTATAATTTTTGTGAACTTTACTTATTATATTAACATATTCCGTTTATAAAAATAGCATTTATACATTTATGAAATGTTCATGTGTTAGTATGCCCCAATTCTCTTATGAATTGATCTGACAGAAAAAGTGACTACATCTTCTTTAATTTATTCATACATCAGGTCGCGTGCTATGTGGATGTCACTTTTGATAGATAGCATCAATACCCAAAACACTTAAACAATAGTAAAATGTTATCAATATTAGCAGCAAAAAAAATGTTTATTTTTTTTATGAAAGGTGCTCAAAATATCAATTCGTAAGAAAATCAAGGTATAACTTAGAAATCTAATACTATTTATAGGATACCCAAAAGTCAGTAGGTCTTTTAGGTAGTGTTAAAAAATTAATATATTAAAAGATAGTAAACCAATAATGTGTCGTACATGCATCTGTATGTCATAGCTAGTGTCGAAGTCACCCAACAGGCGATGTCCAGACATTTTTATAACTTGGAATACATCTTGAAAAACTTAAAAGTGTTATAAACATAATTTGGGTGTTAGTTGTTTGGGATTTTTGTAAGGCTCCACTAAGAACCCAGTAATTGATTAGGATTATATTAATACATTATTAATCATAGTTTCAGGAGTGGAGAGGGGTTGAACCCCCCTAATTACCTCCCCTTTCTCTACGACTCAGATCGTTTATATTACTGTGCGCTAATCACTTTTTTTGAATAAAATATTTTTAAATGGAAATTAGTGGTTATAGAGTAGGTTAGTATATAACATTTCCCAACAAATAAAAGATTACAACTAATATTGGCTACCTTCAGGTAGAACAGAATATATTATTATTGCTTCGCGACTTGCTTGCTACGCGTTCGGACTATATGAAAAAAAAGTAATACATTTTATTCAAATTTCATGTACGAAAATATTAATGATGTATTTTTAGACATTTAGAATTTTTACACTCATCTAATAAGAATAAATAAAACTTTTGCATTATAATTTAATTATTTCTACACAGTAAACCTATAATAATATAATCTGACTATTTTAGTAAAAGGCCTAGCTAAGTGTCTAACTCATTCTCGAATGAAGTTGCAGAAACTTTTAATCATGCTTTCAAAATGTGGGCTTAGAAAGACAGTGCATAGATTATTAACAAATGTGTTTCTTTCGATGTAAATCTTCTTATAAATAAAATCATGAAAACAAAAGTATTGAGCAAAAAAAGTATTGGTATCGAAAGTTAAATTTTGATATTAATAAAGTATCGAAAGTTTTTCCCTACTTCCCAGCAGATGTTATAAGCACCACGAAGGGCTGTTGGGTTCTTATTAATGATAGTCTAGTTTTATATATATATATGAACTGATTTTTATTTTTTAATCACCTTCTTTTTAACAAACGGAACTCGAACCCGGCTACACGGAGCAGACCCGCACCGCACCGCATTTTCTAACAATTTTTATATTCTTTATAGACTGACTTATATTACAAAATAAGTTTGCATTTTTATTTTTACTTGCATAGGTTTTCAGCTATTTTCATAAAATTAAGTTAGCTATTAATTACGAGGAACAAAGTTTTAAGTTAGCTAATAATTAAGAAGAAGAATGTTTGTTGTTCAACAAGTTATATATAATATTTGTCATCTGCAGGACAGATTAGACGAGCTTTTCGCGTTGAGTTCACGTGCACACCTGTGCGGGTGAATAGAAAATAATGAAATATACTACTTTCTTGACTATAATGAGACAGTAAGCGTATTTTATTAAATGATTTATTATTCAAATATCGATCGGTAGAGTCAAAGCGCAACATTTAGTTTATTCGCTTTTTCCTACATTTTCTTTTCCTAGGTGTGTTAACACCATGGCTATTAACGACTTCACCTAAAATATACTGTTAAGAGTATATTTGAGGAAATGCACCGCATTGGTGTGGAGAATGAATGCAAGAATCATACCCCCGTAGGGCCTCCTTTAACAGAGCATAAATATGCCAATCTTCCCTTTCAAGACATTAAAAAAGTATACTGTAGTCTACTGTACATGGTAGCACATTTTTTCCCCTCAATTTAATAGTTTTTGAAATTTTAATACAAAAAATAAGATTGTTCAGTTATTCAAGATCCATCAATTTAAAAACTAAGATCGCCGTCAAATCTTAAGGGAAACCACGTTTCATGAATCACGTATTTTGATAATAATGTACAAATGTATACTTCTTAAATGCAGTCTTCTATTAAAGAAAAAACTTTTTTAATTCAAATTAAAAACTTATTATGAAAGTTTTACATGTTCACATTAAAAGCAAATTCTGAATGTTTAGTAAGTATACAATATCTTTTAAGAAAATTAATATGATTGCTATTATAAATGCATCTTTTTGAATAATTACTTTTTTTACTTTTTTTTTGTACATCCGCATCTCTTGCAAGTACTTGTAGGATTGGATTTAATTTGAGTGAACAATTGGTTTTCAAACCGTTCAAATTCACTGTCTATGCTTTCCTCAGGTTTTTATGTTACGTTACGTGAATCCTTATCTTTTACTTTTAGTGAAAGTTAAGTGAACCTCAAGTTAATTTTACGTTAACGTCAAGTTGATCGTGATCCCGGCATAACAAGAGACTACGACGTTTTAGAGTTCGCGAAACGCGAGAAATAAATTAATTTATTTGGGGTATTTAGCGTGCTTTCTAAACCGACTGATTATAAGGGCCTACCAATTTTTCCGAGAAAGGTGTTTTCATAATCCTGTCAGGGTTCTTCTACAAACCACAGTTGACATGGAACCGACGGTTTTACTTCCCCTCCGAATGAAGTTGTGTTACTGATTTTTATCGCTCAAGAAAAATCCATCCACCCCGGTTGGGTTTGAACCCACGAACATCGAGTCATGAGGTGCAGAAAATAAAAATGTTCCGAAGAATTAATCTGCCGACCACAAACAAGGTACTAAACTAGGATATCCTTGACTTTACATTACGTTAAAGTTAAGTGAACGTTAAGTTGATTGTAATCCTGACATTAGAAACGTGATTCTTCTTGCTACTTCCACAACAAATACAAACATTGATGAACTCATGAATGTTAAAGATATCAAAAAACCTCACGGCCACTTCGGCAGCCGCCTGGTCTAGGGCGTCTCCGTCGCAATAGACTAGAGACTGTTGATGACAGGGAGATCATTGTTTGAATCCCGATCGGTTGTACAGAGAGGTATTTCCTAAATGGGTTTTCACTCTCCCTTCACGCAAATGAGCCTACATTTTATCTAAATTCAACCTCACTCATCCCTAACACACTAACGTAATTAGTACATATGCATACAACCTGAACAGGTAGTAAGACGCAGTGCTGTATATAAAAAAAAAAGCTCGCTGAGAACTGAAATGTATTTTTGTCCTTTTGATTCAATATGTTTTCTCATAAAACCCCGTTTTGATTACTTCTAGTACTTTGTTGATTTACTTTTTAAATTGTTTTATCGCCGCGTTTTCCTATATTTTCAGATTTTATATATGTGTGTGTTAATTACTCTACTGATGTAGGGATGAAGAAGGAAGTATATAGGCCCTATTAGACGTAATCCACCCCGCATTAGTGTGAGAGAATAGTAGGAAACCAGTGAAGAGAAACCACTCTCATTTACCCAACCGGGATTTGAACCCCGATCTCTTTGTCTTCCGCAGGCCAGTCTTAACACGAGATTAACGATTACGGTATATGTTACTTCTTTACCACTTTGAAAGGTATGTTTAAAATTAAGTTTGGAATGTTTATTCTTGAAATATGCAATTATTTACTCTCAATATTAGTGTTCTTTAGTAGTTTTTTTCATTAATCAATAAAACTCTTTATTTCTTATTTCTAGCATATATCTTAGTTAAACAGAAATAGCCAAGAATTCTCTCTCACTCAAAAATAAAAAATATCAAGATTTTTGTTTAAATAAAAATAGTCTTAGTTCGTTTTTGTTGAATTTTTCGCTGGTGAGTTAGGTTAGAGCACTGGTCTGAAAACTCGTGGCCTCCAGGCCGCATGCAGCCCGCATAAATAATTACAAAGTAAATTTAAATGCAATTTTATCAAGTATTTTGTATAGTAGTAGATATTATATTAACATAGTAATGTTCAGCAAAGCCATCCTCTTTATAAGTAACATGTTAATTTACGAAGAGTGCAGCAGTATTAAGGTGATTGGCCCTTTTAATTTGGCGTGGAAATGCAGAGCCGTGGGAAAAAACGGCAATCTTCAAGAATTTTTATTGTTTTGCAATTTCCTTTTCGGAAACGGTTTGTTCAAGAATAAAAGCATGTTTATTAAGTTATACTTTTTGTATACACACCTCATCTATAATTTTAACAGTGATCAAATATCGATAAAATTAACATTTTTCAATAGAAAACTGCCGACTTCAAACAAAAAATAAGAAAATATAACAATTAATAAACATCAATAAATGTTCTTAGAAGGAGTGTTGAAAATATTATCATAAAAATTTCACTCGTTCTCGATAAAACTGATATTTCCAAACGTATGATTTTTTCCTCAAGACCTGTCTGATAGCTTGCGCCATCTACGTTTTCCATGATCCATCTGTCTGTTCTTGTTGGCGCGGAAGGATACTTTGGTCGGTTGTGAACCCACGCCACGCCTTTCACCCTCCCACCCACCATCCAACAAAATATGTTCTAGACTTACACTAGACAGGGTTAAGAGCCTTAAGGATGCTTATTGTTGCCTTAAAAGGAATAAGAAAAGGTTCAGGTGTCTTCCCTCGTCGTACTTTATACGAACCCAAGAGGATTTCAACAGGCGGTTTGAATGTTTCAAAGAAATGGAACATATTTTTAACATATGCGAGTCTCCATTATCCTACAATGCTGACAACACACATGCATCAAGTAAAATCTCTTGAGAGGAATAGGTTAAGTGACCTTCACTTATGCTCATTTTTAAAGTAGTATGAAAAGGACATTATTCCAAATATCGACAAGCTAGTTACAGAAAAGAGGACACAAATTTCTGGTCTGAAAATGTAATATTTTCTTCGCCGTGTCAAGTTGGTAAATTTTTTGATTATTTTAAAATTAAAGTGAAAATATATTGTTACATAAAAATGATTGTTTTCAGTGTTACAATGTGATATAAATAAAAGTAACTGATGAAGCATTGCTTTTACCATTTACCGATAATTAGAAATAATATCCCACTTTAGTGCAAAGCCATTTGTTTAGTTTTGTAAAGTTGATACTTATTCGTAAGAAAATCAAGCGGTCCCCTAAGTTCCTTCTAAATTTGAAAGTGGCCCTGCCAAGGGTCTGAGTTTGAGACCACCCACGATTCTCAGCATAGTTAATGTCACACCAGAATAAAAGTATGGCCACCCCTGCCATAGACCATGTGACCCCCTACATGTCGTTCAGGGATCTTGATTCGATTTCCCTAGGCTGTTTGGTAATGTAAGTTTGTATAGGTTCCTCCTGTTAACGTGTTTCTGTAGCTATAATCAGAAGCTTGATGTTGCAATTTTAGGTTAAGTTAGTTAATATGTTGCACTTTAGATATTTAAACATAGCAAACGCATACGCATTGTAAGAGTTAAAACTAGTCAACATTGTAAAGTTGTTAATAAATAAATAAATAGTTAATTAATCATACATTGTGAAGCCAACATGTAATAAATTGGGTATGCAAGATTGAAAAAAATATAACCGTCCAGGCTATCCACATTATTACGCTAAAGGAGTGAGGAATAAGTAAGGTAGAATGGAGCAAAAGTGTATCCGAGTTATTTTGAAGGTAAAGGGAGCAAATATTTAGTAAAAAACACAATACAACTGGCAGGGACTCAATTCTCCACCTGCCCATCACAAAAAAACAAAACGAGAGTGACTCTTTTATCTGCGTGCCCATCGGTGTGGAAGATAAATAGGTTGACGTGCAATACTGACGCCCTATATTGTATTACCACTGCTGTGCGGCCTGGGAGCGTATTTACATCCCTTAGTACGGTGCAGAGAAGCAACACGAATTTAGAGCAATATGATTGGTCCTCGGTCTAAGCGCGACCTTTAACCAGGGGTAAAGCTGTGATGATTGTTCTAGGAGTATTGAAGCGTTTGAACTGTTATGTTATGTTGTTTCGGTCCCGGCAAAGATTTATCTGATTACCAAACCCTTCCTTCACCTCTGACAAGACATCTTGTGAATGTGGGGAATGCCAGGCCACCACCGTGGTTCGGATTCCACGTTAAACTGTAGGTCCTTCATTTCATCTCACAATCACCGTACCATTTACACATTAGCGTAAGTGCGTATAACCCGAATGGGTAGTAAGACGTGGTGCTAATAATAATAATAATAATAATAATAATAATAATAATAATTATGTTGTTCCAGGAATAATGAAGGTTGAACTCTGATGTGATATTGTTCCAGGAAGATTGAAGCGTTTGAACTGTTATGTGATATTGTTCCAAGAAGATTGCAGCGTTTGAGCTGTGATGTTATCTTGTTTCAGGAATAATGGAGCGTTTGTACTGTGATGTTATATTGTTCCAAGAAGATTGCAGCGTTTGAGCTGTGATGTTATCTTGTTTCAGGAATAATGAAGCGTTTGAACTGTGATGTGATATTGCTCCAAGAAGGTTGAAGCGTTTGAGCTGTGATGTGATATTGTTTCAGGAAGATTGAAGTGTTTGAACTGTGATGTTATATTGTTCCAGGAAGATTGAAGCGTTTGAACTGTTATGTTGTTCCAGGAGCAATGAAGGTTGAACTGTGATGTGATATTGTTCCAAGAAGATTGAAGCGTTTGAGCTGTGATGTTATGTTGTTTCAGGAATAATGAAGCGTTTGAACTGTGATGTGATATTGTTCCAAGAAGGTTGAAGCGTTTGAGCTGTGATGTGATATTGTTTCAGGAATATTGAAGCGTTTGAACTGTGATGTGATATTGCTCCAAGAAGATTGAAGCGTTTGAGCTGTGATGTGATATTGTTTCAGGAAGATTGAAATTGTTTGAACTGTGGTGTTATATTGTTTCAGGAATATTGAAGCGATGTTTTGCCTGCCGTTCCCGCGGGGACCTGGGCTCGTGCAAAGATCCGTTCAAGTTCAATTCGACTCTTGCGCAGGATGAACGGGGCCTGGAGGCTGTGCCGTGTGCCTCTGGGTGGTGCGGCAAGTTCATGGAGGGAGGCACCACTTTCAAGGACGACGGTGAGAGGATATATTTGTCCATAACAACAACAAAATATCTCGTATGGATCGTTATGCAAGAACGAGGTTTAGTGCTCTTTAAGTGCTAATGTAGCGTTAGATGAGTTTTAGAGGTTGATAGAAATAAGAGTCAAATAACACACAGCCTCATTCTGGCAGACCATCCATGGGCTTCCTGGAATATTCTTACAGTAGCTACCACTAACAGCTGCAGTGGGGGCCGAATGGTTTATGCCACTCGGATTATATTTACTGGAAGGTTAGCGTTCCAATCCCAGCTGGATCCAGCTATTATTTTCACTTTGGTTTTACCATATTTTCTCCAGGCATAATTAGAATATACCGTATTGATTTTAAGTTATGCCGCTCGTTGCCACTCTTTAGTTTAAGCCATCGATGACCCGTTTGTTAAAACTTACAAAAATATATTATAAGCTTGCTTGTACTATACTGTATATATATACCGTTAAATTTATAAATAAACCAAAAGAACCAAGGAGAACGAAAAAGTGAAAAAACTGTTTTTATCAAATAATTTATATATTATTTTTTTATGTTACTCTCTCTAAATATATAATAAATACAGTTGGATCAGGCTAATTAGACAGTGGTCAAATCGAAAAATTGGATAGTTCGAACCCAATTCCCCATGAAATTCATTTTTAAATTAATGGTAAAAAATAATATTTAACCCACTTCGGTGGCCGCATGGTTTAAGGCACTAGTCTAGCAGTAGACCAAACTGCCGATGATGGGGAGATCGAGGTTAGAATCATAGTCGGGGTACTGAGTTTTTCTAAAATGGTTTCCTCTCTCCCTCTATGCAAATGTGGGTACACTTCCTATATATATAACTTTTCCATTAAAACTATTAGCATAATTACCACATAAGCGAATAACTCTAATGGGTAATAAAACGGTATGCTAAAAATATATCTAAAAAATTACATTTAAAATATAATTTTAGAAGGAAATAGCTTATTTGAATAAATTGAAGCCCATATATACATTTTTTTTCTAGTTTGTACGCATTTAAAACCTAGCTTAATGGTATTTATTAAATCACCTCATGTGTCAAGAATGTCAAAGTTTATAGTTAATGACGCGTAGTAAAAGAGAAAGCGGGAAATTCTACGGCGGCGAGCAGCTATAATAGGGGATGTTCCACGAAACACTGGTTGAAAATCGCTGGTCTGACGCCTTAACTCAACTAGTAAGGCATCTGCCTATTAAACTGATTTTCCCGGATTTGAATACTGACACGGGCAAATGTGGTATCACTAGTGAGTTTTAGGTTCCCCCTTTCATAGGGATTGTTTTGAATTAATAGTCACGGTGACCTGGTGGTCTAGGGGGTAAGGTGTCAGACTTCTATACTGGCGGCCGGGGTTCAATACTCGGTCCCGGCACAGATTTATCTGATTACCAAACCCTTCCTTCACCTCTGACAAGACATCTTGTGAAATGTGGGGAATGCCAGGCCGCCACCGTGGTTCGGATTCCATGTTAAACTGTAGGTCCTTCATTTCATTACACAATCACCCTACCATTACATATTAGCGTAAGTGCGTATAACCCGCACGGGTAGTAAGACGCGGTGCTAATAATAATAATAATTAATAGTCTACTAGTTTTTTTTAGATGAATTAAATGTCACCCACTTCGGTGGCCACATGGTCCAAAGAGTCACTCTTGCAATATACTATAATTCCAATGACGGGGAGATTGGAGTTCAAATTCCGGTCAAATGTACTGAGGGTTTTTTCTACTTCCCTTCCACGCATTTGTAGGTAAACTTGATTTAAATGTAACCTTCCTCATTCCTAGTACACAAGCATAATTAGTGCATATACATCAAACCCCAACGTATAGTGAGAGGCAACGATAAAAAATTTATAATAATTTTAGCTATAATTGTTATTATTTTGCTACAAAGTACACAATGAAATCCCAAACTTGCATGTTTGAACATTTGTATTGTAAATATATAGATCTAGCATCTTGATGAAGTTGACTTGATTTAACCTGACTGTTGTACAGATTACGGAGTAGCCACCCAGAGGATGTGTCTGCAGAGAGCACCCAATGACAATGAGGAAAGGTGTGCCTACACCGTGTGGGGTAACAAGAAGGTGTACATGTGTTTCTGTCAAGGAGACCTGTGTAACACTGCCGGAGCCACACCACTGCCCCCATTCATGCTCGTCACATCACTAGCCGCTCTTGTAGCCTACATCTCCAAAAAATGGGTTTCCTGATCAAACATGATAGTCTGTAGCTGACTGACCTTTATTTATATCACATTTTTATGACATTGAATGAAATGTTTGTATTTACTTAAAGAAGAAACACACTGCCAGTGTTTAGTCTGACAGAAAAATTCATCCTATTACAAATTGTATTTATCTTAAATTTTGTCATTAAAGTGTAATAACTTTCTTACTTACCTGGTGTGTATTTAGAAAATATGTGATTGCTTTCTACTTGTGGTATTACAGTTTGTACTTATCTTGAATATATTATATTCCAGTATGTGCTTCACTTAGTTGAAAATAATTGTTATTAATTGGAAAGTAAAAATTCCCCCAGTTTTATTATGAATTGATTAAACAATACATTTGTTAAAATAGTATGTGTTTGTGGAGCTTAATTAACTACTCATAATCTTGTTTAAGTTTCCTAGTAAGAGTTTTGTAAACTAAAAACACCCAGCTAAAATGGAGTGAAAGTAGTTTTGTGAAATACTTTGGAAAAAAATGTCTCAAGTGTTTGTTCAAAAATGTGAATCAATCTACTAGCCTAGATTAATGAATTTGATCTGATTTCCTACTACTTATTATTACTATTGGGTGTTCTCTCTTTCGACAGATCCTTTGCCTGGTCGAAATTGAGTCCTTGAGGATTTCCTAACAGCAGTTTTCTTTTTTTTTATATCCTTAAACTTTATCTTCTTCCCTTGCTTATCTGTCATTTGCATCTATTGGCTTCCTAGTCTTTTACTCTCCTCCCTCCCCCCTTTTCTTCTATGGCATTGCTCGAAAAACCATTACTTCACATAATGTGACCCAGCCAGTTGGCCTTTATTCGTAGAATTAACTACAGAATGGTTCTCTATCCTTTTATTTTTCTTATAACTTATTTATTAGACACCCAATTTGTATATTCTACAATCTCTACTCTCTTACTAAGAAGAAACAAGCCAAGAAATGCAGTGAATACAGGACCATTAATTCCATTTCTCATGTGGGGAAGATCGTGGCAAGAATAGTCAACAGACGACTGGAACACAAAATAGAAAGTGTGATGAAATAAGACCAATTTGGATTCAGAAAAGGAAACAGATATGCCATCAGGATGCTGAGAATAATTTCAGAGAGTGTGCTGGCAGTCAAGGAAGAGGTCTGCATTGGTTTCATTAATGGCAAACGGCGTTCTATAGAGTGAAGTGGAAGAAACTGATGGAAATACTTAAGAAGATCAATATAAACTGGAGGGACAGAAGGCTGATTGTAAACCTGTATCTGGGATATCGAGTGAAGGTGAGACTGAATTATGGTGAGATCAACAGTGTAGAAATAGGAAGAGGATTGAGGCAGGGATGCTGTTTATCATTCATTCTGTTCAACTTGTATGGAGGGTGGCTGGACAGAGAAGCCATGGATGAACGTGGCAATTTCAGGATGGGAGGAAGCATCATCAACACAGTAAAAATACGCAGCTGATCTAGCATTGCTAGCCAAAAATAAAGGAGAGTTGCAGGAAATTATGAACCGACTGGTGGAGATAGAGAGAAGATATGGCATGGAAATAAACATTGAAAAGTTAAAAGTGATTTCGAAAAATGAATAGCTGCTGAAAATCAAAATTGGAAACCAGGAGTTGTAAAACATAAAACAGTTCAAGTACCTGGGAAGTCTTCTGACAAAGTATGCCTATTGCACCAAGGAAATCAGGTCGAGGATCACCATGTCCAAGGAAGTTTTCAACAAAAAGAAGTTACTGCGTACTAGCAATTTGAGTTTGGAACTGAGGAAGAAACTGATAAAATGCCACATTTGGTGCATCACGCTGTTTGAAACGGAAACTCGCAATCTTAGGAAGATGAAAAAGAAATACTAGAAAAGCTTTGAAATGTGGTTCTGAAGAAGACTTTAGAAGATCAGATGGACAGACAGGGGGACAAATGGAGACGTACTAAGAAGAGTGGTTAAGAAGAGAACCATTTCGGATGTGATTCTACTTTACAAATTACACTGGATAAGACACTTCCTTAAGAGGAATTTTCTTTTGCATGGCAATATAAAATAAAAGTTTGAGGGAAAGAGGAGCTTGGAAAGAAGGAGGATTCCAATACTAGACGACTTGAAGGAAAGAAGAAAATTCTGAGAGCTCAAGGGTGGAGGCAGAGGATAGGGCACATTAGCGGTCTAAGTTCACTGACAAAAGGAATATAACTGTTGTAAGACAGAACACCTAATAATAATAATAATAATAATAACTCTCTTTCAGTAAACAAATATACATTTACATACCTATTGGAAGCTACTAGCTAATCCCAACTATTTACTATTCTCTTAATAGATATTGGCTTAGAGAATTTAAGAATATTAATTACTCATTAAGTGTTAAAGTTAAAAGTAAAGACAGGCAGAATATAAAAAATGTAAGTATCTACATGAGGGCCATCATGAATGTTTGGTAGATAATTTATCTTATAAGCAGTCAGTTATTACAGTTTTCACACATTAAAGATTGTAGCGTGTTTTACTATTTACAAAGTATATATATATATATATATATATATACACTTAAGAGTAAAAACATTGGTACAAATACTATACGACAATATATACACGTACAATACTTGGTTACCATGTCCACGACTCTAGTTTAACACGACCAATCCCAAACGCACTCACAGGAAGATTACTTTACTACTTGGATATTTGTACCTGTGTGCCCCCACCCCCTCTTTCCACATTCCAGTTACAGAGGTGAGTACGCTCACTACACTCGCAAAATGGTCACTATAGCTATCCGTTACATTATTCTCTCCATTTTTTTAAGAGGCTCTTCTGAGCCACTATAGTACATCACACTCAGAGTTATTATTGTATTATTTTTTCATTCCACAGGAAAGTCATTATGATCAAACGTCCATAGAGTATCCCGTGATCTTCCTCTCCCTCACAGGATAGCGTCTCTCTGGAATAATCCTGGGTAGCACAAATTATTCCAGATTATTAGTTTTTGTTTCACCTTCATTGGAAAAATCTAAACTAGAACTTCTTGGTAAAAGACTAGGCCCTAAGTCTCTCCCAGCTGACAAGTTTTCACTAAACTCTGCTCTTTCCCTGTCGGTTGTTGATGGTGGTTCCCTTAGGACCAAACTGCAGGGCTTCAGCAGGTTGAAATGTACAACCATCCGTTTCCACTTGGGTGATTCACGTTGAATACGGTAGACTACATCTGATACTATGGTTTTCACATTATATGGGCTACCCCATGCCTTGTGCAGTTTAGATGAGGTTCCTTTTCTGACTGCTGGCTGGTGCAGCCACACACGATCACCAACCTTATAGGCACTACCCATGCACTCCCGGTCGTATACATCTTTTTGCCCCCAATGTGTTTTGCCGAGATGTTCTCGTGTCAAACGATGTGCAGTCTCTAAATTTGTTCTTAACTGCCGAGCATACTCTACAACACTGTCGGCATCCTCTGGTTCTCCATACATCAGGCCATTTGGTAACCATGCCTCCCAACCGAACATGAGATAGTAAGGGGTGAACTTCGTCGAGTCTTGTGGACTGGACCGGTATGCTAGTAGAACTTGTTGCAGGGTCTTGTCCCAATTGTCCTGAGATCTGTTGACGTACTGGGAAAGCATTGCGCATAGAGTTCTATTGAATCTTTCTACCAGGCCATCTGACTGTGGGTGGTATAGAGTTGTACAAGTTTTCTCTATCCCAAGAAGTTGACACATATCTTGGAATAGCTTAAACTCAAACTGGCGTCCTTGATTTGTATGAAGTTCCATTGGCACACCAAACTGGCAGATTAACCTTCCACATTGAGCTTAGCTACTGTTGACTCTTCCATGTATGCCATGACATAAGTCTCCATCTATTTGGTGAAGTGGTCAGTCACTACAAGAATGTATTTATTCCTTGAACTGTCTTTGGTAAGGGTACCAGAATATATACAGCTACACGCTGGAGATGAAATCCTGCAAGGTAAGTCCCAAGGGGTGTTCTCAGCTTGGTTGTTGGTGATTTCCTTCTCGCGCACTCAGGAGATTCTCTACACCACAGCTCTCCATCATTGGTCATCTTCGACCAATAAAACCTATATAGGATTTTCTCTAACGTCTTCCTAACACCTAAGTGGCCACCAGTAACCGCATCATGCAACGATCTTAAAATATTGGTAGATAGGTGACGTGGTACTACAAGCTGAAGTATATCCAGCTTATTTTATTCCAGCCAGCGACGGTACAGAAGGCCCCGATGTATTTCTAATCGTTTCCACTGTGCCCACAAGTTTATGTAGCTCTCTCTCCTTTACTCCACAGGTGGTTGGCATCTCCTTGTCTTTCCGCTTTAGTTTAGTAATGTGTCCGATGGCTTCATCAGCGTCCTGTAGCAACCTGATGTCCATGTCTGACCAATGAAGTGCCCATCTTGTGTCATATTGAGATATAGTAGATACTGGCAGCTCCTGCTCAGATTGTTTACACAGCAAACGGGACAGTCCATCAGCATTAGCGTGACACTTTCCAGGACGATGCTGTACCATGAACTCAAATTCAGCCAATTTCTCCAGCCACCAGGCAACCTGCCCTTCAGGTTTTTTAAACTGCTGCATCCAGCGAATAAAGTTGTGGTCTGTGCGTACTTTAAACTGTGTACCGTATAAATAACTTCGGAAATGACGAGTTGCACACACCAAAGCCAACATTTCTCTTCTAGTTACACAATAGCAAAATTCAGCCTTTGTTAGCACTCGTCTATGGTAAGATACTACGCGCTCCTAGCTCTCCTGTACATGACTTAAAACAGCTCCAATGCCTGTCCCACTGGTGTCTGTATCCAAGATAAACTCGGTGTCCATCTCTGGATAGGCAAGAATTGGAGCAGATGTGAGACGTTGTTTCAGCTGTTTAAAGGCATAAGCCCACTGTTCACTCCACCTAAACCTCTCTCCTTTTTGTGTGAGCTGATACAGGGGTGCCATGATGTTTGAAAATTCCTTTACATAACGTCTGTAATATTAAGATAAACCCAGAAATGCCCTGAGTTCAGTGATATCACTAGGTATGGGGTAGTCAACCACTACACGGACTTTTTCCGGATCAGTGGCCACACCTTCCTTTGAAATGACGTATCCCAGAAACTTCACAGCTGTTCGAAATAGATTACATTTCGATGGTTTCACTTTTAGGCCAGCTTCCCGTAATCTCTTGAACACCTCACGTAGTCTACTGATGTGCCCCTCAAAGGTCCTTTCAATCATGATAACATAAGCCAGGTACACCAATGCCGTATCTCACTGGAGGCCCGATAGAACTAGATCCATCAATCTTTGGTACGTGCTTGGGCCATTACAAACTCCAAAGGGAAGCACCTTAAACTCCCACAGCCCATCTCCTGTTGTAAATGCGGTCTTCTCACGATCCTGAGGAGCAACCTCAAGCTGCCAGTAGCCACTCACCATATCGATTGTGGAAAATATCCTCACACCTCCTAGAGAGTCCAATAGATCGTCTATACGAGGGAGGGAATACGCACCCTTCTTTGTAATATAGTTCAGCCGCCGATAATCTATACAAAACCTAGTTCCGCCATCTTTCTTCTACACCATAACAACGGGTGAGCTTCATAGGGAGGTTGAGGGTTGAATGACGTCATTTTCACTCATTTCTTTCACAACACTTCTCATTTCTTCCCTACGGTGGAATGGAACTCTCCTCGGTGGTTGGCAGATGGGTGCACTTCCAACTGTATCAATTTCGTGATAAACTAGATTAGTACGACCAAGGTCGTTTGGTCCCTAAGAACACACATCTGAAAAATCGTTCAACATGGCTTCTGCAATGGAACGTTGGGTAGGTGATAGCATGGCCGAGTCTAAATCAAATAAGCTAGATGCCTTCTCACCCTGGGTAGGTTTATCTCCAGTCCCTACCATCCCTGCCATGAATCATGGCATCAGTGATCCAATATTTGTCCCACTATATAAGGTTGTGGGTGTGGATTTAGAAATCTCACTGGAATAGTCTTGTCCTTGGAAGATACTAAAACGCGGGCCACGATATCTCCATGCTTCTGAGAAATGTGACTGTTTCTAATACCCCCATCCCCATGTCCACACTGACTGCTGCCTGGAGCACCACCTCATGTCCACTCAATAAAGTCAGTGCCTATAAGGCACATCTGTGTCAGTCCCTTAGCAACAATAATTTCCTATGTTACCAAATAGCTTCCTATTCTAACGGCTACACTCACTGTACCAAGCACAGTCATATTATCACCACTTGCATTTATAGCTGACCTGTTCGCACTTGCGCAGCCAGAATTAGTTGGGGGGAGGTGGGTGTGAGGGGGTTAATTTAACTGATCTTTGGGCAGATCTGGCCAATTCCGGCATTTTTCCACGTGGGTCTAGAACTGACATCTCTGGATGTGTTTACATGAAGCTCATTAAGTCTGTCTTTATTTGTAGAGTTCCTCATGTATGATCTCAACAGCTTTAGGGACGAAAAAGAGGAAGGTGGGTAGTGAGGTCTGGGGGGTAAGGGGCTTTAACCCTGAAAANGGGGGGTTCAACCCTGAACCCCCCGCCCCCTTGGCTGCGCCAGTGCCTGTTCGTTGGGTGAAGTTTGCCATTTGATGCTCGTCGCCAAACTTTCTCATCTATGAGGGAAACAACCACTCTAGTGACTATCAGTAAATCTATAAGCTCGTCCCACAATTTTCCCTCCATGACCACAGCCGAGCACGGCTCCACACTTCCTACTACAACGCGGTACTGATATGAATCGGAATTTATTGCCGGTGTGGTTTTGGGCACACTGGCACGCACTAGTTTTTTTGTTTCTTGTCCTTACTACATTTTGCCCGAAAATGTCCCAGTTCACCGCATTGGTAGCACTTTATTTCTAGTCCACGTTGACATTTCTTCATAGTCTGAATGGTACCTGCAACACTTTTCAAAGATTCACAAACATCGCAGACGGCATCCATTTTCCACATCACCATGGTCATCATTTGTTCCGTTTTGTGATGCTCTTGAGTTACAACACAAACGTCACTCGTCTTTATCGGTTGCAATAACTCATCATCTGCGGATACTTGACACACGCGATTGGCTGCCTCCACTTGACCTATAGCTTCCTCAAGAGCCAAACTCACGGCAGCGTCCAGTGTCTTAGGCCGCTCTTGCCACACACGAAGTCTTACATCACTCCTGAGAACTGCCAAGAACCAGTCCCGCGATAATTCGTGCCTAGATTCGCTATCTACAGTCGGGTATACATTAGTCGCGAAGGCTCTTAAGCTCGTAGCAAGCTCCAGTAGCGATTTGCTAACCCACCTAGTTCGATTCTGGAACTGCAATTTATCAGGTTCTATTCTTTCACGTGGATTAAATTTGTCCCCTAACCGTTCCACTAATGTTGCCCATACTTTTCTCTCGCTATCTGGCAGGTCTCTGTATACACTCAGAGCTACCCCCGAGAGGAACATGTCCATGAACAAACTTTTTTTTCATCATTCTAACCAATGATTTCTGCCGCCAGTTGGAACTGAAATAGCCACTTACACCAATTACCAGAGCCCGTGTATACGGTTGGTTTTGCACACATTTCTGCCATTTTAATTCTAATTCACAATAACCGCCGCTGCCATCAATTGTAGCGTGTTTTACTATTTACAAAGTTTATATATAATTACTTAAGAGTACAAACATTGGTACAACTATTATACAACAATATATACACGTACGATACTTGGTTACCATGTCCACGACTCTAATTTAACACGACCGATCCCAAACGCACTCACAGGAAGACTACTTTACTATCTGGCTATTTGCACCTGTGTGCCCCACCCCATTTTTCCACATTCCAGTTACAGAGGTGGGTACGCTTACTACACTCGCAAAATGGTCGCTACAGCTATCCTTTACAAGATGAAAGAGTGGTTCACTAGCAATATTTTGTCTAGTTTGTTTTAAGTATACTAAAAGTCACATTTTATAATTACAAGTCTGTCACCAGCATTTCACTGTCTCCGAGGTGGACAAATAAATGTGATAATGCTAATGAAAATTGCTTCTTTTTTTAGATCTCACTATGTAACAAAATTAAATTGAGTTACTGACCACTTTTTATATTTTACGTTTTTGTTATTACTAGTTTAAAATATCTGGTGTCGCCTAGGTGAAGTTAATGGTTTCTTATTATTATTATTATTATTATTATTATTATTATTATTATTATTATTATTATTATCATCACCGCGTCTTACTACCCGTTCGGGTTATACGCTCTTACGCTAATGTGTAATGGGTAGGGTGATTGTGAGATGAAATGAAGGACCTACAGTTTAACGTGGAATCCGAACCACGGTGGAGGCCTGGCATTCCCCACATTCACAAGATGTCTTGTCAGAGGTGAAGGAAGGGTTTGGTATTCAAATGGTTTCTTGAAATTTATCTTTGTATTAATGGTTCAAAATTTCCCCTTGGTGAAAAATTTCTATATAAAATGAATTAATACTATATTAAATAGCTCATACTTATATAGAACCAGTTTTAGAACTGGTGATCATGCGATTAATGTTAAAAGACTCGTATTATATGTAAAATAAACTAGTTGCACACTTTAAATTTACGTGTGTGCGAAGTATCAGCTTCCTAATTGTGCTGATTTGTAGCTAACATCACCGGTTATTCTGTAGTCAAATAAGTAAGGATTTTTAATAAAAGTAGAATTAAAAATAAAGCTAAGGTGTGCATCTTCCTGTATCTCTTAAGTACATAAGCCAAATTTCAGAGTTCAGTTTATGGTTTTGAAGCTAACCGCGTCAGCTATCAAGGGGCTTAGGGAATCAGACAGATTCGTAATATAATATGTAAAAAAAGTAACTAGAACACTGCAGATTTGCACACCCTTCATACAAATACACAACTTATTTTATTTAATTTATAAAATGTTTGAATACCTTAAATAACAGTTACCACCAGTGACGTGTCGTGGAGTATTTCCAGGATAATCCGAGCTTGCTGAAACTATCAGGGATGTGTTCTCTCTCACTCAGTCCCTGTTTTAACAATCATACGCTGGATCGATTCTAAATATCTCAAATGGGAATGTATCTCCGTTGAGACCTGTCCAATTAGTTTTCTATTTAGGAATGAGACCAATTCAGAGATAGTTAAAAAAACTCCACTTACTCCGGCCACAAACCACTCCACGCCACTACTTACATTTATAAAGGACCTTAAATATCATCAGCTACTAGCATCACTAACTACCATCAATACTGGCGTGTGACCTGCATCAGGGAATCCTGAAATGAGCTTAAGAACATAACACATTAAATTTTAACATCATTTAACCTAACTAGATTAAGTATAATTATTTTGTCGATGTTATAATCTAATAAATCACAGGGATATACAAACATTAAGATACTTTGAAATAATAAAAGGGCCCCGTGCTCTTGAAGGGCACGACCATACTTACGCCAGAGCGTCAAGCCACGTTATTTAGATGAGTGACCCAAAATCGCTTCTTTTTGCGATCAGAACGCTGTCTCAATGCGGTAGTCGAGTATCATGGATACACACATAATATATTTTATAACACAAGGTTTTGCGTACTGGTGGTTTGGTTGTTGCTTTAGGTTTTTTTTCGCGGTGAGTAGAATGGCCATGACCCTAACTTTAACAAAACTTTACCGAACATAAATAAAGTTAGGTGAACCTAACTAACCAATAAGTGTTTATGAAAATATATATATAGTTTACGTCACTGATTACAGTAGCGTCTTGAAATAGAACGTATACATGAAAATAAGTGGCGGTTGAACAGGAGGATGCAGGGGGCAGAGCTCCCTCAGAAAAGAATTTGACCCCCTGGAATAAATGTGGCTACCATGGATATGTTTCAAATCCTTTTATAGTTCAGGCGTGGATTCAGGGGGTGAGGGGTCAAAGGGTCAGTTGACCCTACTGTGAAAGTTAGAAAACTAATACAAAAAACAAAATGAAAGTTCAAATTTTAGAAAGGAAATACAACACAAATAAATGTACGATTTTTTAAAAATCTTTTTACGCGCAGATACCTCTTAATCCGGATCCACACGTTCGTTATTCGTCCACGTTTATTCAATTTTTGATATGACACACGCAAGTTTTCATGTACGAATATTTTGAATATACTGAGTAACGAACATTTTTCCGCATAGATACAGTAGACTACCACACATCAAATGAGACTAATAATCGCCTGAAAGCCGTTCATCCACGAATAACGAATATTGATTATGTATAAACAGAAGAGCGGTGAACCTGTGGGGGACTTTGCACATCTGGAACACCCGTCCAGATATATTTCAAATTCTCTGATATTATCGAATACGAAGCTGAAAGATGGCCTTAAATCAAATTCCAAATTACTTATAGATGCATTATATTGTCAAAAATTTGTCAGAAAAGAGCGCATCAAATAACTAATAGACTAGAGGCATCTAACTGGCAAAAAAAATCAGAGGAGGAAAGCTCTAAATAATTTCCAAGGTCATCCAAATTTCAAAAATTTAAAGGGGAAGGCAACTCCAAATAGCTTCTAGATGCATGTCATTTTGAAGAAACTTTAGGCGAAGACCACCCCAAATAGCCTAGTATCTGAAATAATTCAATTTAAATAATTGTTCGGTGGAGGACCACTTCAAAGATTATCTTATAGAGATATCTAAATATCATAAACAATTAGGCTTCGATGGGCGTCCAAATTTCAAAGATTTCTCTGTAAGTAACACCTTTAATGGTTTATAAAAGAATCTAATTAAAAAAAATCAAGACGAAGACTACTCAAAGCTTCTAAAATGAACCATTTTTCAAAAAACTGTTGAAGAAAGGTCACTCCAAATCGTTTATACAAACTATCTGATTTTTAAAAATTGGAGAGGATGACCATGGTTCAAAACTTATTATACAAGGTCAAATATGAATGAGAAACTATTAAATGGTTTTAAACAAAAATCTAACATTGTAAGTAACTGTGTTAGTCATAATTATGACCCCCCTATTAAAATGATCTGGATCCGCCCCTGCCTTAAATCAAATCCAGAATCACTTTTAGATGCATTTAAGTTTCAAAGATTTTCCGTAGAATATCACTTCAAATAGCTTATAGAATCGAGAGGCATTTGTCAGAAACAATCAGGTGAGGAACACTTTAAATAGCCTCAAAAATATTGTTAGGAGAGAACTACTCTAAATAGCTTTTAGATGCATGTAATTTTGAAGACTTTTCAAGTGAGAAGCACTCCAAATTGTTTTTGAAAGAATTCAACTCTCAAATATCAGCTGGAGGCATATAATTTTCAAAAAATTCTCAGGAGAAGATCATTCCAAATATTGTCTTGGTGAAGACCCCTTAAAAAAATATTTTAGAGGCATCTAATTTTGGAAAAAAATTCGTGCGAGGAGCAATCTCAATAGCTTCTAGAAGCATCCAAATTTCAAAAATGTTTCTGGAAGAAGGCCAATTAAAATAAATTTTATGAAATCTACATTTTAAAAAATCTGGGAGAGGACCACTTCAAATGTCTTGTAGAGACATCTAAATTTTAAAAAAAATGAAGAAGGACTTCTACAAATAGCTTCTAGCTAGAAGCATCAAAATATTTTTTTTTAGATCAGAGGGAGGACAAATCTATGTAGCTTTTAAAAAATCACAATTTCTAAAATTGGGGGAATCACCATTCTAAATTAGTGATAGCAAAACTGAAAGTGAGTTGTAGTGGAGGGAGACTCATTGCCATTCCTGGAATAAATAAGCCCACCTCTAGCTGTATTCACACCTTCTGGTATTCTCGAAAAAGAAGCAGACAGAATTGCATCAGACTGCAAATAGTTTCTAGAGGTACTCAATTTTCAAAATGTTCCAGGTAAGGAACCACTCCAAATAGTTTCTAGAGGCATCCAATTTTAGAAATTTGTTGGGAGATAGCCACTCCAAATAGATTTTAGATGTCTATATTAATAGATTAAATTAGATGATAACCCCAAAATTAGCTTCTAAAAGTATCAAATTAAAAAAATCGAGGCGATGATCATTCCAAATGCCATCGTGGTTGAGGACTGCTTTAAGAATGAGGTTTACTTGGAAATAACATTGAAATGACCTTCAGATTTAAAGGCAACTTGTAACTGGTGGTTAGGTAGTTTCTG
>CABFVZ010000653.1:5000-16506 GCA_902151445.1 Timema monikensis
TTTTCTCTTTCTTAATTTTAGGGTTGGATGTCTAATTCCAAAAACACCCAGGGTGACTTTTTAAAACCTCGTATACCAAGTTTGAGTCAAATCGGTAAAACAATTTCAGCTCTAGCCCGAGGTACAGACTGACAGACGGACGGACGGACAGACAGACGGCATTACAAAAAATGCTTTTTTGTTTTCAGGGGGTCATGAAACGTCGACACATCAAAATATAGAGTTCGATTTTTTGACGATCACAATACTTTCTTTCTCTCCGAGGTGTTGAAATAAAGTAAATAAATAACGAAATACACACATTTCAAAATATGAGGAAAAAAAGTCTGACTCAACCTACCAATCTAGATCAATTTCCCGGCTATTCTCAGTCGATAACGTAAGAAAACTATCGCCATTTAAAGTTGATCTTTTAGCTTTCTAAGCTCGCAAATGTTTCTAGTAGTTTCAATCATAGGTTAATATTTGATTGTGATCAAAAAACCTTGGTCGGTGATAATCGGGAATGTTACAAGTAAATTAAATCGCTTAATATTAAAATATACATTTTATTTATTCTATATTATTATTATTACCGCATCTTACTACCCGTTCGGGTTATACGCACTTACGCTAATGTGTAATGGTAGGGTGATTGCAAGATGAAATGGAGGACCTACAGATTAGCGTGGAATCCGAACCACGCTGGAGGCCTGGCATTCCACACATTCACAAGATGTCTTGTCAGAGGTGAAGGAAGGTATTTATTCTATAATCTTTCTAGAAGTGTTTGAACATGATATATTATTTAACTTTATCACTTCATCCAGTTGGATTTTGACCACTTGGTAGAAAATAATTATTTATGAGACGTGGATAAGATAGAGACGTCCATGACTTGAGAGTTTGAATCAAAATATATATTTTTTTAATTTACTCTATATTGGTATTTTGTACACTGTCCTTTTTCATAAGGATACAAGAATAGCATAAAAGTGGTAACAAAATTAGTTTCAAGAAGATAATTAAATTTAGACAACATTTTATCTTTTGGTAGGTCTTAATGTGGCATTTTATTGTTTTCTTTCTCCTATCTATAAATTTGTGAAATGGTGGTAGCGGTATAAAACAATCTTCCTAATTGGTGTTTGTTGTTTCTGTTTTCACAAGCTCTCCATATATTTACACTAATGGAGTGCAGGGATTATAGTGGAGGAATTTAGGAGTAGACTGGTGCTCGCTAAGAAGAAGAGGGAAAACCCACTTTGAAAAAAATACACATTGGCAAGCCAATAAAAGATTTAAACCAAGATCCAACAAATCAACTGTGAGGGCTGTTTGCAATAACATAAAACATTTTCATAATATATTGCTTTTATCGCTAGTCAAGTAAAGAAATGAAATACACTAGTGTCCGAGGGCCAAGTTAGGCTGATTATAGATCTAGGATATTCTACACAAGGTGATACACCAATGGGTGTGATGTTGTTAGACAAAGTATACACTAGGGAGTGTCAACACGAGGTGATACACCAATGAGTGTGATGTTGTTAGACAAATTATACAACAGGGAGTGTCAACACGAGGTGATACACCACTGAGTGTGATGTTAGGCTGATTATACACCAGGGAGTGTCAACACGAGGTGATACACCAATGAGTGTGATGTTGTTAGACAAAGTATACACTAGGGAGTGTCAACACGAGGTGATACACCAATGGGTGTGATGTTGTTAGACAAAGTATACACTAGGGAGTGTCAACACGAGGTGATACACCAATGAGTGTGATGTATGTTAGACAAATTATACAACAGGGAGTGTCAACACGAGGTGATACACCAATGGGTGTGATGTTGTTAGACAAAGTATACACTAGGGAGTGTCAACACGAGATGATACACTAATGAGTGTGATGTTGTTAGACAAATTATACACTAGGGAGTGTCAACTTGTTACCTCCCGTATCGCATCAGTGGAGAAGGGCGTGGTCATAGAGCTATTGGTAAGGGTCACCCTAAATTCAAGGTCGACCCAGGAGAATGTTGATTGTTGGGCGCCACCTTGTAGGCGATAGTGAGCCTGAACATTAACGAAGAAATTCGTTCAGTCGCCAGATGTAGATATGAAGATCAACACTCCCCCTCGTATGGTAGACCCGGACAAATAAGGGACCTCTCGGTCAGGGATCAACTGCTTGGAAGGGAACGACAGACCCCATTAAACCCATAGGCCTTCATGGGTTTACCATGATCACATCTGCCATACCTGATAATTCCTAATATAGATGAGAGCTATCCCAACCCCGGAAAACGGATCCCTAGGGTCACTGTAATAGCTAACAAAACAAATATTGTTCAATAAGCCAGAAGGGCTTACACAAAAAAATCAGGCTATAAAAAAATTATTCCTTATCTCAATTTTAAACTCACACATTATTTTGGTTAAAATATTTACAATTAAATGTTTGGTTAAGCCTGCGTCTTAATTTCATTAGACAATAGATTCAAGTTCTAAGCATGAATGGAATGTGTGAAGCATATAATTATTTAAATAGTGAAAATATAAGTCGAAAAATTAATAGGTTAGTTTAAAATAAATAGTAAACTACTTTACAAATTTATCACGGAAAACAATGTATTGACTCTACACATACTTCAGGAAATATAAACATTGGGAGCTGCGAGTGACCACTGCAAAAAAAAATTAATTAATGTGCACATCTCAACTAAACCTAACGCTACTCTACAATAGGCACAACAGTCACTTTCTAAAATAGTGCCATCTAAAGTCCATATTCAAATACCATCGTCTTTGCGAGANCAGGGGTGTCCAGTTGGTCGGCCACTCGTGAGTACCTCCGGTCACTAGCCCCGGGTATGCAACCAGTGAAGGAGTACCACTGAGGTGGTCCGTGGTTGACCGTACACAGTCCGGGAACCAAACTCCCGGCCCCAGACGTCGAACCCAGACCCTACAAACCCCATATATATGTAGAATGGATCCAACCAAAAATATAACCTCGCTTTACAAAGATCAATACCATTCAACCGTACCTTCATAAGTTATAAATACCACTAACATTCAAAGCCCCCCTCATTATAGGATTCAAAATTCTAAGTTACTGCTCCAAAACTGTCTGTCTGGTATTATGAGTACCCTAATAACAAGCTTAAGTATTGAACGTAAGTATATTATTTACATAACTATAAACCCTCGCTGCATACAATAACATGTACATAAAATGTTCTGACTCATTGTGTATTTATTATACCGGTAATGCAATAAGAAAAAAATATATAAGTGATCAATCTAATTCTATTCTATAGTAATTCGAAAAATTATAAGTGATCAATCCAACTAGTTGAAATGACATAAATTGATCCCCAAAGCATGACCACATAGCTGTCCATTTCAGACACCAATTAGTAACATATTAACGTTTAGAAAGAAGGTGATTATCATAATTAACCCTTAACTTAATCACTGAAGGGGAGTTTTAATACTACCCAGCCTCACGCCAAGAAGTTTTCCCCCTTCCCGAACGGCCAATTATTTCACTATTATCCCATTAGAACGGGTGCAACTAACTATGTAAACATTACCAAAATAAAACCACTCTGAAAGTTGAAATAGACAGTACATAAGATAAGGATTAATTAATATGAATGTGTCTACCTTACCCCTGTCACAAAACTTCGCTCCAAATACTCCCCACGGAGACAGAGGGTCTTCACAACCCAGGCGTTCAAGTCCAACACTCTTACACTCACGAGTCCGTACCGCGATAAACTGACTCAAACTCTTCTAATAAAACTCAACTACAGTTCACCGCTCAAGTTCTCTCGTAAGCCACGGATAGTTCATAGCGCTGTTGGATGTACTGTAGCGCCACGTGGCGGAAGTGTTAATGTCCACGCATCACATGAAGTATCCGACTCCTGTGGGCATGCTACCACAATAAACAAATAATTTATTTAGCGGGCCAGGCTAAATATCGGAGGAGAGGTTCAACTGACGGCAACCGTTACAAACTCCAGGTGATACACCACTGAGTGTGATGTTGTTGGGATGTGTGATAATTATTTTTGGTCTAGAAGATACGAGTTGTGTATGTTACCTCATGTTGCCCTATGTTGGTTGCCTCATGCTCCTCATATGTACACTTGCTAGCAAGCGTACCTCAGTGATATTAGGTTTTGGTGAGGTGGAAGGGTGTGATCCCAATACTTTAGTCCCAACAGCGTGCGGGAGGGGATCTTAGTAATGTTTTATCAAACATCCCTCAAGTGTGTGGATGCTAACTGTCTAATCAATAATTTACCTCACCATTCTGAACATTCAGTTTTTTAAACTATCATTGAAACTTACAAATAAAAAACAAATCCAATTGTTTATTTATATCTGTAATAAAATAATTAAATACGCTCCAATGGGAGAGTGGAGAGAGGCTTTAAGTCTCGTATTGTCTGGTTAACAGAAACTTAAATGTATACCATTAATATTCAATCTTTGATTAAAAAATGCTCAAAATAAATAACAGAATATACACTAAGCCTTAGGCCAACATGCTATATGTGAAATATACGCTAAATTTCTCAAATATGTATGTATTTATCCCATTGTTGATTTATAATATTAAAATATTATGGGCAGTTTGTAAAAACATTAATGTATAAACATATTTACATAAATATATAGAATAAATGCAGTTTATATTTAATAAAAATGTCTTAGAGCTATTTAATCAAATATCTACCGTACTTATATTATATAATAAATACTACGTATTGTTATTTACAAAAATTATTATCAACTCAACATTCTTTATTCTTCAAATATTTGTAAACACTTAAAATTCTCTTAATATTTAATTATACATTAATAAATATACATCTTTATGCATGTTGTTTAGGTTGTGATAAAGATTTATCAATTAGTTTATCTTGACAAGTTGTAGTATTACTAAACATCTCCATGGTTTTGTGAAACCAATCATTTAATCATGTTTAATAGTAAGACCAAACCATAGATTAAAATAATGAATCCATAAATTTATCATTCAAATATTGGCCGTGATTTATAGTTACAAACAAGAAGACAGAACACGTCCATGCCGTGTTTATATGACTGCACATGTGAAACACGAAGTGAAAATGATTAATTTATTAATCTTAGCGCTAATTAGTTCCTTTCTGCCAATAGCGGACCTTGTTTACTACTTGCTGCTGCTCTGTTTACAACCGCACGTCGAGCTGGGAGGATTACAACAGGGGGAATGATTTAAGTTGGAACTCTACAAGCTACGATATAATTCACCTGTATCTTGTCAGAAATTATTAGATTACGACCCACATCAATGGCCACGTGGTCTAAAACTTCATGCTCGTAAATGACTGCATTGTTGGTGACAGGGAGATTGGGACATTTACCTCTTTCAGGCCAATTAATTTCTTCTTGTTTTCTTGTCAAACTTTTCACTTATTTTCATTCAATTGAAAAATGACACCTGAACAAGGGAATCTAACCCGGGACCTTTGGCCTAGTACGCCAATGAGCTAACCACTGAACTATCCAGGAATCATCCCTTGCTCAGAGTCATTCTTCACTCATATTTTAAGTGTTTAGAACATTGGCGTACTAGACCAAAGGTCCCGGGTTTGATTCCCGTGTCCAGATGTTATTTTTTAACATAATATTTAGATGCAGCTATAACCGCAATTAACAAATATAATAGCATGGCTATTTGATCCACATTTTCATTAATGATGTAAAATTTTCCCCATCAAAGATTGTTGGTGAGCTGAATGATACTTCGTTATGTCATAGCATAGCAGATAAAATTAAAATTAAATTTTTCCAGCAAAGACAGTTCCATACATTAACAAAATTTAAAACGTTACAAATCTTGATGGCACGGATTGTATTTTGTTTGGCCGATCTAAGGAACCTCCATTTTTTCTTCACGACGAAATATTTTGTTTAAATTTTATTATCTGTATAGTATTCTATTCGTTAACACATTTACCTCGAAATTATTATGGATTTTGAGGTTTTATTTGCCCCTAAAATTAAAAAGTAGGTTAAAACAACTTGATAGATTTATTTCAACCGTGATATTCATATATGACTAGTACATGGTCACACCTCCAGGTGAAATCATTATTTTAATTATAACCCTAAATTATGGGTGGTGTTCTAATAACCTAATTTTAAAAAGCTAACTTTGTAAAATGGTTTTAATGATTTTGTTTTAAAAATATAGATACATACATCTCTGGGGGGATGTTTCATATAATTTATAGTACTGTTTTACTTATTATTATTTAGTAAATTTTCAAATTAAAATTTATTTAACAGTAGGCCTAGTTTACAGATTTTTTTTATTTTGTTCCAAATTATAATAGACTGAGAATTTGTGTACGATTGTGTGGTGTCATTTATTTGTTTATGGTTAGTGTCTTACTAGCCATCCGGACTAACAAAATAATTATAATATTAGAGTAAGGAAATATATAATTTTAGAAGAAATGCAAAAGCATTTATGGAGAGGTAGAGTGGGAATCAATTTATATATAAATGGTAACACACAATCACAAAAAATTTCTCATATTTTGTGATATAGCTTGGAAGAAATTGTTCACAAATCAGCTTTTCTTTTTAGTAGGCTATATACCTATATACTGATTACTCTAATGAGTTAGGGTAAAGGAAGGCTGAATTCATGGAAAGTATACCCGCATTTACATGGAAGGAGAGTGGAAAATCGTTTAAAGAAAATCACCCTCAATACACCCAACCGGGATTTGAACCCAGATCTCTCTGTCATTGACAGTCTAGTATAACGTCTAGTCTAACATGAAAGTGAATTTTTAGACCATGCGGCACTGAAGCAAGTTTCAGTAAACTAACTTTAAGTAAGTTCACTGAAGCAAGTTTCAGTAAACTAACTTTAAGTAAGTTCACTGAAGCAAGTCTCAGTAAACTAACTTTAAGTAAGTTTTACTCAGAAAAACTAACTCATCATCTTATTAGTCACAAGAAAATAACTCCATGGAGGAAGCCTTCGGGAAATCTATACCGACCGAGCGGCCACCACCACCACTAGCAACGATAGTGCCAACATTTTCAGATATAGGGTGTCACGTGGTCAGCACAACGTGCCCTCTAGCCTTTAATCTCAGTTTTCTAAACTGTAGGCGCTACTTCTTCATTCAAGTAGCTCCTTATCTGTCCTCACTAGGCTGAATTTGACCCCGTTCCAGGCCCACTGATTCATAGATATATTTTGTAAACGCCGGGGATCAAACCCTGGGCCTTTGGTGTTAATGAAGAGAAGAATTATTTATTTATCAATTTTAAAACAAATTGAACACATATTTTTAAAAAATTTCAAATTTCTAAAAAATGTAAATACATTTTTGTTAGTTGCATTAAAATTATTTTTAATTTGTAAAAATAAAAATGTAGTCCTATTTATCAAAAAAAAAAATATTTCCTGATACCAATTTTAATCTAAAACTTAAATTTCAATTTTTTTAATGTTCTATAATTTTTCTTATTAAGCTACCTTTATATTAATTTATTTAGAAAAAAAATACATTGTTATTTACCATGTAAAATAGTCCACTGTTGACAATTTTTGTCAAAATTGTTAGACCTATTTAAAAGTATAATTAAAAATCAGTAAGCAGTAAACCACCATTAAAAAATATCCCTCCCCTCCCCTAAAAAATAATTATATAATTTATTTGTCGTATCAAACACTCCACAGATATACATTCCAAACAAACTCGTTAAAGCCATTTTCAAAGTTTTTGAATTTTTGAAAATCAGTCATCAGTAAACTACCCTTTAACAAATTTTTACCCAAAAACTAAGAATACAGTGTTATTTTGGAGGTCAAACACCTCCTAGATATCAATTTTAAATACAATATTTATAATAGTTTTTGAAATATTTTGAATAATAAAATATAGATATCAATTTTGAACAAAATCCATTAAACCGTTTTAGATCTGTAGCCTGGGATGGACAGATAGTCACTGGTAGATTTAATTTTTCCATTCATTATTGTTAATAGCCTCCTGGATAACTTTAATATTAAATCCATATATTCTATACTACTGGTTTTCTAGGCCTGTCGTAGCTTCATATGCCTTCCAATATAACTTAAGACTAGGACAGTCACAACATCCAGTCCTCTGCCGTTAATTCGTCACTGTGAAAGGAAGAACCCACGTTTCAACGATGATACATTTTTCGACCATGCTGGTAATCGAACCCCGAACTATTAGCTTAGTAGAAAGACAAGCTACCGACTGAGCCAGGGTGTCGGATGGGACAGACATAATAATAAGTATATAAACTCCCCTTCTTGGGGCTTATTACACACCTAAGATGTTAAGATTCATGTTAATCTCAAGTTTAAAAATGTTCACGATTCCATTACATTCTATTGATATGAGAAAGTAAAAACACCTCAGTACAGAAAATCTGGATTCAAACCCTGACCTCCCCTTTTCGTAAAAGCAAATAAATAGAGTTCTCAGTCTGTATGGCCTTTATGGCCCTGTAACTGTATGTTTATTAGGTATTTGTAAAGAAACTGTTGCAAGAAATGCAGAAATCTTTCAACAAGACTAGTAAGAAAATAGGTTTAGAAGTTGAAGCTAAAAAGAAAGAGTAGGGCCTATTTGATAACACAGAGAACAAAGATTGTGGAATATTACGGAGAAGTGTGTGAATATTTAGAATTGTCTTCATTTAAAAACTGATGAGCCACTTTGAAGGATAGTTACAATTATTAATCTAAACATGTTTTACGTATATCATTAAACAAAAATACTTCACAGGTTTAAAAATACAACAAATAAACATGTAAATAATAATTTTAAAAATTCTCTCGATAAGGATTAGTTAGCGTTCACAAACAAGATTATAATATTCAGTACACCCGACCGAGAATCGAACATTGATCTCCCCGTCATCGGTGGTCTAGTCCACTGAGAGAGTAGCGACCTAGACCATGTGACCACCGAAATGGGTGCACAGAAAAAGTAGCTTCTGATTTTGGTGCTGAATAAACCTATTTTATGAATTTTTCTGTTATTAAATTTTTCATTATTTTATGTCAAATAACTCAAATTCTCAAAATGGTTGTTGATGGACTGGTTAGTACTCCCCTGGTAAGATCATTGAAATAGTTATCATCTGTGTCACGGCCAATTAAAATATAAATGCAACAACTGCATTCCAAACGAACATAAGCATAACCACTAATGTACATAATCACATCCACACAACTGTCTACTTTATGTTTTGTTATATGATCTAAAACATAATGCAATAGAAGCGTGAATCAAGCAAAATTTAAAATTAAGTAAATTACACGAGAAACAAACATCCCGTGCAGTAAAACCAATCAACTGAATAAGCAATACTGCCCGTGGCTATGTTGTTGACCGGCGCAGTGTTGCCAAACTTCATCATTCCGGCAGTATTCCCGTGCCAGAGACTGATGCTCGCTTCGGTTACCTACAGGTGCTCAGGGTGGCCCTACGGTCTGGTATGTCTCCGTTAGACTACTTTCGTTATAAGTAGTACAAAGGGCTGGGCCGAAAGCCCACGTCACGAGCTTTTCTCGAGTTGGCGGCCCAAAAATGGGTTGGACTCTGTGGGACAGTGTTTTAAATGCCAACGAGTGATGGTGTTGGCAGAGGTTGGGGTTCGGGCCTTCGGGTCCTGGCTCCTGGGATTCTGGGCCGCTGGGCCCGGACTCTTGAAGTTCTGGGCCTGCGGGTCTGGGCCTCACCATTCATGCGGTGATACGTTTTAGAGCTCCGGTTCTAACCCGGACAGTTAGTAGTGCTTGGGCTAGAATATGGGTGCCTGCCTCCACTCGTACACACGAGGAGTGAGAGATTACTTTACCACGCGCAATGGGCGTAATTACATTCCCCTACACACGGGAAAGAGTTGAGATCGCGAGGTCATTTCTGTTAGCGGAAGTGAATGGCTTCGGTTACCACCCTGGATAGGTGGAAGGCACGTGGTACCCCTGTGCTGGTCCAACCAGGGAGTGACTGGAAGGGGAAGAGTTAATGCTCGCCTCGCTGTGTATCCTGCCTGAACCAGATCATCCCACCCTTTCGGGTGGGGGTTTTGGGGCTAAATCAGAAGGTACCGATCTAGAAACGGCCCTGGGTCACGATGTCCAGGGGTGCTTGAGGCCACGTGACGGCAACCCATTGCACGTTACAGCTGTGATATTCCGGCCTGTGACTAAAGAAGCCCATGGAAGATAACATTGGATCCAAACGCAGATGGAATGATAACATTAGAATGGGCTTGAAGGAGATATGGTGTAATGAGGTGGCCTAGATAGAACTATCTCAACATAGGAATAGGTGGAAATGACCCTTAAAGTTCCTATTGCCATGGAGTAGGTAAGTGTAAGGTATGTAAAGAGTCCTCTAGCAACAGAAGGTACACCTTTATTTGTTAGTAGGATGCAATCATACCTACAGCAATTGTAGACAGAGTCCGTATATAGCCCACTGTGGTTTGAGGATAGAATATTTTTGTGAGATTAAAAATATTTGTCTGTGTACAAAATATACCAATTTTAAGAACCCTATTTCAGAGGTAACAATCTTTATTATAAATCTGCGATTTCCAGTCAGTGATGTTATGCACCTGTTTGGGCGATCTGATTAACAAATTTAAAATTAAATTAAAAATGAGTGTAGTTTTGAAGGACCAGTTTTAGTTGCACGAAAACAGAGACTGGGTTTGAACGTGAGGTTATTAGGGTAATCTGTTGATGAATGCTGTCTTGATCAGGAGACTAACATGAAGATCTGGTAGATATGGTCTTGAATTGCGTGCACACGAGAGAAAAAAGGATCAACGCTGTATGAAGGTACGCGTCCATTGTTCCGTATCGTACGCGTTGGACATCGGCAATTCCGAGGGGATTCCATGAGACAGATCTGATTTGTGCGTTGTGGACCAGTTGACGCACTCCCAGACATTTCCACCAATAGCATTCAGCACTCCCAGCATTATTCTCTCTCTTTGGTTTAGAGATGGGTAGTACAGAAGACCGTTGAGAACAGTACAAAGTGATTTAGTTCACTGAAATGAGCAGTTCATTTATATAGTTCAATATTTCGATAATTACTTCATATGTTTCAGTCCTTCGCGAATTACTTACTATGGTTCATTCGTTCACAAACTACTTCTCGTTGTTCAGTCGTCCGTGAATTTCTTCTTGTGGTTCAGTCGTTCGCGAACTACATCTTGTGGTTTATTCGTACGTGAACTACATCTTGTGGTTTATTCATACGCGAACTACTTCTTGTGGCTCAGTCACTCGCGAAATTCATCTTTCGCGGCCGACTTATATCTTGCAGTTTAGTCCTCCAACAGTTCGCGAACTATCACGTGTGAGTCGGTTATTATTTCCCCCTCACATCACTAGTTAGTATTCACAAATCAATTCTAGAACTTTTTTTTTTTTTTTC